>CM076573.1:330064596-330540312 GCA_034641835.2 Pinus albicaulis
TGTTGGGTATGTGTTATATTCTTTCCACGATTAGCCCCACGTGCTGTATGTTGCGTCGGGCGTAGCTGGGGGGTCACGAGGGGCGAAGCAGTCCCCACCGTTGGGGTCCGGGGCAGCGCCCGCCCAAAATTCTGTTGTGGCGAGACCCACCCGTTGTGCGGACCCACCCATGTTTTGTGCGTGAGTTTGCACGTGGTTTTGGGGTACGATGGTTTTCGGCCCCCGGTATTTTGTAGATCCGGTCAAGGGAACTACGGTTATGTTCTAATCCAGGGTTAATGGATTGGGGTTTATGTATGCTTCGGCATGTATATATATGTGTTGTAACACTAAAAGGAATATAATGAAAAATCAAGCTGGTCGTCCCGATTTGGGATCCAGGGGAAAATCTCTGTGTTTATCCGTTTTATGTTTTATGCTCTCGCTATTGTTTATTTTCTGTTATAAGATTCGTGTGTAGATAATTTCTGTTCAGGGTTAAAACCTACATTTGGTATCAGAGCTGTTTCGGCTTCAAGGGGACGCCTTTGTTGTTGAGGGTTTTTTGCTTGGGCCTGTGGTAGACCCTGTGTAGTGGGAGATCTGCGGGATCGATTCTTGCGGTGAAAGAATATGGCGAGCGGCGGAAAGATAGAGATCGAGAAATTTAATGGTCAGAGTTTTGAGTTGTGGAAGCTCAAGATGGAGGATCTGCTGGTGGATAAAGATCAGTGGATCACAGTAGATCCAGGTACTAAACCAACGACAATGTCAGATGAAGACTGGAAGAAACTGTATCGGAAAGCTAAAAGCACAATACGGTTGTGTGTCTCAGATTCAGTATTGTTGAATGTATTTGGGGAAGCTACGACGAAGAATTTGTGGGAAAAACTTGGGACTTTGTACCAATCTAAGTCTCCGGTGAATAAGTTGTTCCTGTGGTAAAAGCTGTATAACCTGAGGATGAAGGATGGAGACTCGGTGATAGAGCATCTGAACGCCTTCAATACTGTGGTAAGTCAGCTGTCATCTGTTGATATTAAAATCTCAGATGAAGATAAGTGCATCAGTTTGTTGTGTTCTCTACCAGACTCGTGGGACAATTTGGTTATTGCAATAGGTAGCAATACAACTACCTTGAATTTTGATGACATTGTCTTAGCCTTGCTGTCGGAGGAAATGAGACGGAGAAATATGGAGGGTCAAAATGGAGATGCCTTATCTGTACGAGGAAGGTCCCAAAATAGAAACAAGAATAAGGTTTCGAGTAGGAGATCTAAATCTAGAGGGAGATCTAAATCTCCTGGAAAGTTTGTAAAGGTGTGCTGGAAATGCGGAAAGGAAGGGCACTACAAAAAGGACTGCAGATCTAAAGCTCCTGAGAAAGGAAAGGGATCTGATGATGCTCCTTCTACAAAGGCAAAAACCACCTCAGATGAAGGTGGGGATGTGTATTTGGCTTCTTCTTCAAATACACATGTAGATCATGAGTCATGGTTGATTGACTCAGGTGCATCCTTTCACTTCACTCCCCATAGGGAGTGGTTCTGCGAGTATGAGAAATATGATGGTGGTGATGTCCTCCTAGGGGATGATAGGAGGGCCAGAATCATCGGACGTAGAAAGGTCAAGCTGAAGCTGCAAGGTGGAAGGATTAGAACACTTCCTGGTGTTCTGCATATTCCCGCATAGTTATTGATGGGTGTAACAGTTCTGTGGTTTCTGAAAGTGAGACGGAAAGCCTAGCTATGTCTGGAGAAAAGACTATGCTATGGCATCAAAGGCTTGGACATATTGGAGAGAAGGGCCTTCGAATACTGCATAGAAATGGTATGGTAGAAGGTATGTCTAATTTCTCTCTGGATTTCGATTTCTGTGAACATTGTGTATATGGGAAGCAGAATCGGGTGAGTTTTCCTTCTGGTGCTAAGAAGGCGAACAAGATATTAGAACTTGTGCACAGTGATGTGTTTGGACCTGTGTCAGTTCCATCACTGGGAAAGTCTGTGTACTATGTTTCATTCATAGATGACTTCTCAAGGAATACATGGATATATTTCTTGAGGAAGAAATCTGAAGTCCTTGACAAATTTAAAGAATTTAAGGCTCTGGTGGAAAACCAGACAGAGAAGAAGATAAAGGCGTTGAGGACAGATAATGGTGGGGAGTTCTGCAAGAAGGAATTTGAAGAGTTCTGCAAGAAGTGTGGTATAGCACGGCAGAAGACTACTCCATACACACCTCAGCAAAATGGAGTTGCAGAAAGAATGAATAGAACACTGATGGAAAAGGCAAGAAGCATGCTCAGTGGTACCGGGTTAGGACAAGAATTCTGGGCAGAGGTAATGGAGACTGCATGTTACTTAGTTAACAGATCACCTTCATCGGTGTTGGAGGATAAGACTCCACATGAGGTATGGACTGGTAAGAAACCCTCTCTTTCACATCTAAGGGTATTTGGATGTGATGCATATGTACATGTTCCAAAGGAGAAAAGGACAAAGTTGGATAATAAATCTGAAAGGTGCATCTTTATTGGGTATAAGGATGGTTTAAAGGGTTACAAGCTTTGGAACCTAGAAACAAGGAAGGTTGTGTACAGCCGAGATGTGGTGTTTAGAGAAGTGAAAGATGTTGTTAAACATCAAGTCCTACCAAAGGAACCTGAGAAGATAGAGTTTGAGCTAAAGGAGGATGAATCAGACTCTACAACAGAAGAAGACTCAGAAGATGAAGAACCACAAACTCCAACTTTGAGAAGATCAGTTCGGGAAAGAAGGCAACCAGAAAGGTATAGTCCATCTGCTTTCTGTTCAGGTTTTGCCTTAACTATAACTGATGATGAACCCAGAACTGTCAGGGAGGCAGTAGATTCAGAGGATGGAAAACTATGGAAGGATGCCATGGTTGATGAAATGGCATCCTTGCACAAAAATGATACATGGGATTTGGTGGAGTTGCCGGCTGGAAGGAAGCCCATTGGGAGCAAATGGGTGTTTAAGAAGAAGATGAATGTAGAAGGCAAGGTGGAGAAATACAAAGCTCGGTTGGTAGCGAAAGGTTATTCCCAGGTGCCGGGAATTGATTTTGGTGATATTTTTCTCCTGTTGCCAAGGTTACTTCTATTAGATTACTTTTATCTGTTGCTGCTGCATTTGATTTTGAGATAGAACAGATGGATGTGAAGACAGCTTTTCTTCACGGGGATCTAGAAGAGGAGATCTACATGAAGCAACCTGAAGGCTTTATGGTGAAGGGTAAGAAAGAACTGGTATGCACGTTGAAGAAGTCTCTGTATGGGTTAAAACAGTCACCAAGGATGTGGTATCAGAAATTTGATACCTATATACGGGGACTTGGCTTCACCAGAAGCAAGAAGGATCACTGTGTTTATTTTAAATTAATTGGTGACCATGTTATTTATTTGGTCTTGTATGTGGATGATATTTTGTTGATTGGAAATGACAAAGAAATTATCCAAGATTTGAAGACCCAACTGTTCTCCAAATTCGACATGAAGGATCTTGGTGCTGCAAACTATATTTTGGGCATGGAAATTAAGAGAGATCGGGCAAAGAGGAAGCTCTGGTTAAACCGGAGGAAGTATGTCGAGACTATATTGCAGAGGTTCAATATGCAGGATAGTAAACCGGTGAAGGTTCCTATTCCTGTAGGTGTAAAGCTGTCTGCTGAACAGTGTCCCAAGACATAAGAAGAAGAGGAGTATATGTCCCGTGTTCCATATGCAAGTGCAGTGGGTAGCTTGATGTATGCAATGGTCTGTACTAGACCAGACATTGCACATGCAGTGGGAGTATTGAGCAGGTTTATGTCAAACCCACGGAAGGAGCATTGGACAGCAGTGAAGCGGGTTTTCAGATATTTACGTGGCACTAGTGATTATGGCTTGTGCTACCAGGGAAGACCAGGATTGGAAAGAATGTTGGACATTCGTGGTTTTGTTGATGCAGACTGGGCTGGAGATCTGGACAAAAGAAGATCTACAAGTGGGTATGTGTTTAGCCTATTTGGAGGCGCAGTCAGTTGGATGAGTAAAAGACAGTCTGTAGTGGCTCTTTCAACTACAGAGGCAGAATACATAGCAACCACTCATGCAAGCAAGAAAGAAATTTGGTTGCAGAGATTGTGTTCAAGTATGGGGTTGGTACAGCAAGCTATAAGGATAGACTGTGATAGCCAAAGTGCAATTTTCTTGGCTAAGAACCCTGCTTATCATTCAAAGACAAAGCACATTGATGTTCGATATCACTTTGTTAGAGATATGGTTGAGGCTAAAAGGGTGTTGCTGGTAAAGGTGGACACTTTGAAGAATGTTGCAGATGCATTGAAAAAGTCTGTGAGCACTCAGAAGTTCTCTTGGTGTAGAGAAACAATGGGTGTTGAAGAATTGGGCGAATGACTAAGCCCTCCTGTGGCCCCCCGTGGAAAGAAAAAAACAAGTGGGAGAATGTTGGGTATGTATTATATTATTTCCACGACTAAGCACGCGCGGGTAGTCCGCGTCCATGGTTTTGTGCATGGTTTTGCACATGGTATTGGGGTACGATGGTTTTCGGCCCCTGGTATTTTTGTAGATCCGGTCAAGGGTACTACGGTTATGTTCTAATCCAGGGTTTATGTATGCTTCGACATGTATATATATGTGTGTTGTAACACTAAAAGGAATATAATGAAAAATCAAGCTGGTCATCCTGATTTGGGATCCAGGGGAAAATCTCTGTGTTTATCTATTTTATGTTTTATGCTCTCGCTATTGTTTATTTTCTGTTATAAGATTCGTGTGTAGATAATTTCTGTTCACGGTTAAAACCTACAATTAGGGCATTGTGAGAAATTGGGTATAAATCTCTCTTGAAGATTCCAAATTGGGTCAGGCCTATTGCATTGGAAATACGACTCAGATGACTACGACAGGACCAAAAATCAGACATTGGGGATCTAAAATAATAGAGATACACCAGATTCATTATCGAGCTCCTAGAAGGCAAGAAAAATCTAGATCATGTGTTGTCAAGGGCTGCAAAGGACCAAAATTTCTAGGGCAGCAAAGCAAATCAAGGTGTAGTAGAGGGTATCATGACAAGAGAAGCAACCAAGGTGCATAAAAACATCAATAATTTCATCACATGAAGTCTTCAAGTGGGCAACACTACATACAGTCATTGTAAATGTATCATTGTACTAAGTCATTGTAAATACATTATTGTAAAAAAATTTCTAGTGTCTATTTGCCAAGAGTTGAAGAGGCAGTGTCGAGAGGTCTAGGATCATCATTAGGTGGTTGTGTCATAGTTGGGGTTATGGTCTAGTGTGTCTTCTTCTTCTACATCATTCTATATCATTGTAAAGTGGACCATTTTCCCTGGTACGAGAGTCCATTCCTCTTTTATTCTTATATAGGGTGGTAGGGTGGTGCTAGGGTGAGTTGTAGCTCATTGGGTGTTGGGGCATCCATTCAGTTGATTACTGAAGAATCTCGGGCATTGTAGCGTCCATCCAGTGGGAGCTAGAGAAGAATGATTTTCTAGATTCTAGGAAGTTGGAGCTTTATTTTCAATTGGAGTTGAATATTAAAGAATTATTAGGAAAGCATTAGGTGGTTTTTGTCCTGGAGTGGGTTTCCACCTTAAAAACTATGTGCATTTGTGTTCATTTTTTTCGCTTCCATCATAGTACAAAAATTGATAATAATTGAAGATTAACTAATTCTGTAGTTGAAAGGAATACTGATTCACCCCACCTCTCAGTATATCCAACATTGGAATCAGAGCTTGGTTCCTTCAATAGCAGTTTAACAGCTGGAAAGAGGTCATGGAGCATACCAAGAATGGTCTACCTCTTTTCAATGAAAATAATTATGCACTCTGGAAAGGAAGAATGGAGGTCTATCTCTTGGTGAAAGGTTACGAAGTATGGGGCACTGTTCAAAATGGATTTACATCAACCACATATCAACAAGGTAAGAAGAATTTGGTAAATGATGGAAAAGCAAAGAATATTATTATCAGTGGACTTATTGAATCTTCTTATCATAAGGTGTTGGGTTGTAAAACCACCAAAAATGTATGGGAAAAGCTTGAGAATATATATCCAAGTGGCTCAAATGTCAAATAAGCAAAGCTTCAAATCTATAGAGAAAAATTTGAGCAACTCTAAATGAAATAATATTGCAACAATGCTGCATACTTCTAATACGTTGATGAAATAACCAATACTTGGGAAGGATTGGGAGAGCCAGTTGACGAGAATACTATTATACGAAATATTATTAGAACGTTACCAGGGAGATTCAACCCAAAGGTATCAGCCTTAGAATACAGTGCAAATCTGGACAAACTCAGCAAAGAGGAATTACATGGAGTTATCATAACATATGAAATGAGACTTGAAGAAGAAGAGGGTACTTCGCATCTAGAAACTGTGTTCATTGCATCTAAGAAAACCAATAAGGACAAACAACCTTCAATTGAAAAGACATGCACCTACAAGTGTGAAGAAAAGGGAGATGATGAAGAAGGTCTTTCAGATGAAGAATATGCTTCCTTTATGAGAAAACTAAAAATTGGTAAGGGAAAATTCAAAGGTAAACTTCCATTGATATGTTTCGGTTGTGGTCAGGTTGGGAATTTCACATCAAAATGTCCGAACATAAGTGATGGCAACTCAAAAGGAAAGAAAGGATTTTATAAATTCAACAAGCAAGGATCCAAAAGGACTTTCTCTCTAAAGAAGATAGCTCATCATCTGATGAAGACAATGACAGCGAAGAAGAAGACAATGAGAGAGTATTGCTTATGGCCAAGCACAATAAACAAGAGGTATAAAACAACGAAGAATAAGGATTGACCATAGAAGAATTTTCTAAGGAAGAAATCAAACTTATAAAAGAGCTCAAGGCAGAGAAGATTCGTTCCAATACTCTTGAAGAAAAATTTCAAGGTCTAAAAATTGAAGTTGAAGAACATAAATGCATTGAAGAGTCACTTCAAAAAAAGTTGGAAGAAAGCAACCAGGAAAAGGAAGAATTAGAAGCCGAAGTATTCTCACTGCATAAGGAAGTGAATAAAGAAAAAACTATCCAAAACTATGCCAACAACTCAAGGGCATTGGAAGAGCTCATCAATAATCAACGATCTTACAATGAGGGAACTGGCATCGGTTACAAAGAAGAATAAGTAGCACCTTCTACAACAAAATACAATGAACCTATGAGATCTGACATGCATGTAGACTTCATTGGACAAGATTCACAAGAACACCCTTGGAAGCCAATTCCTCAACGAATATTTCCATCCAGGTACCAACATATGTTTTATGGCTACTGTTATTCATGTGGAAAATTTGGTCATAAAGACGTGGAATGTCGCACATACCCCAGGAACAAATACAATTCTAGGTTATCTATCAAATATAAACCTCCCAGGGCTCAACGAAACATCAATAGATTTGAACATTTAAGAAATAATATTGAATGTTACAAATGTCAAAAATTTGGACACATAGCCAGAGACTGTAGACTTGAAAATCCTCCAGAAGAATCTTCGAAGCCACAAAATGAATGAACATGGAAGAAGAAAAAGACTGATAATTGTGCTCTTGCTCTCAAGGCTCAAAAAAACAAAGATATGTGGTATGTTGATAGCGGTTTCTCAATGCATATGACTGGAGACAGAAATAAATTTGTATCTCTGAAACAGAAGAAGGATGGAACCATGTCCTTTGGTAATGATGGATCTTCAAATGTTATAGGATCAGGTACTGTCACTCTCAGAAGCAAAGATGCTCTAGCCAATAATGTTCTATTGGTTGAAAACATGAATCATAATCTGTTCATTGTTGGACAAATGTGTGATCAAGGACACAAAATACCATTCAACTCCACAAAATGTGAAATTAGGAAAGGCAGGTATGGTGAAATTGTGGCCACAGCAAGTCGAGCTCCAAATGACATATATGTTATGGATGTGTTGGGGTTCCCATGTTTTGGCAGGTTTCGCAATACCAAAAGATGAGACAACATCAGAACCACTTTCAGAACTCAGTATCTAGCCCTCCGAGGTCCGAATAGGGATCTCTCTATATAGGCTAAGGTTTTATGTCCTTTAAGCTCTGTGTTAAGATATTAGGCTAGTTACAGGCACGGGTTTGTTTGATTGATTATTTGTTTGGTTGCTAGGAATCGGAAAGGAAGGGTTCAATGTGAGGCAAGGATTTGCAAAGAGGATTTTAGGCAAAGTAGGGATGATTTCAAAGAATAATTGAGACCATTGGGAAATGGAGTTAGGAAAGGGTTTACTTGCTATTCAATATGCAGGCTTTCAATTGGGCTAGTCATCTAAAGCACTGGATCTTAAAGATGATAGTGTGGCATGAAATGGCAAGAAGGAAGGTGAAAGGCAAGGAAACCTCCAAGATGACCACTTAGGAATCAGGTCCAGGGACAGGATGTGCCATTAGACACCTGCGACCCAATTCCTAAAAGGTAAACTCTTCAGATAAGGAAACATAAAAGATTTAAGCACAAAGGTGAAAACTTGAGATCAGAGAGAGACTTTGAACTCTCAATGCTTTGGTATCCAGATTACGGGAACTTAGAAAGGATCAGTTAATTGAAGAGGACCCCAGTGAGATAGAGACAGAGTGCTAAACTCCCAGTATCCTGATTCATTCAATTAAAACCTAACAAGAACATCTAAAAATAGTTTCATTAATTCATACATTAGCTAGCAGTATAGATTTGACCACTACACTGGTTGAATTAACTTGAAATCAATCCTCAGATAACACTTACAATAGAAGATATTGAAGGCATGGAGAGCAGAAACATAGGGTACCTAACAAGGGTAAATCCTATGCCAGATTTCTGATGCGTGCCAGAAGAAACGAAATGCAATGAACTACAAAGTAAAACAAAGACAAAGATTAGGAAAACATCACCGCTGCTTTAAATCAGGAACCAAAGAAATGTGCTTGTCATATTAAAGAGCAACACAAGTCATGTATAGCATTGCCAACAGCTTGATATTCAATCTGAAAACATCTTCCTCAACCTATCTTACAACTTTACACAGAGAACTATGTCTCAAGAGAAACATCTTATAGTTCACAGATATCCGATCAACAACCTTTACAATGTTTTCTCATGAGTTTTTATATCAGAAAAAGAGGTTGAGGAGGTAGATGAAACACTAAATGAAATATTAAACAAACTAGGAGTAATGGGTCGAAACCCATTCTGTTTTAATGTCTAGGCATCAAAATTCCGTACTCTTTGGGTGAAAGAGTGGTCTTTGACAGGCTGAAATTTACTCCAGGTATGTCTTTGATGTATCCTTGGCTGCAGTACTTGTGGTACTCTGGTGAATCAAACAAAAGGTAGAACAATGATTCTGGGGTCTGCCATACTGTGTAACCAATGCTTCTGGTAGCACCAGGACTGTTGTCAGGGCAGAGATCTCCTCTGCAACACGGTATAGAATGAAAATAGTATGGGCGCTTCGTCCTTTCATGGGGAAGAATCATTTTGCAAATGGTGATGCTAGTATCTCGTTTTCTGAGCCCTAGTCTTCACCTGCATCTCCATCCTTTAATGCGGGATCAGGTGCCGAATGTGCAATTAGCAGGCTAGAATCCCTCTAATCCATCTTTGCTATGTTTCGGAATCACAGTGTGCTGTGATTATGGAGGCAGAGCCAAAATTTCCACTCTGCAAACCCTGCAAAAATGAAATAAACCAATTATGAAATCAGGGGTGGCAGAAGACACATGGTGAAGACCTGGAGGATAGGTGGCGCACAGTGGGAACGGAGGCTGGGTGGAAGAAATAACATGGGATGTCTGATCAGCTGGGATGGCGATGATCAATAGTGAAGGTTAAACAGTGGAAAAACTTCGGAAGTCAGGTGAAATACAAAGAAAAAGAAAAATGCGATGAAAAATATATGGCATGGACTTTCGGTAGGGGGACCCGGTCAAAGGTGGGGGAGACTCAATCTGGACCGTCGGATCTCAGGAGGAGATCGATGGCCGTGATCGCGTCAAAGGGCGATCGCTTGCGGGCTAGCGGTCTTGTTTTCTTCAGTTATCCCCTGAGCATCTTTGGGGCGTGATCACCATTGGATGGCCAGCCTTAGATCGGACTACGTACGTGCATATCGCGCCGGGCCCGTAGTCAATTTTTAATGCACGATGAGAGTGGGTTTTCAAAATAGCTTGAGGACACGTGTCGGCCGGTGATGTTGATCGTTGCTGAATGAGAAATGTAGCCTTCCTTTCAAAAGCGGTGTGATGAAAACCACTATTTTTGGATGGGACGTGACCGCAGGGACCACCGGGGTAGATGATTTGCGAGCCGTTGATCTGCAGATCAGATCGATGGTTGATATGCGATCGGAGGGGTGAACGGGGGAGAGCGGGTGTGATGAGACTTGCGAAGACCGTCGGATCTGTTTGGATCGATGGCGGGTATTGCACCTGACCATTGATTTGATAAGCGCGCTATGGGCTAGCACCTGTTTTAGTGCCTGGGTCATGTGGGAAAATGATTTAAGGGGGCTGGCCGAAGGGGCTAAGCCTGATATATAAAGAATATGGGTTTTTTGGCATGTTTTCAATGCAATTTGAGGCCGAAAAGGGATAATGGTAGAGGGGAAAAGGGGTTATTTAGCCAAACAAAGGGTATTTGTGAGGCTTAGGAGGGATTTGGGATGATTTAGAGGAATTAAGGGAGGGAAAAAGAGAGGAAAACAGAGGCTGAGAGAGGATGAAATAAGGAGAAAAGGCCTTTGGGTATTCTTCTTCACAACAGAGAGGCTTATTGACTTATGAAACAGTAGTGTGGGTTTATTAAAGGATAAAGGGCATAAAAAGGCTTCAAGGATGGTGTGTTTTCAGGGGAAATGCACTCCTTGAAGGCTCAAAAACTTTGTAGCCCCCCGTTTGCTTGTCAAAAAATTATAGGGGGCTAACAAGATGAAGCAACTAAAGCATGTCTAATAGCTAAAGAGGATGATATAATATTTGGTAGCAATGATGATCGACTAAGTAAGAAGTTTTCTACAAAGATGAAAAGTGATTTCGAGATGTCTTTACTTGGTGAGCTGACATACATCTTAGGGATTTAAATATATCAGCAAGATAAAGGAATATTTATATGTCAAGCCAAGTACATCGAGGAAATGCTCAAGAAATTTAAAATGGAATATTGCAAACCCATCATTACTCCAATGGCAACAGGTTGCAAATTGAGCATAGACAACTCATCTAAGGATGTGGATCAAATTTTTTACAGATCTATGATTGGTAGTCTTCGATATGTAACAGCCTCTCGGCCAGATGTTATGCAAGAAGTTGGACAAGTAGCAAGATTCCAAGAAGCACCAAAAGAATCACATATTATTTCCATAAAAATAATTCTTCGATATCTAAAGGGAACAACAGAATATGGCTTGTGGTGTCCCAAGGGTAACAATATCATTATTCATTCCTTTACAGATGCAGATTGGGCAGGAAGTGTGGATGATCGTGAGAGTACTCGTGAAGCATTGGAATATCCTCGCCAGAAGCTTGGATTCTCCCAAGTTCTCATTAGATTTTCCTTATTCAGAATATAAACGAGAAGTGGAAGTGTGTATAGGACCACAAGATGGTTGTGTGTTAGGGGGAGTTACTCTTTTCCATTGATTTCAAAGGGGGAGATAATGTTGCAGGAAGAGTTGTCATGATCACAGGGGGATTACTTGTGTTGCCATCAATTCCAAAGGGGGAGATTGTTGATCAGCGGTTGTCATTGATGTCAACCCAAGCAGCACCACGGGCTACCCCAATATTGAATGGGAATTTTTACCTAAAAAATTAATATATTATGGGTCAAGAATTATTTTGATGGTTTCTACTTGTCGAGATGTTTCCGTTGATATATGGCACGCCATGTAATTCTTCATGGTTTGAGAGATATTCATGTTTGAAGTTTGTACCCCCAGTTAGTGGGCTAAAACCCCATGGGGTTGTGGCATGGGTCATTGAAAAGTCATAATTAATATTTTTTAAGCTCCTAAAATCCCTCCCACATTCACTTGTTGAAGCCCCTCTCAACCTAAGCATTTATATAAATTTTGATCCTCATATCCTTCTCATGTAAGGGATTTCGCTATCTGAAATAGGTCATCGTGGAATTTTCACGCTAACTTTTTTTCTACGAAGGTTCAGAAGCTGAAATTTTTATGAGGAAAATCAGAAATCCTAAGGAAGCTCATGTGAAAATTTCAGATCAAGGTGCACAATATTTTAGGAGATATGATCTGTGGAAGTCAGTGTTTTTGCAGGCTTCTAAAATTCATCTCAAAGAAGTGACCTTGGGAAAAGCGTCATAACTATCTCTCTGAGTATCGGATTGGAATTCTATAAAAAGTAGAAGATATTGCATGGACTTTATTTTTTTCTCTATAAATTATAGAGCTAAATGAAGAAACAGTGACATGTGTCACGCCGTACAAGTTCGCTCTACTGAAACAGTCCATAATTAGGCATGTTAGCCACCTATAAACTTTGTCATATCAAATGGTGGCTAAATAATTTTTGAAGCCTTCAAGAAACAATTTTTATTGCAAAATTGTTAGTTCTTGAAGCCTTGTGAAGATATATTATTCTTAGATGAATCTTCACTGTTGTTTCCCTCTTAAACTCCGAAATTCTGTTGTTTTCATGAAGAAAAGACTGCTGCAAAAAACTCCATTTTCCCCTCATTTTTACCCCCCTTTTCCCATAAAATTCCTCTATTTTCCATTGTTTCCCCTCTTCCATCCATTAAAAACCCTTTTATAAGGTTTAAGAATCCTTTTTAGACCTTACCGAAACCCCCAAATCCATTGAAAATCCTTGAAAAAATAATAAAAAACACTCTTTTTAACTATGAGCCTAAGCTCCTTTGGGATAAGCCCTAAACCACTTCCCCACCATATACCATAGCGCTAGAACCAAGCGCTAAGTCCAAAAGCGCTTATCGCATCAGGGCGATTGCAATGGGCGCATGTCTTTTGTTACATGAAAGTTTCAATGCTGATTGGCTCCCTTTGTTATAACTCTCAATCCCTTTGCCTCTTTATAAAACCAAAAACTCCACAATCGGGTGCTAAACCTCATAAATGAACCCTTCCGCAATACAATTTTCCTTTGTAAATTCATAAAAACCCATTTTTCTATGTTATAAAGGAGACCCGCCGGTTCATTAATTAAACCATTCTCAACTGTTGATCTGAAACAATCAAACGGTTTGCGCAGTCTCGCATCGGAAACTTTCAGTGGGCGCATTTGTTTGTTTTAAAAAAAAGTTCTGATGCCGATTGGCTCCCTTTGTATACACTCCCGATCCCTTGTATCTTTTCATATACCTTGAGGCCCCGCAATCAGGCGCTAATCATAAATAAAACCCCTCCCCGATACAAAATTCCTTTGTATTTAATAAAAATTTCTATTTTCATATGTTTCAAAGGGTTTCGCCGGTTCACTGTCTAAACCAATCCCAATCATTGATCTTAAACCAATCAACGATCAAAAAAATCTCACATTGGAGATTTCATTGGCCGCATTTAATATTTTACTACCCCCCTTCTGATTGGCCTCTTCCGATGGATCCTCAGCCGTTGATCTTCCCCACCAAATCAAGATCCAACGCCCTACATTGTTCCATCCCTAAGCCATTCCCCTGCCTGTGACCTCCTCCGATTCATTTCCCACCGTTGATTGGATCCTCAGATCAATGGTCATCATTCAATCACTTTGGCACCCTTTCCTCTCTCCTCCCCCGATTGCAAAACCTCTGATTGTATCTGGGCCGTCCATGCACCCAGATCCGATGGTCCAGATTATTCTTTGCCACCTTCGTTAAAATCATAAACCCTTCGTATAAAGTTTGGAATGAAATCTCTGCCATTGATATCTGCAGATCAACAACTCACACTAATCCTTTCTCCGCCTCATATCTTATTCCATTTGACTCCGAGATTAAATCTCCATCGTTGATTTGTTTCAATCCAACGGTCCATAACAAATGTGATAGGCCCAACTCCTTTGGGTCCTACCCATTCCAGATTTGATCTCAGTTGTTCATTCCTTGATCTAACGGCTCAGATTGAAACTGCCTTCTCCGACCCTCACCTCTTTCCATCCTTGCATCTTATCAATATCGTGCTCTCTCACAGCCATCCAATCGAAGACCCCAGATCTAATGGCTGACACGCATTTTCGCGTAAATTTATGCCTGACCATTAATTTCTAAAAATTACGCGATGTAAGCGGTTTCAAAATGCCACGTGGCGGGCTCTGATGAATATCGCGTTCGAAAAGGTGAAACTGCCTTCCCTCTGTTTTCTCACGTGAAACTGCTGGTTTCTATGACCGAAACCGCTTTCCCCATTTCTATTACATTTCTTCGCGTTCATTCCCCACGATTGATCTTTGCAAATCAACGGCCAGCATTTAATATCACATTTCTTAAATCACCCTCCACCATCCTCCAAGGGATTTCACGTTCAACCTCAGTCGTTGATCTCTGAGGCCAATCTAATCCAATGGCCCAGGATTGTTTGGAAACCCCGAATTTCATTTTAATACTTTAACCTCCACCAAATGTTTTTTAACCTATTTTCTTTGTATTTTTTGTCATTCCATTATAATGTGGCCCTCTGCATTATATTTCCCCTGATAAATCCCAACCATTGTCTTTGCAAGATCAACGACCCTAAATTAATCTTTCCACCATTCTTCCAAACTGCCTCCTTTTAACCTCTGCGATAAATCTCCACCGTTGGATGCTTTCATCCAATGGCTGCACTCCAAACCTAAACCTCCAAAGCAGTCTGACCCATATACGCAAGATTTTCTAATTTTTCTTGGTTTATGCAGGTTTTAAAGGTTTTCAAATGATTTTAAAAGAAAATAAAAGCCAAGGTTTACAATCTTCCAGGCTTTCATTCATCAAAGAGTATCCATCTACAGGGTTCAACACCTTGTTTTATTGGTGCCTCATGAGTACTGATACCATTATAAGCCCTCTGCACACCTGCACATCAACAAGACATAGCAAAATTTAATAAATCAAAGAGTATCAGTGTGAAAGGACCCAACCACAGCAGAACTGAAGAATTGAAGGTTGAATCATAGTTTTGGTGGATTATGGCTAAAATCGACAATTAAAAACCTAATCCACTCAATAAAACACAATTGAAGAACAAAAGACAGGAAATTAGGCTGAATTAAGCCTAACACATAGATCAGAAGAAAATTAATCCTGTTTTAGGCCAAAAAAAAATATCTACCAGACCGAGAAAGCCTCCACTGCCACATCAGAGGCTAATTGAATCCTCTCAGCTACCAGAAGCCACCTGTAGCCTCAAAGAATTCATAGGATGCCATAGTTATTGCAGAATAGAAGATATTTGCCTCAATACAGCTGAACAGTTAATTCAACCAAAGGAACTTATTGTAAATTATCAGCAGAGTTATTACAAAGATAAAACCGAGCCTTAAAGTCAACAAAATCTTCCCAGTGAGCTTAATACTTAATGTAAATAAATTAATACAGAGGAAATATCTGTAAGCTTCTGCATTGAGCCCTTTCAAGGCCGAGAAGCATTAAAACTGCATTAATTGAGTCTGTAGATCTTTTCTCCCATCCACCTCCTCATTTTCCTATAAAATCCTATCGAGGAGCTCATTGTAAAGGGTTGGTCACTGCATATATGTTGCCTGTAAATAGTTTACTAAAGCTGCTGTAAGCTCTGTTTGTAATTGAAGATACCTAAGTTAAGATGAGAAGTTTGAAGCTGTAGAGACCCACTGGACTTGATGATTGTAACTGGTTTGAAGCATTCAAATACAAGTTGATTTATGGGATCCTGGTCTATGTCAACGGTGATGTTTTTCTTATTGTAAATTGTTATTTTATTTTTGTTTCCATTATGTCCATCTTCTCTGATAAAGAACAACAATTATAGAGTTAGGATTTACTGTCAAAGGTACCATGCTCTTACTGATAAGCTTTATCTACATGTTTTCTTCCAAAATTGTGTATTTAAGAATGATTTAGTACAGTTCAAGCAGTTAGGAATGCTGGCGTTCCCTCATCCTACTGTCTACTTTAAACATTGTTCTTGAATGTTATTTTCAGTTCCTCCAAAGTAAAGTTGAACTAGGGAAGTTTATGGTGAGCCCTGTCCTCTAGTTTTATCTCCAAAGGTTGTCTGAAAGTTTCCCTAAGAGTATGTTGAAATCGAGATAGGTTCAAATTCCTTACCTGATCTTAGACTATTCTTTGCTATCTCATGTGTTGTCTTCATAAGTTTGCTAAGTAAAGCAGATATAGGGAAGTCTATGGTGAGACGTGTCCTCTAGTTTCTTCTCAACAGTTGCTTTGAAAAGTTTCCCTTAGAATATGCTGAAAGCAGGATAGGTTCAAAGTCCTTACTTGATCTTAAGCTATTCTTTTTCGTGTTTTAAATGTTTTCTATTGAAAGTACATCAAAATCAGGCTAGTTTCAAAGTACTTACCTGATCTTAGATTAATTTTATGTCTTTCTTAATTGTATGTCAAAAGCAGGATAGTTTCAAAGTACTTACTTGATCTTAGGCTGCTCTTTCTTCTTCATTTTTTTAAATTAACCCTTCTTATTGTTTCATTTCATTCCATAAAATAAAATTTAAAGAGATCCTTAGACATAGATGACTTGCCCCATGAACCACTCTTGAACCTTGTTGTTTCAATTAAATCCTACTATGACTCCATAGCCCAATAGTTTGAAGTTGTTTCTTGCCTATCTTCTTAGTTGAATCAATTTTCACTTTCATTCACCTTCACCCTTCATTTAGACTTCCTTCATCTTCACATATCTTTGCCCAACCAAAACAAACAAAAACATTTTTATTCATAACTAGCCTAATATCACAGTTAAAAAGCCTTAAAGATAAATCAATCTTTGCACTTATAGAGAGATCCCTCTCTTGATTCAGGAGGGCTAGATCCTAGAATCCAAAAGTGGTTCAAGTTTCCTCTCCGCGGTTCTGGTCTCACCAATCTGTTGGAATTACGGGGAGCTAACAAGGAAATTCTGAGAAATTGGGCATAACTCTCGCTTGAAGAATCCAAATTGGGTCAGACCTATGGCATTGGAAAGACGACTTAAAGGACTACTACAGGACCAAAAATCAGATATTTGGGATCTGAAATAACATATATACACCATATTCGTTATCGAGCTCCTAGAAGGCAAGAAAAAGCTATATCATGTGTTGTCAAGGGCTACAAAGGACCAAAATTTCTAGGGCAGCAAAGCAAAGCAAGGTGCAGCAGAGGGTAGCATGACAAGAGAAGCAACCAAGGTGCAGAACAACAACAAGAAGTTCATCACATGAAGTCTTCAAGTGGGCTACACTGCATACAGTCACTGTAAATGTATCATTGTACTAAGTCATTGTAAATACATTATTATAAAATTGTTCTAGTGTCCATCTGCCAAGAGTTGAAGAGGAAGTGTTAGGAGGTCTAGGATCATCATTAGTTGGTTGTGTCATAGTTGGGGTTATGGTCTAGTGTGTCTTCTTCTTCTACATCATTCTATATCATTGTAAAGTGGACCATTTTCCCTAGTACGGGATTCCATTCTTCTTTTATTCTTCTATAGGGTGGTAGGGTGGTGCTAGGGTGAGTTGTAGCTCATTGGGTGTTGGGGCATCCATTCAGTTGACTACTGAAGAATCTAGAGCATTGGAACATCCATCCAGTGGGAGCTGGAGAAGAATTATTTTCTAGATTCTAGGAAGTTGGAGCTTTATTTTCAATTGGAGTTGAATATTAAAGAATTATTAGAAAAACATTAGGTGGTTTTTGTCCTGGAGTGGGTTTCCACCTTAAAAAATGTGTCCGTTTGTGTTCCTTTAGTTTGCTGCCATCATTGTACAAGCACTGATAATAATTGAAGATTAACTAATGCTCTAATTGAAAGGAATACTGATTCACCCCCCCCCCCCTCTTAGTATTTCCAATAGCATTTTCCCTCCAATTTGATTCATTTGCAAGTGTAGCTGTTGTGAATGGAGAGAGGAGAAAAGGCCCTAAATCTTGCGGCGATCGTAGTGGACAAACCAACCATTGAAATCGAGATCCATCAGTTGCAGGTAAGAGCCTAACCCTACTCTTTCAATTCATGGGATTAAAGTTTCAGATTAGGCACCTAGAGCTCAGGAATAGACAAGGTCGCACTTTTTGGGGTCTGTTCTATGACCTGGGTAGCAAGTACTGGGTAGAAAAATATGACCTGTCCCAGGAAACGACCTGAAAAGTGAAACTTGTCTGAGAAAGGGGGTTTCAGTGCTGTTTTTAATTGAAATCTGGGATTTTTATGGTTGAGGGGCATCGGTGCCCCCAAGCATGTTATGGTCATCCCAAATGTATTGAGAAAAGAGGAATCTAAACACATTTTAAGGATGTGGTTCGCCATTTGTTTATGTTATGGTTATCTTCTATGGGAAGAATGGATAGATGCAGTTCAAGAAAGGGAATGGAGTATTACCAATCTCTTTTGGTACTACATATTTAAATCAAATGGAATATATTTCTAGGTTCTCATACATGGTGTCAATATCCCAAAGAGTGGATTTGGATATGATGAACTGGTGCTCACCTAGAAAAAACATAGGTTGGTCAACAACAATGTCTAATGGACTAGGTTTTTGATGTAAGATGAAGGAATGATGAGGAGGGTCATACCTAGAGTGATCTGAAGTGATATGGGACTCTAGAGGTTATTTTAAATGGGTAAGAATAATGGTACTAGAGTTGACATGACCAAATCCACTAAGGTATTTGTGGAGAATTGCTTCTCCTGGACCCTCAAATATGGGTGCCCCCTTACCAAAATATTGTGTGTCAATGTAATGACCACAAGGTGTATGTTGTTCGAAGGTATGGTTTCGATGTAAGGGGGGATATATAAAGTCAGGGGTAGTGATTGCTTCCATAATTTCTTCATCACAAAATAAGATGGGGTGATTAGTGGAAGGAAAACCACGTGGTGCGGCGAAGCTACTTGACTCATCATCATGAAAATTTAGGTTCACATGCGCATCATCATGGAGGGTGAATGAAAAATAAGTAGATGAAGGATCCACCGATGTTGAGCCCAAGATGATCACTAAAGGGAGGTCAAGTGAAACATAAGGGAAAGTCCCGGGGGGTCTTCCACGGAGGATCTCATAGATGATGAAAGGTAGAGGATAGTGGACGAAGGCTTCATCATCTCGACATCGGGAGGGGGAATGTCAATGGGAGTGGATGTGTCCTCTGGTTTTTCTAAAGAAAACCTCACAAGTAAGGTAGAAATGGACTCGTTTCACTCAGCCTCAAGTTAGCGAACTGTCGCTAGAGAGGTGCAGAAGTCATCGATGCGGGGATAGAGGTTAGTATAGTGGTCATGGAAATCACACAAAGCGCAAGGGTGGTTTGTGTGAAAAGTATTGAGTTTATTGGTTGAATCAGGTAAGGTGACATGGAACTCTGGGATATCAAACTCAGGAAACGCTTCGTTGACCATGGGCTTGAGACGAGGAAATTCAGGACAGGTATGGGTGGCATGACTGACAACATCACACAAAACACACAAAGGGGTATGCTTTGGTGGCTTAGGAGGAGCAGGGGTTGTTTGGGAATCATTTTCCTTAGGTTCCTTCTTGTAGTCCTTGCCCCCTTCACCCGAGGCTTTCACAATAGAAGTAGGTTCTTGTTGGGGTGGCTGAGGCATAGAAGCAGAGGGAGGGTTCATGGCGACCAGTTGGATCGAGGTCAAAGTAGTATAAGGTTTGGGCTGACAGGCAGGATATTGGCTAGGGAATCAATGTACCAAACCGGGATCCCAAGGTTCATGTTGGGAAGAGATAAAGTAGGCATAACAGGTATTGAAAATGCTCCAAGAGGGGGAGAAACAAACGATATCTGGCCGGAGGGGTAATGGCCAAGAAGGAGGGATATAAGATGGTTAAGGCCAAGGGAACTATGTCAATAGGGTAGATAGGCTGATGGAAACTAGCTACGGATGAGGGGCCTTGAGGAGGGGGTCCTGAAGGCTGAGTTGAGGTGCTAGGAGTAGGTTGTGAAGGGCAGTGCTGTGACTAGTCGAATCGGTCCATTTAAGGTTAGACCGACACAATTGCATCATGCAAACATTCGACAAGCTAGGGTTAGAGATAGGAGGAGGGATACCAAGGAATGAACCAAGAAAAGAGGAGTCTTTGTAGACTCCGAGTGAGACACTCGTCAAAGGTTAAACTATTTATTTATTGGCGACCGAAGAGATGATGGACTAAAGGGAGGTCTGAGACATCAGTTCATAATATGTCAACTCGTCGATTGTGATAATATTTTTGTTGTGGTGAAAGCACATCTTATGGTGAACTACATATGGGACAACAAACATTGCATAAGTGTATCTATGACCCAATAGAATGTTGTAATCTAAGGGGGCATCAACGACTTCTACGTCAACACACAAATTCTTGCCCTTAACAGTAATAGGACAATTTTGGAACATACCAATGGGCCAGGAAGAGTGGCCATCCCATGCTCGAAGAGTGATAGTGGAAGGGGATAACTCAAGAGATCCGAGTTTCTTCCAACCCAAAGCGGAAATCACACAGGTGGATGCCCCCTCATCAATGATACAATAGGAGACATTGGCATTTCGGATCTTGACATGGATTTAGATGGCGACATAAGTAGGAAGGGAGGGATGTTATGACTGGTCAACATCAAAGACAATCAAACGATCATCTCAAGGATTGAGAGCTACCGTGGCAGTTAGTAGAGATTTTCATTTTGAAGGGAAAGACTGGAGGACTTCCAACATTGACATGGTAGCAGGGGATTGTGCCAAATCATATAATACACTATAGGAGTGGGAAAATTTATCAGAACTAGCGTTTTAGCGTAATGGTCCCTTAGGTATCTTGGTATGAACCTTTGCCTTCGGCTGAGGGATCAGTAAAGGACCATCGGGTGTCTATAGAGGCTCTATGGGACTTGAAGAAGGGGGCTTAGGAGTAGACGTAGCAGGGGGCTTGGTGTACTGACGAGACTAAGTCTGAAGGTTGAGGTAAATGGTAATGGGTTGGTCAAAGTTCATCATGAGAATCTAGTAATCAGAGGTACCAGATGGAGGAGATTGAGTGGCTGCCTGACTTTCATGGGGTTGGACAGCCACAAATCCTTGCTGGGGGAAATGATTGGTAAACAGAGGGGTTTGGATAGGGGCATGATTGGGAGGAACCGAGGGGGAGGCTTGCTTTCCTCGAGATGTTTCTTGAGCTTCCTACATCTGACGTATTTAAGGTAAAAGAGGACAATCATGGGTGTAGTGACCATAGACACTGCAAAAAGAACAAGGTTTGTTTGTGCGAACATGCCCGTCCTGTGTGGGCTGAGTGCCTTGTTGCTCAGTTGTTGTGTTAGGTGCATTCCCTTGGGGATTATTTCTTGGATTACCTGGGGCAGATTGGTTTTGGTTTCCTTTCCTCTTCTTTTTGGAATTAGGAGGATTAGTCACACCCTATTGTGCATACACCTGATGCTGGGGGGGTGGTGGCTACTGTTTCGGGGGTTGAGAAGGCAAGCGAGGCTGAGGTGCTAATGCTAGAGGAGCTAGAGCACTAGGCTGTGGATACGGATAATAAGGAGGTTGGGCAACATTGGGGTAAACAGACTGGGAAAAATGAGGAGGCATGGCGTATCCTGGATACATGCTACCGAGAGGGGGAAAAGTGTTGGAGGAGCTGGCCCTTCCCTAATGGAAACCGTAACCCATGGTAGGATGAGTGTACAGATGAGAAAGGGCTCCAATGATATCATCGGCGGCATGGGATTCCCCCGGTACGTTGGCACCACCAAGTCTAGAAAGTTCAGGTAAGATGGTATAAACATAACCAGAATGTGTGTAGATCAAGTCATATTTCAATGCAATATAGAGGGTAGCTTCCCTGGTCTAAGGGAAGTGAGAGGAGACATATTTTCCAATGGAAATAAAAATGGATCTGAGAAGCCAGTCCATGTAGACACGGTCTTCGAAGGTAGTGCCTCGACATAGGCTTTTTCTTCCCCACCATTCTTGGACATGATCAGATAGGTGGGTCACAGACGATTGAAGGAAAGAGGTCAAGAGTTTGGTTCCAGTGTCATAGCGAAGGGGAAGTTGGAAGTAAGACAGAAAAGCCTGGGCAAGAGTCGCAAAATTAGTATGAGGGGTGGAGGCCTGGTTGACATACCACTTGGAAGCTTCTCTAGTAAGCATATAATGGAACAACCAAAGACAGACAGAGTCATCGGTGACGGAGTTAGGCAAACACCACATGTGGAAAGAACGAACATGGTTGGTAGGATCCTCTCCAGAAAGACCTTCAAACTTGGGGATGTTTGAAGGGAGCTTGGTTGGAATAACATGTCAAAAAGGAATACTGAGGCCTTCCTTGAGGCCTTCATAGTGTATGGGGTCATTAATCAACTGGTTAAAATCAAGAAGACTGAGGCCTTCCATATAAGGGAGCAAGGGAGTAGCTGGGATAGTTCCTGTTGTGGCCCCACTAGTATTATTCCAAGCATTAGGGTCGGGGATACCATAAGCGTTAGGTCCTAAACCATACATGGTGAATGTTATAGGAGGAGAGCGAAGGATAGAACTAGAAGAGGAACCCTATGAACTAGAAGCAGAGTCATAATGGGGACTTGGTGGAGGACGAACTTGAACCCTACGTGGAGGAGTAAGTATTCCTACCAAAAACTGAGCATGAAGGCCTAGGAGTCTCTGGGATAAATGCATTGGGGGCACAATGATGGAAAACAGACATGGATCACAGAAGGAAAATAGACCAACAAGGGAAAAGAGATGCAGGATCAAATGATTACAATGTGGAAACAAGGGCAGGGAGGTGCAGGATCAATTGATTACAATGTTATAGTCTTGGCCTGGCAGTGTAAACCAGGCGCTCTTCACTTAGGGTGTGCGTGTATGTGATAAGTGTGTTAATTTTAATTAATCCATTAGGGGAATTTTGAGGTCTAAAATGGGCCTTCTATGGAAATTATAAAATAATAGAGGAAATAATAAAATAAGATTTGATTACATCATCAAATTTTAGAGGGAGAAAAAGAAAAACTATTTTTTCAACTCATATTTTCAACTTATCTCCCTATGGGTTTACTCAAATTTCGAGCAGAAACACTCAGTGGATGCAGAATTTGATTTCTCATTCAAGGAGTACACATGTTGCATACTTTCGATGGACCCTGCTACATGAAAAATGAGAAATACATGAAAAACGTGATTGCAACGTGTTTTCATGTATTTCTCATTTCTCATGTAGCAAGGTCCATTGAAAGTATGCAACATGGGTACTCCTTGGATGAGGAATTAAATTTTGCATCCAACAAGTACTCTCGCTCGAAATTTGAGTAAAACCTTAGGGAGATAAGTTGAAAATATGAGTTGAAAAAGTAGTTTTATTATATTATTATTTTTTATTATTTTTACTTTTTTACTCCAAAAATGGTGAATCATCCCGCATGGTTGACATCATCATCTTGAATCCTATTGGTTCTTATAAAGCTTATTTTTGTTGTAAATTTTTCTTAGGAGGCCCATTTTAGACCTCAAAAATCCCCTAATGCTAGACATGTGTAGAGAAAAAATAAAAAAAGATGTTGTATAACTGTAAATAAATCTGAAAATGACAGTAAAGTAAACTGAATATGACATAAAGTTGAAGATGCATCAATTTAAGCCCAAGGAGGAGGGCTTCCCAACGACTAGTCTATGGGTGGGATAAATCTAGTAAAAACAAATAAAATGGCCAATGGATATAAATTTGGGAGGGACAAGGATCTAAAGGTCGGATCTGCTAGAAATAGGTGCAGAAAACAGCAAAAAACTGGAGGGAAAAGTGCTGCAAAAAAAAAGGTGGTGAAAGGCTACAACATGAAGGGAAACAGAGGGGACCCTCAAGGAGGACCAAAAAAAATTGAAAAGAGGTGTTTGGATGGATAAATTACCAATCTGAAATGGATCTGAAAGTATAGGTTCAGATTTGAAAAATGGTTGAACACACTAAAATCTCAGAAGACCTGCTTCAGCTAAACTCCTCCTAAAAAGGTGGAAGCGTACTGAAGCCCTAGGGAGCTTGGTTCCTACTTAGAAAAGTAAAAATAAGTATGTACGGGTCCAAGATGGGTGGAGATGGAGGTTAGACAACCCTTAATTGTAGCCCAAAAAAACCCAGAAAAGTCAAAGAAAATTTTCCGCAAAAAGTACAGGTCACAGTTTCTGACCTGTTTTCAGCAGAGGTCACAGGTTTCAGGTTTTTTTCTGTGTCCTAAAGGTTGAGGTTGCACATTTTTCCCTAAAAAGTGTGACCTTCACTTCCGACCGTCTTGGGAGAATATTTCAGAAAAAAGTTTCATCTCAGCTGCAGTTGATACCTATCACCTGTGCAATAGATCCGGAAACACACGGAAGTTGGAATTTTTACTGTTTTAGGTTTTTGAAGGTTAAAAAAAACATCAAGAAATGAAAAATAAGAATTTGAAGAAAAACCCTAGGGGTTGAATTAATTGGTCATGCAGGGATCTTAAAAATGACATCGATTGTAATTATAAACCCTTGTGGAGCCGCCAGTTGTTAGTGTGAATTGTAATCGCAAGCGTACGAAAAAATATCACTTTAGATGCGCATAACAAATAGACGTAACATCGAATATGGTTGTCAATTTCCTTAGATATGTAGTTAGTGATTAGAATAAATGCTACAAAAATCCAGATATATGCAATTAAAGACATTAAACAACAAATAAAAGTAAGAGTTTCTCCATGCTTCCAATGAACAAGACAATAATGTTTTTAAATAATTTTTATACTTATGACACCTAGGAAGGGAACATAGAAAGATGTTACTAGTCCCCCTCAATGGGATGGGTTCTTGTATGTCCTCAGCGCTTCAGATCTAAGATCTCTCTCTCTTGATGGTGTATAAAACCCAGACAAAAATGGAACTCAAGGGGAGCTCACAAGCAAAAAAGGTAAGAAAATATGACAATGATGGAGGATCAAAGTCGGACGAAAAGTATAGATCCAGAGTGATATTTAGGCAATAAAAGGTAGTGACAGAATGGAAAAACACTTCTATTTATAACAAAATATTGATTTAGTCTAGATATTCATGCATAATTAAAATATTATTAACGAAATCTAGATCAAAATTTTATGGAATATTTATTATTTTTGTTGGAGGGAAAAAGAATTTGAAATTGGTCAAATCCCTTTATTTGTAAATAATAAATACATAAATGATTTATTTATTATTTTAAGAATGTGGTTGAGTAATAATTAAATAAATAATGATTTATTCAATTATTTATAAATTATTTAGTAAAATTTAACAAGGAATGTTATTTAAATAATGTTTTAAATAATTATTCCTAGAAAATAATAAGATAAATAGTGATTTATATAATTAATTTTCCTGTTTCAGGTTAAATAAGACTAGGAATATTAATTAAATTGTGGTTTAATTAATTATCCCTTGAGGAAAATCAAACAAATAAGGATTTATTCAATTTTTCCTCATGGGGTTTCCTGTTTAGGCCATAAACAACTTAATAAAGTATGGATTACTAAGTTATTTTTCATAGTGAAAGCAATTTTACTAGGGTAAAATTGGTCTTACATGGTGTACTTTGGTCCATATTATAGTAACAGGTTAGATGACCAAAAAATGGTGTAACAGTGTCTTCCTGAGCTTCATTGAATACCACATTTAATCTAGGGAGTGAGGTACATCGTTCAGTTGAGTGATCCTTAGCGCAGATAACATATATTTCAATTGTGTCCAACAAATATTATTTGCAATTATGTTTCTTATAGCAACCAGGACAAGAAAATGCTAAGGCATGCTCTGCATAATCCTATTTTTGCTTCATTGGTAACACATCTAACTATGTATTTAATGTACTCAAAATATCATTTTTAAAATTTTCTAAAAGATTACCAATTTTTTCCCATGTAACTCCTTCGCTGACAGTTATGCTCGATCTGCTGAGAGGATTGTGAATTCTAATTTTGGTTCGTGTACTTCCTCTTGAGCACCTGATACACAATTTTATGATATCATCATATTCTTCTTTAGAAATATCACCATGTCCCATTAGATTATGTGTTTACATCCATTCGTTTTTCATACCCCTAATTAAAGTATTTTTCAATACATCTTTGGGTAGGGTACCGTATGGTGATCTTTGCAAATTATATTGAAACCTTTCAACATATTCTTCTAGAGTCTCACCCTATTTTGACATCATTTTAAATATTTCCTCTTTTAAGTATCTAGACTGAAAATATTCCTGATATTTAGTGAGAAAATTTTCTTTCATTTGATCCCATGAGTTTATACTTCCACCTTCATGTCCCATGAACAAGCATATTTTTTCTCCTTTTGAGGTATAAGGAAACAATTCTAATTTCTAGGGATCAGTAGTATATTCATAACCTTTCCATATAACATCAAACTCAAATTGAAACGCATCAGGATCCTCAGAATCTATTCCATGGAAATTTGGAAGATTCTGCAATGGGATGGATTTCACTGGTGCATTTGTGTGTTGATCAACAATAGGATATTCTATGGTTGTAGTTTGGGTTCCTGTTACTATGTTTTCCATTTGTTCAAAAATCTTCCAATAATCTTCAGGAATTTCATGATAGAGAGGCATTATCTGGAAAGTAATATGTTGGTTGGGTTCCGGACCTTGACTTGGTCTCATAACACTATTTAGATCAGGAATTTCAGGTTCTCTCCTCACAATAGGTGTTTCAGGAAATTTGGCTTAGAAATTTGAAGGTATGTCTCACTTATCTTACCTTCCCCGTCTCTTAAAATGCAAGGCTGCCCCTCACTTTACTAGAAGGACTGAGGTTCTCGGAAAATGTACCTTGAAAGCTTTGCTCATATCCTATAGTTTTATCATGAATCTCAATGTTAGCTGCAACATATTATCCTATTACACGAATGGAAATAATATAACCCTTCCAATATTTTGTTTGGGGGCCTACCGACGCTTGAGACTCAGATTGATGAATGATTTCATCTATAAAGGTCATTCTTCCAAGGCCAAATTGACCTAGGGTTTTGGTGGTTTTTGGGGTATATTTTTGTTCTATATGTACCGATTTCCTAATCATAGGCTTATTTCGAGTCATACACACAAAAAAATCTAAATGTATCCGCTGAGGGTAGGCACTGGCACAAGATTTTTAATTAGTGTGTGCGTAGGTTCTTACCTTATGTATTTAATACCCAAACCTTTAGGGACATGTATTAGCACTTCTTTGAAAACATCCTCGACAATGGCGCCAAAATGTTGGAGGAGTTAATTTCTTAATGAAAACAACTAATCACCTAGACATTACTTATCAACCCAGAGTTTCGTTTGTTTATTTCAAGGCTATCCACACAGTTTGTGTAAGAAAATATTCTAATATCTATTAACTTGTGTGAATCTAAAAGAAAGTAAAGGTATATAAATAAAAATAAAACCTCACACTTGCAAAAATAAATAACTCACTCTTAACTCCTAGACATCCAGTCTAAATGAATAGAACGACTAAGGAAATAAAAATTGTTAAGTCTCCTACTAAAGTAGTGGAGAAATCCAATCAATTATAAATTTCATTTCTATGGAACAACATCTACAGTAAGGGAACACCACTTTATCTACCAAATAATTCAAAAAAACAATATCAAATCCTAAGAATCAATGAGTATACATTAACCAACACAAATTAACAAAGGGAAAAAACATTCTAAGAAACCGATAGTAATCAATCTAACTCTATGTTATCGACTATTACTTTTATAAAACACACTTTGACAGTAAATAAAATTAACAACAATTACATCTAGATAACAATCAAACAAGTAAATGTCAAAAACAAAAATTGAGATACAAACTTATTGATACAGAGAAGGACAGTAGCAGTTCTAGGACTGGGCCCAAAATAATTGGAATTTACTTCCTTGTAATTAAATCAGTGTGATGCGTTAAATTGAACAATGAAATTATTCATTAAATCATAGCGAACAAGTCACAGGAAATTTCTGTAAATATTACAATATAACTAAAAATAGCTATAGCTTTACTCCAAATTCTTCAACCTAAATTATGTAGGTTCAATCCCTCTTTTATATTACAAAAACTATTCTATTCCAAATATAGAGTGATCCTGAGAATATAAATATTCTTAGGATGCTTAATTCAAATCATGAAAATATCCAATGTTTCCTGGAATGGTTGAGTCGAGATCTCTTCTCCAACTAATTTTCTCCATGAAAGAAGTTGATTTTGTTTGGCAGACTAAAATTTATTCGAACAACTCTGCGTAGTCCACTTCTCCTTTACTATTCCAGGGAACAACAACTGATATTAAATATTCATGTTCAACTAACGACCCAAACTATAAGTAAAACAATGTGTTTCATGATCTAAATCAATTCATCAAAGAGATAAATAAATGGAAATCTATTGACCCTTTTTCTAGAATTTATATGACACTAACTATCATATTATATACACAAAATATTAAAAACTAATATAAAGATAATAGAATAAGGTAGTAAAATGTATCAATTTCGAAGCCAAACACATGCATGAAATTCAAGTTACCCAGTTGATATTGGAATTACCCAGTTAGAATTTTCCAAGCTGTACAAGTGGTGCATGCAGTAAAATAATGGCCTAAAGGAATTGCACAATTCTCAATGAGAAATTTCCCTAATTAATATGGGATAATTCATCATCAAAAAATGCAAGGAAATAGGAGCCTAGGAAGGCCTAAAATTGGCTAAGTGTTGGCCAAAGTAAGTCAGTTAGGCAGAGGATAGGAGATACTTGTGCAAGTTGTGCTCAAGCTCAAGAAAGCATATTGTATTCATCAAGATTCTTTTATTATTCAATATAGATAGGAACGGGGTTTGATCAGTTTCCTTCCCCAATATAAATCTATGTGTATGTTTGTTAAATCGTGATGCATGTTTTTTTAATGTTTTCTCGATCGTGAAATTTCTTCTGCATATGAGTAAAGTAGATTTGAGTCTTATGTTTTAGTACATTACATGAGCAGTTTTGAATCTACAATTAATTTCTATAGACATGTGTGCATATATGGCATTGAAAATTTTGAATAGACAGGGCATTGACCATGCATATATTGGTTTGTGATAAGACACCATCAGCATTGCGCCATTCCTATTATGTAGAGTCGCAAATCGCAGTTCCCATTTGCAACAATTGGTCTATGTGCTTTAGGAAAGTGATATGTGGTGGGCTGGATGCAGGTGCTAATGATAAAATTTCAAATTTCGAAACTATTTATTCAAGTTTAGGTGGAACTTATTCTCGGTTGTTCTTTGGAGTATCAGTCATCAACCTCCGAATTTTGTTCCACAAAAGCTAAAATGCATTAAACCAAATTCATAACCATTTCATGAATTGCGGAACCATAATTATTCAAACTATAAAAAAGCATAATAATATTAACATTAGAACTCTGAAGTCAAGAGGAAGTTAAACTGGAAACTATAAAAATATCGCATCCATTTTTCATGTTAAACCATATGCATCTTTTGGTACGATATCCATCGGATCAACGATATTGATGTGAAGGCCATCAGATATTATAAAGGCTAGATGGTTAACTTAAATTATAAAATTGGATTTATAAATTATCGGGTCCAATTGAAATCTTAAACCTCTTGTAGGTTAAACTGCCATAACCGTCAGATCGTAGATTGATGGTTGTGGCTCCTCTAGACTCCTTACGCACTGCTGTCATTTAATTTCTCTGTCTACACCAGATTTGACATTCCTGATTATTATTCTTGATAATTTTGGAAAAAAAAAACGATGAATCAAATGATGAGCATAATTCTAATTGTTGCTGATAACAAAGCTATCTATGAGGATTTATAAGATTTCGATGCAAGGAAATCTCATGCACGCTTTTATCACTGAATACAAACCAATTTCTTTTAATATGTGATCAGGTGATCATGTCCAAGTTGAAAAAATGCTCAAAAATGGAAATTTTTAGAAATGGTTAAAGTCTGAATGATCAAAAAGGCCTCATCATTGTGATTCTGGCATCGCGAACAGGAATCAAATCCGACATCGTATGTGAAAGTTATGAAATTTTGAAGTCTCCAGTAAACTCCAAAAAAAAGTTGACCAAAGTTGACTTTTTACTTTAGAAAATTTTTAAAAAAGAATATTCCAAGGAATATTTCAAGAATATTCCTAAAAATATTCCCTGGAATATTTCACAGGAGCGAATCGTATTTGGACAAGTGGCAATCGTTGGTTGGTTGCTTGGTTAACTGTGTAAATTTTTGGCCAATCACGAGTTGCCACGTGGCAGGCCCGGAGGCCGCCACGAGGCCCCAAGCCGGTGGAAATTTCGTATTATAAAATTATTGTAACTTATGAGGTTTGAACCATGGAGCTCGTCCCACAAGCCACATGAAATACCATTGTGCCATGCATATAAGTCTTAACCATGGTGGCAGAGAATTTGTCTTTAAAGTTTAAACGTATTTTGGGTAGATCAAAAAGGGGCGAGCCTCGGAGGCCTAGGCCCAACCAGCACATGGCCGATGGCCCATGACCATGACCCAAGGGCATAGGCCCTAACTGTCATACTTATCGACGCAAAAATTCTGTGGCATGTGCCCAAGCTTAACCACCAAATTAAATGCGGATGTTGGATAAACCGTTAGGTAGCGATTATGCAGGCGGTTAGGGCGGCGGTCACATGTGACCCCACCCCTCCAAAAATAAATGCCACATTTATGGCTCCGCCCAACTTGGCATTGGTTCCAAAAAATCCGTAGTTATGCCATCTTTAGCACGTTAACTGGAGTTAGCCCACATTTGGTGGGGTTTTCAAGTGACATTGGCCAGTTTTCTTTGGGAGGCATTAACTTTCTCAATATTGAACCAATTTGGATGAAATTTTAGTCAATTTTGGCTTTCTTCAGCATTTTGGAGTGTTTGGGATAGGTTACAGAGTGAAAAGAGGTGTTCTTCAGCCATTTTTGCTTCAGGAAAGATTAAAGGGCCACCAGGGCCATCAGGAAGATGGAGTTGTATTGGGTTGTACTTCACTGTTTGAGGTGAAACAAAAGCCATTTTTAGCTTATTTCTGTCTTCTGAAGTCAAATTCACAACTTTTTTTTCCTGTTTAGGCATATATTTCACTATATAACCATTTTGAGCAACTTAATAGAGCAAGGACATGCCCATTGGGAGCCTTGGACCCGGAAGATGTAGCCCAGGAGGGGTGAACTGCTTCATTAGTTTGCTGTGTTGTGCTATGGTGAATTTCTCTTATTGTGTATTTCTAATATAATATGTTAAACAGTAAACTTAATTAACATTCCTCACACAAAAACTCAGAAACAATTACCAAAAACATTTCATTTAACCTGCAAGACATGGAGAATACTTTGCACACTTAATTAAATGGAAATGGATACTTTGCACAACATTTACAAATAGTTCCATTTTCATATCAGATGGTATCAGAGCTCAAGATTTGAGTATTAGGAGCTAGATTTTTACTCTGCATTTGTTCTTATGCAAAGATATAGTTGACTATTTGCAAGTTTTTATGCTTACTAAGCTTAAACTCAAGAGAGGTAAAGGACACTGGGTTAGAGAAAAAAGTAATCCACAACCAAGAAGGGCTAGAGAGCCACCTCCAAGAGCTATTGAAGAAGTCTCAAGCATGTCTTCAGGAGAAGGAGAAGCTCCTGAAGAGATTAATCCCAAAGAAGAGGAACGGGTGTTCCGAAAGGCTTTCCTAGACATGACAGAGATGGTGAGGATACTCTACCAAGAAAGGAATGATAGGCTTGTTGGAGAAAGGTCTAAACACCAGAAAGAAGGAGAGGGTTCTTTAAGAGGAAAGAAAATTGATGACAGGTCAAAGAAAGGACATGGAGGTAATGGTGATCCACCATCCCCATCTTCATCCTCTTCCTCTACTTCGGTGAATCAATATCACAAGTCTAAAACCACTGGTAAAAGTCCATTTTTAAAGCTTGATGTTAAATTTGAGTTGCCTATGTTTAATGGTGAGGTCAATGCCGAGAAACTTTACAATTGGATAAGGCAGTTGGATGTTTATTTGAGGATACAAAACCTTCATGAAGACGACACCAAGATTCAATTAGCCTCTTTGAGAATGAAGGGAGCAGCACTGGTATGGTGGGAAGCCAAGACCAAGGATGAAATTAAAAAACATGGTAAGATCACTTTATCATGGGCTGAATTTATTTCTGCAATTAAGCAGAAATTTTATCCATTAGATCATTTACAAAAGGCTATCATGAATTGGAAAAGTTTTAGATAACTTAAGGGAAAAAGCATTCAAGATTACTCTCAAGAGTTTAGACGAAGGGCTTTATTACTTGGAATTGATTTGCATAGCCAAGAGACTTTTCTGAAATATATAGGCGGTTTACACAGTTATCTTATACATATTATCCTTATGTTCAATCCTACTAGTCTAGACGAAGTTTGTGTACAAGCTACACAGTTAGAGGCTAGAGGTAAACAATCTTTTGATGGGCATGAGGGTAGTGAATTTAAAGGCAAAGGTAGAAAAAAAAATCAAAATTCTAGGAAAGAAAAAGGAAAATTCTTTTGTAAAAATTGTTCCAAAACAAGCCACGATGAATACCATTGCTAGAAACTTCATCTGGAGTTGAAACCAGAAAAATTTAAAACCAAAGATAAGGACAAAGAAAAGGGCAAAATGGTTGCAACTACTGAACAAGACTTAGGGTCTGAATTAGGTGATGAAACTAAAAGCATAGCCATGGTACTAAAGAACATAAATGGGAAAGAGATTGTAAATGAAACAAATCCGAGTTCTATCACTTTAAACTGTCACATAGAAGCTCCAAATGAAGAGAGGAGGATAGAGCTGTTTCAAGTGAGGATAATTTCAAAACACACAAAAATAGAAAAACTATTTGACAGTGGGTCTCAAGCAAACCTCATCTCAGAAGAATTAGTCAAGAAGCTAAAACTTGAAACCATTCCACATCCAAAGCCATATCCACTTTGATGGATTTGCAAGGATGCTAATTTACAAGTTTCAAGGAAGTGCATGTTGCACTTCTCCATAATAGCTCATTATGTTGACTTGGTTGAATTAGATGTGGTACCACTTGACATTACAGGTGTGGTTTTGGGTATTCCGTACTTATATGATAGAAAATAAATCTTCCATCACCATGAGAATACGTACCATTTGTTCAAGGATGGTAAGGATTTTATTATGAGAGCACATCGAAAGAAGCTAGAATATTCTTTACTCAACGCAGGGCAATTGGAAAGGCTTGTCAATGCAAGTCAAAATTTGACTTTGTTGATGGTTAAGTAAAAATATTTTGTACATTATCGTTTTCGTGTTATTGCTGATATAAATGATGATATGTTTCAGTCTGAAAGGAGATTGTCTTTGGAAGATGACAAGATGTTGCAAAAATTGCCTTTGGTGTCAATCGGTGTAGAGAACAAAGTGTAAGTGCAAAGTGGTGCACAAATCAAAGAAAGGGAAAAGCATGCAAGCAAAGAGGACACAAATTTCAGCATGGATCAATGTTGGTTTCAGAATGGCAGATTGGTATGGCGAGAAAACTTGGTCAGGAATCGACACAAGTATATGGTTCATTCGGAAAAAATTCATCATAAGGAAAGTTGACAAGGTGAATATTATTTTTAGTTTTCTTGGAAGGTAGATGATTGTAGGAGCAGTATGATTTCCGCAAATTTCAGTTTTTTTTCTGAAAATTTCAAAAATTTGCATCATGACATAGTCAAGGTTAGCAAGAGTCGGTCTGCATATTCAAGGAAGAATTTTTTTTTTTATGAGAAGCTCAATTTGATGAAGTCAGGGAGATTTCAGTGGTTCAAGGTTGGAAGAGTGGAGAATCAGTCTCCTCATCTTCAGTTTCTGTAATCTAGTGAGCTTTTAGGGTCCAAAAGCTTCCCATTTGGGAGGTGTGATTAGGTGATCATGTCCAAGTTGAAAAAATGCTCAAAAATGGTTGCAGTCTAAATGATCGGAAAGGCTTTGTCACTGCGATTCTGGCACCATAAACGAGACTCAAATCTGACATCGTATGTGAAAGTTATGAAGGTTTGAATTCTCTAGTAAACTCCAAAAAATAGTTGACCAAAGTTGAATTTTTGACTTTGGAAAAATTAAAAATAGAATATTCCAAGGAATATTTCAAGAATATTCCTCGTAATATTCCCTGGAATATTCCATAGGAGCGAATCAGATTTGGACAAGTGGCAATTGTTGGTTGGTTGTTTGGTTGACTGTGTAAATTTTTGGCCAATCACGGGCTGCCACGTGGCAAGCCCGCAGGTCGCCACATGGCCCCAGGCCAATGGAAATTTCATATTATAAAATTGTTGTAACTTATGAGGTTTGAACCATGGACCTCGACCCACAAGCCACACGCAATACCATTGTGCCACGCATATAAGTCTTAACCATGGTGGTGGAGAATTTGTCTTTAAAGTTTAAACGTATTTTGGGTGGATGAAAAAGGGGCTAGCCTCGACCACCACATGGTCGATGGCCCATGATCGTGACCCAAGGGAAAAGGCCCTAGCTGTCATACTTATCCGTGTAGAAATTTCGTGACATGTGCCCAGTCTTAACCACCAAATTAAATGCGGAGGTTGGATAAACCGTTAGGTAGCGGTTATGCAGGCGGTCAGGACGGCGATCACATGTGACCCCAACCCTCCAACAATAAATGCCACATTTACAATTCTGCCCAACTTGGCACTGGTTCCACCAAATCTGGAGTTATGCCATCTTTAGCGTGTTAACTGGAGTTAGCCCACATTTGGTGAGGTTTTCAAGTGACATTGGGCAGTTTTCTTTGGGAAGCCATAACCTTCTAAATATTGAACAAATTTGGATGAAAGTTTAGTCAATTTTGGCTTTCTTCAGCATTCTGGAGTGTTTGGGATAGGTTTCAGAGCAAACAAAGGTGTTCTTCAGCCATTTTTTCTTTAGGAAAGAGGAAAGCGCCACCAGGGCCATCAGGAAGATGGAGTTGTATTGGGTTGTACTTCACTGTTTGAGGTGAAACAAAAGCCATTTTTAGCTTATTTCTGTCTTCTGAAGTCAAATTCACAGCTTTTTTTTCCTATTTAGGCATATATTTCAATGTATAACCATTTTTAGAAACTTCATAGAGCAAGGACATGCCCATTGGGAGCCTTGGACCCAGCAGATGTAGCCTAGGAGGGGTGAACTGCCTCATCAGTTTGTTGTGTTATGCTATGGTGAATTTCTCTTGCTGTGTATTTCTGATATAATATGTTAAACAGTAAACTTAATTACCATTTCCTCACACAAAAACTCAGAAAAAATTACCGAAAACATTTTGTTTAACTACAAGACATGGAGAATACTTTGCACACTTAATTAAATGGAAATGGATAATTTGCACAGCATTTCCAAATAGTTCCATTTTCAGATCAATATGCTCAAATGTAATTTAACACACATAATCAATTAAATAGAGATTAAACTAGAATCAAATAAACTTAGAAATATTTTGAAGGGAAACAAAACCTCCAGGATTTGACATTCACACACAGATATCAATTTCCGAAGTTCAAATTTTCCACAGCCAAAATCCCCTTTCGATATATTCAAATTACATACATATATTTTTGCAAAACCATTCAGATCCAATTCAAAGGTTCGGATTGTCTAATTTTGAGCTAAAATCTTTCTGCACAATATTCTCCCTAAATCTATAAACTAAAAGCTAAATACAATGAATCTAATACAAGAATCCAAATCTCTAAATAATAGTTCGAAATCCTATCTACTAAAACTCCAAATTTCTAGCTAGAGGAACCCGCTCCTTTGCTTGTAAACTCTTTTTGTACTTTTGGAATAAAAATTGAAGTCTTTTATCTTAGAGCCTCATGCTCCTTCATCAGACTCCTGAGGACAAATTTCTTCATGGGCTCCTTTCCATGAGGTTCTCTATAGAACTTCCCAATTTTTGTAACATGGTTTCTGTCATCCAAGTAGCCTCTGCAATTGGATGATCTTTCCACTTGATCAAATCCTCAAAATACTCCCATCCTCTTGTCATTTTAGACAATCTTTTTTCTAAGATCTTCACTGGCTGCAATGTTTTTGCTGTGGGTAACTGTTTCAACCAACTAATCTCTTCTTTGCCTTCAGTTGTATCATTTGTGTCACCATCTTCATACCTGTACAAATCAGCAACATTGAAAATTGGAGATATTCCAATGTCAAGGGGTAATTCAATTTCATATGCATTTGCAGAAATTTTTCTCAATACTCTGCATGGTCCAATTTTCTTAAATTGCAACTTATTATATGCCCGTTTTGGAAATATTTCTTTCCTCAAGTGTTCTACAACCAAATATCCAACCTCAAAATTAGCTTCTCTTTTCTTCATATCTGCTCTGCTCTTGCACTTGATGTTGTTGTCCTGTAACTACTATTTTACCAGGTCATGTATTGCTTGAATTTTTGAAGCAAAATATTCTCCTTTAGCGCTTCTCATCTCTAATTTTCCAAAATTTCTTAGTTCATACACTCCTCTTAGGTGCATTCCATAAACTATATGGAATGGACTCTACCCTGTACTCCTATTAGGAGAGTCATTATTAGCATATTCGGCCTGTGCCAAAATTTGATCCCACTGTTTAGGATGTTCACCTGCAAGGCTTCTCAAAAGATTACCCAAGCTTCTGTTCACCACCTCAGTCTGTCCATGAGTCTGAGGGTGATAAGCTAAGCTGAAACCTATTTTAGTACCAAGGATTTTCCACAATGTCCTCCAAAAATGACCAACAAATCTGGTGTCCCTATCAGAGACAATTATTTTAGGTAACCGATGCAACCTTACAATATCTTTGAAAAACAAATTAGCAACATGAGCAGCATCACTGGTTTTATAACATGAAATAAAATGTGGCATTTTAGAAAATCTGTCAACTACAACATAAATTGCATCATTCCCTCTCTGTGTTTTAAGTAAAACCAAAACAAAATTCATACTTACCATATCCCAAGGTCTATCTGGAATAGGTAATGGAACATACAAACCTATGTTTTGACTCCTTCCTTTTGCATACTGACAAACTTTATAATTTTTCACATACGTCTCCACTTCAGATCTCATTTTTGGCCAAAAATAAAAATGACTCATTTGTTCATAAGTCTTTTCTGCACCAAAGTGTCCACCAAGTCCACCACTATGTTTCTCCTTAATTAAATTTTCTCTCATAGAACAATTTCGTATGCACATCTGATTTCTTTTAAATAGAAAACCTTCATGCAAGAAAAAGTCCAGCCACTTACTTCTGTCCAACAAAATAGGATTATTGCATGCTTCAAATGCCTCTTTAAAATCCAAATCTGTCTTATACAATTCTTTAAGAAAATCAAAACCCAACACTTGAATTTGACTTTCTTGAACTAAAATTCTTTTTCTACTTAAGGAATTTGCTACCAATACAAAATTGAAACTTTGAAGATACTCTACCCATTTTGCATGATTCTGATTCAATTTTGGCTAATGCATAATGTACTGAAATGCATGATTGTCTGAATAAAGCACAAAATCTTTAGACATCAAGTAATGTCTCCATTTTTTTAATGACTGCACAATTTCATAAAATTACTTGGCATAAGAAGAATATTTCCTTCTTGTCTCATTCAGTTTTTCACTGAAATAAGCTATAGGTCTGTCTTCTTGACTTAACATAGCTCCAATAGCTTCCCCACTGGCATCACATTTCACTTGAAAATGTTTGTTAAAATCAGGAAAAACTAATATGGGTTTTTCTGTTATCTTTTGTTTCAACAACTGGAAATTTTTCTCTGCTTCATCAGTCCATCTAAATGGTCATTTGTCCTTCTTTATGGGTTCAATAATAGGAGCATTGATCTTACTAAAATTCCTTATGAATTTTCTATAAAAACTAGCAAGACCATGGAAGATTCTTACCTCAAAAGCACTCTTAGGTGAAGGTCATTCTATGATTTTCTTTATCTTATCTGGATCCATTTTCAATCCATCAGTAGAGACAAAAAAGCCTAGATATATCAACTCTTCCTTCAAGAATGATCACTTTTTAAAATTTACTAGCAACTTTTCCTAATGCAACTTTCTTAAGACATAATTCAGATGTCTCAAGTGTTCTTCTTTAGATTTGTTGCAAATTAATATATCATCCAGATATACTATTACATATTTACCAATAAATTCCTTCAGTGCTTCATTCATAAACCTCATAAATGTAGAAGGAGCATTTGATAATCCAAATGACATTACCATCCATTCATACAATCCTTCGTTTGTTTTAAAGGCTATCTTCCATTCATCTCCTTCCCTTATCCTAATTTGATGATATCCACTCTTTAAATCCAATTTTGTAAAATATCTTGCCCCACTTAAACAATCCATCAAATCTTCAATTCTTGGTAAAGGGAATCTATACCTGCTCTTTATTTTCTTGATTGCTCTTGAATCAGTGCACATTCTGTAGCTTCCATATTTTTTTGAACTCAACACTATTGGCACTGCACAAGAACTCAAACTCTCTCTGATCAGTTCTTTATCTAACATTTCTTGAACCTGCTTCCTGATTTCTTCATTTTCTCTGGGAGTCATCCTATATGCTACTTTATTTGGAAAATTTGCTCCTGGAATCAAGTCTATATGATGGCTGATTTTTCTAATAGGTGGTAATTCATCAAGAAAATCATCTACAATGATATCACAATAATTTTCCATATCTCTTGAATTTCAATTGGTAAATCAAAAATTTTAGTGGAAGTAATTACTACCTTGGGTTTGCAAATTAATGCAAAGTTTACCTCATCATCTTCAATTTGATGCAAATATTCTTTTCCACTCAATAATAAAGCTTTCGTATTAGGTGTTCTTGATGTATCTTCTTCTTCTCTAGGCAACAATGTATGATTGACACCATCTTTAAAAAACTTGTATGTGTTCTTTTTCCCATCATGCATAGCTTCTCTTTCATACTACCAAGGTCTACCCAGCAATATGTGACATACGTCCATAGGCATCACATCACACATAATTTTGTCTTTGTAGCTACCCAACTGCAATTCCACTTCACACTGTTCATTCACTAATATCTAATGTCCTTTCTGAAACCATGACACCATGTAGGGTGCTTCATGTTTCTTTCTCTTCAATTTCAATTTCTCCACCACTTCTGTAGAGACAAAATTATCAGTGCTGCCATTGTCAATTACCATTTGACAGTGTTTTCCTTGAACTTTTCACACACTTCTAAACAAAGTTTTTCTATGTGCTAGTTCAACAACTTCCTTTGTTGATTTTAATAGAACTTTGTTAACTACCAAAGATTATCCCTTCTCTGGTATATTCTCTACTTCCGGCACTTTTGCCGCTTCTATCACTTTTGCTGCTTCTTCTTCATTCTAGCTTCTGAGCAACAATTACATTTCTCTAATTTGTTCCCACATTGTCTAAACATTCATAAGCTCTATGTCCAATCTTATTACATCTATAACATCTGATTTCTCTTCCTCTGCCTCTGCCTCCACTTCCTCTGGAAAAAATCCTTTTGCCACTTGCATCACCTTCTATAGGTGTATGCTGACTTGAGCTGCTACTAGCTCCTTCTCTAGGTGTTGTAGATCTTCCTCTACCAACTTGACTTCCTCTTCCTCAGAAAGTAGCTCTACCTCTGGCAGATTGCTTCCTCATGATTTTTTCATCATCCTTCAAGGCCATTTGATAAGCCTCTTCCACTGTTTTAGGAGATAACAGACTTATCTCATCTTGGATCTCCATTCTAAGACCATGTATATATCTTTCAATCTTCTCTGTTGTATCTTGTATTTGTCCTGCTCTTATGCTCACTTAATAAAATTCCTCTATGTATTCTTTTATTTTCATTGATCTTTGTCTAAGATTCTGTATATGTATAAATAATGAAAGTTGAAAAACACTTGGAAAAAAATTACCTCTCAACTTTTCCACCATCATGTTCCAATTCTTTATTAGCTATCTACCATGTCTCCTTCTTTCTACCTGCACTCCATCCCACCAAAGTGTTGCATGTCCTTCCAATTTTGTGACAATAAATTTCACTCTTTTTCCTTCTTCCATTTCTTCATAATCAAATAAATTATCCATGTCATTAACCCAATCTATAAAATCCTTTTGGTTTAAGCCTCCTGTAAAAATTGAAACTTCAATTCTGAGTTTATATGTGGATCCCAATATTGATTTAAAAAATCTGTAATATCCCCTTTTTGGATTGCTCAGCAAGGCATGGCTGAAAAACACATGTTTCAGGAATGCCTGCTATGATACTTGAACCCAGCACTTGGATCCCTTAGAATAGAGCATCTAAGTCTGAAATCCAAGAGGAGTCTCCAAAGAAATCCTCTTATATGGTTTAAACAATTCTCCCAGCTCTAATGCTCTCCCGAAAACGCCCGGTAAAGGGGTTGCAACAACACTTTACACAAGCAAGGAAATGACAACATAATTATTAGTGAGCCATGTCATATGAATATGTAATCAGACATTAGATATATATAAAACAGAAAATGTATACAAATTCTTGAGGAATCTATTACTCAAAGCAAGCAAAGAGACTCAAGAAGACATACTCATGAGAATATAGAAACACTGCTTTACATAGTTTATTCTAGGCTAAGACTACATCGTTTATAGGGGATACTGCAGAAGTAAATACATAAATATAAATATGCATCAATTTAAGCTCAAATAAATATGGGGGATCAAGCTCTCAACCCCTGAAAAGATGATACATCAATCCCTTAAGAGGATTGGCTGGAAACTAGACAAAATGGCACTCCTGCAGAAATGCCGGAGTTGCTAGGAAGCAGTAACTCAAGAAATGGAAATAGAAGGAGATTTATGTAGATGAAGAAACCTCTGAAATAAATCCTTCAATTGACCTTCCAAATGATAGGCTGATCCTATCATTGAAGATCTCACCTCCTGATAAAATACTGCAACCCTCACTGCAAATGCTCTCTAGAAATTGCGCAGTCAAGGAAGAGGGATGCTCTTCTGCTGATGGAAAATGGTTGGCCTAATGCCAATAATGATGGGAATTGGCTCATAAAATCCCTCACTGATATCCCAAAGTAATGGAGACTCCCCCCTCTGAAATACAATGCCGGAAGTGGTGTTGAGGAACCCTCCCCTGCAACACCCAGCAACACAACTCAACCACCAATGGAGACTGCGCTAGAGCTGAATGGAATGCTTTGGAAAGAAGCCAGAATATGGGGAATATGAAGAAAAATATCTTACAAGGGATAATATATGGAAGAGATGGGATTCTCGCCCGGGAACACCCAGTGCTAGCAGCACTGCATCTCAGCTAAACAGCTGGAGAATGCACTTATCAGAGAAGACAAGTAAAATGATAATAAAAAACATGAATAGCTAGGGCTGCCTCGTTATCCTTTTAAAAAAATTAAAGGTGCCTTGCTATGGGCCCCACACCTTAGGGTTTTCTCCCCCAAGTGATCTTTCCCTTATGTAAACTGTGCTGCCCCACCAAGTGATCCTTATCTCTCATAACTGTGTAGTTGACTTGGCCTCCTTTAGATTTATCCATCTGCAATTTATCTCATTTCACACATGCGGTGTTAAATCCAGTTCTTTCTTAATCCCTTTTTACATTTTAAGGGCTTTTTATTCAGATTTTATTATCAATGGGTTTTCTTACCCATTTATTCTCCTCCTAGTGCAAAACAAAAGTTTTTAATATTCCATGAAATTTTGGAATATTACAGTCCTCCCCTCCCAGATGTTGCTTGTCCTCAAGAAACTGCAAGGATAGAACTATAGGATGTCCTCATCCTTCAACTGTAGCATCTACTTATGATCAATTCTTCATGAAGAATGAGATTTTGTATCAATAAGAGTCTCCATACTGCACCTCCCAAGCATGTAAACTAGCTAGAGTGGCTATCATCATGAGCATGGAATGTACTCAAGAAGGAAATAAGGTGTTTTCCAGAGGTTCCCTTGAGGCATGGTGTCAAGATATATTGGGAAAATATTCCACTCATGTGGATCCTCCACCCCCAAGCAATCATCCATAAGAATATAATCACCTCTAGATAAGGCAACTGCTGAAAATCCTCTTCCACCTTGAGCTCCCGCAAAGAAGGTGGGTTGAAAATCTGCAAGTGCTGAGCATCATAGCCTACCCCATGATGTTCACCTCTCCACTCATGACAAGTGTAGAGTGAAGGCTGATCTTGGGCTACAACAATGTGGCCTTCCAATGTCAAGATGAAGTCTAGGTCTCCAAAGGTCCTTCCTCCTACATTGTGAATCAAGCTAACCCAATGCCTCTCATATGTGATAGACAGGAGGTCATTGTCATATGGCACCCTATCAATCATGTGGCTCACCTCAAGAAAGGAAAAATGTTTAACTATGGTGGCCACATCATCTCCCATGCTCCCATTAGAGCATGTCCTGCAAAAAGTATGGGGATCATCTCCCCCAAAGGACACATTCAACCCATGTGCCTCTCTCCCAATCATGCTCCTGACAATAATGTAATCAATAGTAGCATAAGGAGCCAAAATTAAATTCATGTTGGTTGCCATATGTAGCAAGTGAGTAGGGAAATGATCTCTCATATGCAACCGGCGCGGTTTGAGCATAAACTGCAATAGAGAATGACAAAAGACGTGGTTCTTCAACCACTGGTTTGCTGCTACATCCTCCTCATGTATTTGGAGAAAATGAGTGATGTATGATGCATGGTGAGCATTTCCTCCAAAATACAAATCTTCCCCAAGTCCACCAAGGGAGAGGTCATCAACATTGCCCATGGCCTAAAGTAAACCATGTAGCTTCAAAGTAAGAGTGCTCCACCTTGGAGCAACATCCTGCACATATATGGTTAAGGAATCAATATATAAATCACATAAATGAACAATTTACTTACCATGATTTCTGATCATGCAAAGGGAACAACTCATAGATGATTCTCTCCTTCTCCTCCAAGGTAAAAGAAGTGACTGTGCCAACCCCTTCAAAGAGTGGATTGAATTTATTGCTCCCCTGCCAAATGTATAAGTGGGAAAGTTGTTGCCCTTCCCTTGCTTCTCCTATCACAGTGCATAAACTATAAGGAGAGTGGGTAATAATGATAGTGAGAGAATGCTTCTCTCCTCTTTGGTTTTACCCAAGGCTCCCAACGCTGTAACAAGCTGCCCCAAGGTCTCGTCACTGCTGAAATTAATGATTGAGGCCTCATTGATTGAAGCATCTATCCTCCTCATCTGAACCAGTGGTCTCCTTGGTTTAATTTCTCCACTTAATGATACATTCTCATTTGAAAATGACTGCATATATAGTTGAACAATTCTTTCCATGCCTTCACTGTGCAATCCAATCACCTTCCTAGGTGCATTAACCTCTGAAAATGGATAGGAATGTGCCCTCCTCAACACATGATGCTGGCTCTCTTCTCTATCTTCTTCTTGATTCTTCCTGGTTTCACACCTTGTCCTCCATGGCACATATGGATCATGAAGTGTGCCCTCATTTCCATGCATGAGATCTTGGGGACCTTCTTGTAAAGATATAATAATCCCTTTATTTGGAGCAAAACCTCCTTCTTCCTCTGCATGAGGCACTAGATGATCTCTAGACTTAGCAGCGTTGTTTCCCCTTGTTTCTGCAAAAAAGTTGGGAAATACCCCAATGATTTGATCCACCTTTGAAAAATATAGCCCTTTTTTTGTGGCTCAAAGGTGTGGGATGAATGTTTTGCCCCCAACAAGGCATGATGCAAGTTTTCAGCTCCTCCAAGGGTTTCCTGAGGTGGTTCTGCATTTCTAGGTAGGGTTTTTGTTTGAGTCTCTTGGTCTGAATTCATCACATAAGTCTCAAAAGTGTTATGGCCAAATCTTTTCACCAATGACTTAGTGAAATTTACATAAGATGAAGCATTAACATTTTCAAAAGAAATGGACTCAAATTTCCACCATGCATGGGCCTTACCTCTCAAATGCAACGCTGCAACCTTGATGGTTTCTTCTTCTGAAATGTGGTTCTGCTGTTGGAAGGTGTTTAACTCCTCCACCCAACATGTTAGGTCCCTATATCACTAGTATAGTCCCTTATTATTGTTAGTGTAAACCCCTTATTTTTATTATTGTACCCTTGTAACCCCCATTTTGTTATTATTGTGCCCTTAAATTATTATTGTTAGGTCGGTTAGGATTACATTGTGGCCCACTAGGATTACATTATGGCCCCATGAACTCCTATATATAGAAAGGAGGTTTTTTGAATTGTATCATCTAAGAATTTTTCATTTATGTAATGTATTGGAGGTTTCCCCCTCAAAGTGGCTCATTTCTAAGGCGTTTATATCTCTTTTCTTCTCTTTTTGGAGCTGGTTAAACAACATTTGGTATCAGAGCTTTGGATTCTAGGGTTTCGCTACTCCAAACAGGTCATCGTGGAATTTTCGCTATAAATTTTTTTCTACGAAGGTTCAAAATCTGAAATTAATATGGTGCAAAGCTAAAATCCGGAATAAATTCCGCAAAAAATTTCAAAGCTTGGTTCGCAATATTTTTGGAAATATGATCTGTGGAAGGTAGTGCTTTTTCAGGCTCCTGAATTTCATCTCAAAGAGGTGATCGTGGGAAAAGTTCAATAACTTTCTCTCTGGGGATCAGATTGGAGTGCCGTAAAAATTTGTCGCAATTGCATGGATTTTAGTTTCGTGGCTATCAATTTCAAAGACAAAGGAAAAAACAGTGACACGTGGCAAGTCGTACAAGTTCGCTCTATTGAACCAGTCCAGAATTAGGTCATTGTGGGAGATTGGACACAACTTTGTCTTGGAGAATCCAAATCAGGTTAGACCTGTGGCATTTGAAAGAAGCTTCAGAGGGCTACTACAAGGCTGAATTTAAGATATCGAATATTTTCAATTATAGAGATAATTTAATTTCAATATCAAGCTCCTCAAAGCAAGTAAAAGGTGTGTATTTTTTTCCGAATTGCATAAGTCTTGTTTGAAGAATCAAGTTGAATTGATTCCAAGGGCATCTTGTAGAATAGATATCAATATTGGATTCTAAAATGGCCCCTAAAAATAATTCAACACCCATTAAGCCTTCAGAAGGCTCTACTATGACTCATGAAGATGAAGAATTACAACATGATCTATCAAAATTACAAGAGCAAGTGCAACAGATTTCACTCTCGCAAAGAGCAACAAAAAATGAAATGGAAGTTTTGAAGAAAGGCATGGAAGTGAAGATGGACGGTTTGAAGAAATGCATGGAAGCTAAGATGGATGGCGTGGAAGCTAATATGGATGGCATGGAAGCTAAGATGGATGGCATGGAAGTGGGCATGGAAGCTAAGATGGATGACATGAAAGACAACATGGAAAACATGAAGAATGATCTAAAAGCATACATGGAAGGCTTGATGACAAGCTTAAAACAAGAAATCATTCCTAATGGCGGAAATATAGTAGAAGAACCTCATGATGAGAACAAAATAAATGTTAATCGTGATTTCATAAACTCGAATGTTGGCAGGAAGAACCACCATATTCCAAAAATGGATATGAGGAAGTTTGATGGAAAGGATCCTGTAACATGGATACTACAGATGGAGCAATATTTTGATCTCCATAACGTGCAAAACACACAAACGGTACACATTGCAACTTTACATTTAGAACAAAATACATTTGTATGGTATCGATGGCTTTGCTCCCGTAAAAAAATTGTCACTTGGTCAATTTTTATGGAGGAAATGATAGCACATTATGAGGATACGAAGAGAAACACCTTCTTTAGCCAATTGATAAATCTCAAACAAAAGGGTTTAGTGGGGCAACACATTGAGGACTTCCAAAAATTGAATATAAGGGTAACTGATATTCCAGAGGAACACAGGATTGATCTCTTCATAGGCACTTTAAAGGATAACATCCAACATGAAGTTCGCGTTTTGGAACTTGATTCATTGGAGAAGGCATTTAGGTTGGCAAGAAAAGTTGAATGTAAAATTATGGCGACAAGGAAGCCTACCACTCAATTCTATAAAGAAGGAAGTGTTTCTATGCCTAGATTTCCACAACCTACAAGGTTGACACCACAACAATTGGAAGAAAAAAGAGCAAAAGGGCTTTGCTACAATTGTGATAGTGTTGAAAATCTTTGTGAAGATGATGGAGCTTAGTGAAATGAAGTCGCCTTCACTAAGTGGGCCCGCAGGCGAATTCTAGCGCAAAGTCCATTTTTAGACATATGGAGCATGGTCCAGGGGTTGCAGTATGTTATTCTTGGAGCATTGGTCATGTTGGTAAAAATAGATGGGACTCTATTTTTGTGACCTATAGGTCGAAGAGGTCGAAGTCTATTTTTAGACTGCCTCTCCTAAAAAATAGGGAAGTCAAATATTATTTACCCTTAATAATATTTGGACTCTAAACAGCAGTTTACTCTCTTGGAGCACTTCAGTTCGAGCTACAGAAGTGGCTCATGCATCTGACAGAGGAATTACGCTATTCCCAAGGGTTTGATGGCATCATGCATGGTTGACTTCAGTTAGGACTTCAGTGGCAGAAGTTTGGTGGAGTTAATGAGACGGCTAGTGGAGTTGTGTTCTGTTTATTTTAGTTGAACTAGTTGAGATTAGTTTAACTAGCTAATCAATTAGTTATGAGTGGAGTGAATTAAATATTATTTAATTCATTAATTAGTAACTCATTATTCAACTCAAGAACACATCGGTTCACTACAGTGCATGATCAGTTCAGTGGAGACCAGTGAAAGAGGTAGATGAAAGGGTGGAGTTAGCTATCAGTGGCGACATCAGTTGTGCATGAGATTTGCACCACACTTGGAGGAATTTCCCATGATGATTGTGCTGTCAAGCCAAGGGGATTCAAACCTTGGATATCTATTTAGACAGGCCATGATTGCGCAATAGAGGCAAGGCAATTAGTGGTGAGTTTTGAACCAGTAACCTGTTCAAAACCAAGCTAGTTTGTGTGTAACTTCATGAGAAAGTACTGAGTACTTGTGAGGAGTATTGTACTGATTTTGTTACATTATTTCTCCATTATAATATACACAATAGCTGCGGGGTTTTCAGCTATAATATTTCCCCATACATACTGTGTTAATGTGTATGATGAATTGATGTGCTATCGCTTGTTTTATTTCCGCATGTGTGATGATCTGAGTGGAAGAGATTATGAGTTGCATATAAATTCGAATTGTATGTGATCAGGATAGTCTCGGTGGATAATTAATCATTATTCAGCAAATTTCTACATGGTATCGGAGCTATTGAAGCAGAGATTGATCATCACGGTGATTACAAACTTATTTCGGTAGACAGAGTCTGCATGCGGGCCAGGTAGCCTCCGGATTCATCTTTCTTCGGAAAGTGAAAGGTCTGGTAAACGCCCCTTGCAGTCGATCTCTGTGCTAGAAATAATTTGTTCTCACGATCTAGAGCGATTGAGCTTTGAGGTGGAATTCGAAGTTTTGCAGCAGTTTTGTTTTCTTGGTGCCAGTGTTGAAAATGTCTTTCAACGGTTTGCGACTCGAATATGCTCTTGAAGGAAGTTCGAATTATGTTGCATGGAAGGATCGCATGGAGGCAGTATTAGAAGATAATGGTTGTTGCATGGAAGGATTGCATGGAGGCAGTATTAGAAGATAATGGACTGAAGGAGTTCATGGATACGGATGTCCAAAGGCCCACTGATCCTGCTGAAGTCGAAGCATGGCAAAAGAAGATGGCGAAATGTCGAAGGATCCTGTTGGAGGGCGTCAAGGATCATATTGTATCCAACCTGCATGGAAAGGCTTCTCCATATTTAATGTGGAAAGATTTGACGGATCTATTCCAGAGTAAGAGCGATCAAAGGAAGCTGGCGCTCAAAGATAAGCTCAGGAACATCAAGATGGAGAAAGGCGACAGTATCGCCAAATACCTCACGAAGTTCACTCAATGCAGAGATGAGTTGGGAAGTGTGGGGGTGACTATCGAAGATGAGGACATGGTCGACCTGGCTCTCCTTGGTCTTCCGAAGGCTTGGCACTCATATCAAGATAGTGTCAATGGTCGGGAGAAGCTGCCGGGATGGGAGCGCTTTTGGGCGGATCTCATGCAGGAGGAGATAAGGAGGACTACTCGAGATGGATCTTCATCAAAGGGAGCTGATGAAGAAAACTGCGCTTTGGTTGCCAAAGCAAAGAAGGGGAAGGGTAAGAAAACCTCTCATTCTGGTGCAAAGGGCAAGAAGCGGGATATGGCGAAAGTGAAGTGTTTTCACTGCCATGATCACAGACATTATGCTACCAATTGTCCAAAGAAGAAGAAGAACAAGCAAGTGGGAAGATCTGCAGATGGAGAAGCTTTGGCTTCACAGTTCGAGCTTGAATTTTCACTGATCGCATGCTTGGTTTCAAGTGTGATGGGATCGGTGTGGTTCTTGGACAACGGTGCGTCATTTCATATGACGGGAGATCGGGATTTGTTCTCAGATCTGGAGGACAAATATTTGGGTGTGCACATCGAGATGGGCGATGATGGTAGATACAGTGCGACTGGTATCGGTACCATATCCTTTCGGAGGGAGTCTGGTAAGCCCTTTGTATTGAAGGATGTCATGCATGTACCTGGATTGAAGAAGAACCTGATTTTAGTAGCGATGTTGGAGGATAAGGGGTATGATGTGGTCTTCAGCGAAGGAAAAGCCTTCCTGCGCAGTAAGACTACTGGAGAGACCCGGAAGATAGGGGTTCGAATTCAGAACCTTTATCAGTTGCAGGTAGATGACTGCGCAGCTATGGCATGCAAAGCGGGAGAAGTGGTGAGCCGGGATGATGAGGGCGAACTATGGCACAGGAGATTGGGCCATCTTCACCATGGAGCTTTGAAGATTCTGCAGCAGATTTCTACTGGACTTCCTAAGGGCACTCTTGCGCAGTCAGATCAGTGCAAGGGGTGTACTTTAGGGAAGTATGTGAAAGCCACCTTTCACGAGAAGGATAGTCGTGCCACGACGATCCTTGAGAGAGTTCACACAAACGTGTGTGGTCCTTTCTCAGTTGCTTCGACAGCAAAGCACAAGTATTATGTGATCTTTGTTGATGATTTCTCTCGAAAGTTTTGGATCTTCTTCATGCAGAAGAAGAGCGATACATTCGCGAAGTTCTGTGAGTTTAAAGCACTGGTCGAGAAGGAGTCGGGGAAGAAGGTGATTGCTCTAAGGAGTGATAACGATGGTGAATTCATCTCGGCTGAATTCAAGGAGTTCTGCAGCGCAGAAGGGATTCGGAGAAAGCTCATCGCACCCCATAACCCACAGCAGAACGGGGTGGCTGAGCGGAAGAACAGAACGATCGTGGGTGCTGCACGGGCGATGTTGCATGATCAGGGCCTACCCCTTCACTTGTGGGGTGAGGCATGCAATACAGCAGTGTATGTGCAGAACCGTTGTCCTCACAAGCTTCTTGGCATGAGTACACCGGAGGAGGCTTATTCTGGCAAGAGGCCTGATATTTCCCATTTGCGGATTTTTGGTTCTCTTGTCTACATGCATGTGACGAAGGATGAGAGAAGGAAGCTGGATCCAACTGCTGAGGTTGGAATATTTTTGGGGTACACTGATACACCTCACAACTACCGGGTGTATTTGTCAGACAGTCGAAATGCTGTTGTGCGACGGGATATAAAATTTTAGGAGGAGAAAGCCATGCAGTGTTCGCTTGAGAGGGAGCTACACTTGCATGCAGATGAGGAGCTGTTAGTTCCTAAGGAGGAGCTTCCGGATGTGGATCAGCCACAAGGGGAGGTTCAGGAGGTGGAAGAAACCACCCAGGCAGCGCCAACCATCAGAGGGCGCATGCGCACTACAGAAGCTGAGCGACTGGCTCGGGATGCAGAGAAGGTTGTAGGACCACCTACAGCACAGCGCAGACAGAGGCAGTCACCGGATCGGTACACTGGATACATGGCTCTTGTGAGTCAATGTGTTGTGAGGGAGCCATCCTCTTTTGAGGAAGCTGTGGAGGAACCCGCATGGGTTGATGCCATGATCGAAGAATATGATTCGATCGTCAGGAACAGTGCATGGGAGATTGTCCCAAGACCGGAGGGGAAATCAGTGGTGGGTTCGTGATGGATCTACAAAGTGAAGCAGGCGGCTGACGGGAGTGTGGAGAAGTACAAGGCGAGATTTGTCGCCCGTGGCTTCTCACAGATCGAGGGGATTGACTATGAGGAGACTTTTGCACCTGTCGCAAGGTACTCTTCCATACGGACGATCCTTGCTCTCTCAGCGCAGATGGGATGGCACATTCATCAGATGGATGTGAAGACTGCGTTGCTCAACGGAGTTATTGAGGAAGAAGTGTACATAGAGCAGCCTAAAGGTTTTGAGATCTTCAGCAGTGAGTCGCATGTGTGCCGACTCAAGAGAGCACTGTACGGGCTGAAGCAAGCACCTCGTGCTTGGTACACTTGCATAGACAGCTACTTCACCGGGCTTGGATTCTCCAAGAGTGAGGCGGATCCTAACATGTACCAGATTGTGGTGGAGGGGAAGCTATTGATCATTGTATTGTATGTAGATGATCTGATTTTTACGGGTGATGAGCGGTTGATACTTTCATGCAAGGAGGATCTTGCACGAGAGTTTGAGATGAAGGACTTGGGCATCCTTCATTATTTCCCGGGATTGGAGATTTGGCAGCGCAGTGGAGGACTGTTTGTTTCTCAGGGCAAGTATGCCCGGGAGATTCTGGAGAGGTTCAACATGCATGGCTGCAAGCCTGTTGACACTCCTCTTCCTGGTGGTTGGAGGAAGGAGGATGCTACTTCAGCGGAGGTAGTGGATGCCACTGTCTATCGACAGTTGGTGGGGTCTCTTATGTATCTGGTCAATACACGACCCGATATATGCTATGCAGTTAACCAGCTTTCGCAAGCTATGGTTAAGCCTACCAAGCTCTTTTGGAAGGCAGGCAAGCATGTATTGCGCTATATTAGAGGCATATCGGGATATGGTCTATGGTACAGACAGGAGGATGGAGCGAAGCTTTCTGGCTTCACTGATGCAGATTGGGCAGGGAGCCCAACGGACCGGAAGAGCACATCTGGAGGAGTTTTCAGCATTGGGTCGACAGCAGTTTCCTGGTACAGCAGGAAGCAAAGATCCGTGGCACTCAGTTCAGCGGAGGCCGAGTACATGGCAGCTAGCTTGGCTGCATGCGAGGCTATTTGGATGAGGAAGATCCTCGTTGGATTGTTTGGGTTGCATTTGGAGCCTACAGTGATTTACTGTGATAACCAGAGTTGCATTAAACTCTCGGCTAATCCAGTATTTCATGATAGATCCAAACACATCAACATCAGGTACCATCATATCAAATATTGTGTTCAGCGGAGAATACATCAGGTACCATCATATTAGAGATTGTGTTTAGCGAAGAATCATGATGCTTTCATATGTTCCCACGGAGGATAAGGATGCCGACATCATGACGAAGGCGCTCACCAGGAGCAAGTTCGAATTCCACAGAGGCAGGATAGGGGTTGCAGATAATCCATATCTTGCTGAGAGGGAGTGTTGAAAATTCAGCAAGATGATGGAGCTTAGTGAAATGAAGTCGCCTTCACTAAGTGGGCCCGCAGGCAAATTCTGGCGCAAAATCTATTTTTAGACTATGTCTATTTTTTAGACATATGGAGCATGGTCCGGGGATTGCAGTATGTTATTCTTGGAGCATTGGTCATGTTGGTAAAAATAGATGGGACTCTATTTTTTGGACCTATAGGTCAAATTCTATTTTTAGACTGCCTCTCCTTAAAATAGGGAAGTCAAATATTATTTACCCTTAATAATATTTGGACTATAAACTTCAGTTTACTCTCTTGGAGCACTTCAGTTCGAGCCTTGGAAGTGGCTCATGCATCTGACAGAGGAATTATGCTATTCCTAGGGTTTGGTGAGCACATGCATGGTTGACTTCAGTTAGGACTTCAGTGGCAGAAGTTTGGTGGAGTTAATGAGACAGTTAGTGGAGTTGTGTTCGGTTTAACTTAGTTGAACTGGTTGAGATTAGTTTAACTAGCTAATCAATTAGTTATGAGTGGAGTGAATTAAATATTATTTAATTCATTAATTAGTAACTCATTATTCAACTCAAGAACACATTAGTTCACTACAATGCATGATCAGTTCAGTGGAGACCAGTGAAAGAGGTAGATGAAAGGGTGGAGTTAGCTATCAGTGGCGACATCAGTTGTGCATGAGATTTGCACCACACTTGGAGGAATTTCCCATGATGATTGCGATGTCAAGCCAAGGAGATTCGAACCTTGGATCTCTCATTAGACCAGCCTTGATTGCGCAATAGAGGCAGGCAATTAGTGGATGTGTTTTGAACCTGTGACTTGTTCAAAACCAAGCTAGTTTGTGTGTAACTTCATGAGATAGTACTGAGTACTTGTGAGGAGTATTGTACTGAGTTTGTTACATGTTTTCTCCATTATAATATATACAATAATAGTCAAAGGGTTTTCAGCTATAATATTTCCCCATACATACTGTGTTAATGTGTATGATGAATTGATGTGTTATCGCTTGTTTTTATTTCCGCATGTTTGATGATCTGAGTGGAAGAGATTATGTGTTGCATATGAATTCGAATTGATATGTGATCAGGATAATCTCGGTGGATAATTAATCATTATTCAGCAAATTTATACAAAAACCCCTTCCTATATGTATTGCATTAATCAAAAAATAGAGAAGAAATGCAATGCTTGTTCAAGCCTGAACAATCTCCGCACAAGCATAATCTATCTCACTACCTCACAAGCGAACTCTGGCCAATACTTAGCCAATTCTGCTACTCGCCAAGCTCCTATTTCCTTGCATTGTTTCCTTGGGAATTAGCCCCTATTAATTAGGTAAATTCCTCATCCATAACTTCACAATCCTTATATGTCCTTCTCTGAATGCATGCACTACCTGTACAACTTGGATAATTATACAACTGCTAGTACACTTACCTTGAACTCTAATCTCAATTGGGTAACTTGTAGATCACACATGCATAAGCTAATTATGGTTGAATTATCAGTTAATTGGTTGATTACTGAGTACACACCCCACTACTAGACCTCCCACTAGTTCCTCCAACAGTTAGAACTCATTTAACTGAGTTTCACTGAATTAAATTATTACAACTCTAATTAAACTCAACCTAGGCTCCTAAAAAGTAGGAACCACTCTACATGACACAATTTAGGCCCTCAACTCGAATTAACTGAGTAAACTAAGTATTTGTAACTTAGTTAACACATTCTTGTTGCCCTGTGATGTGGAATTGCAATTTTCTGCTAATTTAATTCAAGGGAAAATTAAATCAGTATTTTCGTGTTGCCATTTTCAACACTTCGAACCATATGCGAGATTCATTTCTCTATAACATATAAAAAAATTTGCAGGAGCTATGAGTGCAATGAGAACTTGTATAAATTGAATTTGCACAGGATTTTGAAGGTTGATTCATCTCAGGACTAATGCCAATAATCTCTCTTGGACGAAGTCAAACATTTCAACCACCCATCGCACTTTCTAGAAGAATATTTGCACATGTTACATAGACCACTCTATGCGTCATCATAGCAATTTGAAAAAAATGACCTGATTGAACATAAAGTCAAATAAAAAATATTACAAGTCCTACATTTCTTCCTTGCCACAAATTGTCCAAAATTGATTCACAACTAGCTTCTGAGCTAATATTCAAAGAATATAACCCTTAGAATGTTCAGAGGTTGAAAGTGGTGTAGAGAAACCCTACTCTAACTCGGAAAAAATCCTTGACTCAAAAAAAAAAAATTAAACCCAAAAATAATTTTCAGACTTGGCCTCGTTCTTTCGCTTGACATGACTCCACAAGGTCACATACTACCTCAGAGATATGTGTGAGAATTCTTTTTCTTTGGAGGGGAAAATGAGCCTCAATTTATAGTATAGGAGGATGGGCTTCTAATGGAGCTTACTTATATAAATTTTGGAGGGAAGCTGACTTTAAAGAAAATTTGAATTTTGAAATTTTGGAGCAAAAAAAAATTTTCTTAAAGGTTTAATTTGGCCAAAAATACTTTAATTAAAAATTCCCTTGACCATTTATTAAACACAAGTGATTAGTATATTGATATAATTTAATTTTATTCAATTAAGATGCCATTTTCCATCCAATCAATAAGCTAGTTGCAACAATATATTTGGGGCTTCTTGACCACAAATGGAGTTTCAATAATTTAAGAAACCACATCTCTTCAACCGAGAGGAACTACATGACATGCCACCTACTGTTAAAATCAACATGATGAGGAGAATAAATTGATGAATATCTCCAGAGAAAATTAACTAATCTTCATCCTCAAAATATTCAAAAAGTGTGGTGCTCCTAGGGTTTCCCAAGTTTCTTGTCCATTGGAGCTTCCAAATGATGCATTCTACGTCATATATTAAGAGTTTTCATAGACTAGCATTGGCATCAATGACAACACCATTCAACAATCTCCCCCTTTGTAATTGGTGGCAACACATGTACCCCCCTTACGAATACTGCTCCCCCTCACTCCATGTTTATGATCTTCCTTTCTTGATTTTTCTCCCCGTTTGACATCAATGGCAAAGGGTTAATCCCCCCTAATGAAATTCATTCCTCTCTCTTCTTGCAATAGAGTGCCTCTCTCTCCTACATGTTATGCCTTTAACGACTTGCCATAGCTGACTCTACGAGACCGTTTGTAATCATGTCCATCACTTTTCTTCCTGCTCCACTGAACATAGAACTGACAACTCTGCTCGTAGTTTTGATTACTAATCAAAAAACTTATTCGTATCTTCCATCTTCCTTATTGTCAAGGGATGGGTCTTCAAAAGTGCAAATGTTGCTACTTAGACTCCCCCTCTTCAACATTCATAGGATAGTGAGTCTTCAAACTACCTTGTTCAGAATAATGTGTGAACCGACTCTACATCTGAATCATCCTTGATATATTCCATTATAGATTCATCATGACCCTTTGAATTTACAAAAACTAAGAGAAAAATTATTCAAACTTCCTCATTTACTTGATCTTCTTGCTTTTGTTTTCTTCTCGAGACCTTATTGTGCCTAATTTTAGACACTACAAGGAAAAGACCCTCTAGCGGATGTTTTTGAGGAACCCCTTATAAAAATACCCCATACATCCGTTTCTAGTGGAGGTTACTAGAGGAGGCTAGCGGGCGGAGGGTTTTGCGGATGTTTTCTGCTCGGTGCGCTTATCATCCAAAATCACACCAGTGCTCTCTACAAGCGAAAGCACTGGTGTGCACAAAACATTGGCACAACAGACATCGTGAGCTCCGTACACACCTGACTGGTGCGTCATATTAATGTAGAGCACCGGTGCTTCACGAACCTTCCGTGTCGGTGCATCATAAAACACCGCGCCAAAACAGAAACCGCTGAGTGCGGTATTAAGAAACTGCACTGGTGCATTATAATACACTGTGCCAAAACAGAAACTGACTAGTGTGTTCATAAGAAACAACACCAATGTGCCTATAAAACCCGCGCATCGGAAAAGGGTTAAATACAAAAAAAATACGGCCAAAAAACTGGATTTTTCACTTTTTTCAGTGCTCCAGAGCTCTCAATCTCTAGTGCGCTCTACAAAAGAAAGCACCGGTTCGCACAAAACATTGACACACCGGACACTGTGCCCTCCGTACACACCTGACCGGTGCGTCCCATTACTGTAGAGCACCGATCCTTCATAACTCTTCAGCATCGGTGCATCTTAAAACACCGTGCCAAAATAGAAACCACCCGGTATGGTGTTAAGAAACCGCACCGGTGCATCATAAAACATCGCGCCAAAATAGAAACCGACCGGTGCATTCGTAGAAACAACATCGGTGCGCCAATGAAACCCGCGCACCGGAAAAGGGTTAAATAAAAAAAAATACAACCAAAAAACCACATTTTTCACTTTTTTCAGTGCTCTAGAGCTCTCAATCTCTGGTGTGCTCTACAAGAGAAAGCACCGGTCGCACAAAACATTGGCACACCGAACACCATGCACTCTGTCCACACTCACCCAGTGCATCATATTACTGTAGAGAACCGGTGCTTCAAAACTATTTCGCCCCAGTGCATCATAAAACACCACGCCAAAGCAGAAACCAACTGGTGCGGTGTTAAGAAACCGCACTGGTGCATCATAAAACACCGCGCCAAAACTGAAATCGCACGGTGCGGTCTTAAGCAACTGCATCGATGTGCCTGTAAAACGCTGTGCACCAGAACAAGGTTAAATAAAAAAAAATTACAGCCAAAAAACTGCATTTTTCACTTTTCTTAGTGCTCCAGAGCTCTCAAGCACCGGTGCAATTTATCCTTGTCTGAGCCGCACTGACATCGGTGCTCCCATTGCACCCATTGCATGCACTGCTGTTGTGCATTGCCCACCAATCTCCAGCTTGAATTTTGAAAAATGGTGGGAAAAATTTCTTTTGCCTATTCTATAGCCAATATGCCTCCTCGACGGTGAAATGTACAGGTATTTTTCTTGTTTTTCCATAATTAACCTTTTTAGCGGATTTCAAATAGCCTTAAAATTAACCATTTAAAAGCAAAAAAAAAAATATTTGTCGTGCGGTGTGCATGAGTTGTTCGGCTCACACCAGTAAGTGGTGTTGCCTGTAAAATTTACAAGCTGCATCGCAACTGGTGCTAAGGGTATCCGCACTGTGTTCGGGGCAGTACCGAAAGGCACCCCGAGTTATTTTAAAATTTAAAAAAAAAGTATGGTGCGGTCATTTAGCCGGTTGCACCATTGACCATGGGAATAGCAATGTGGTGTGTTGACAGAAATATCTGCCCCAGTGTCTTTCAAGGCACCACATTCGACATTCCGAGAGGATCAATGGTGCGACCTAGTAAAGGACCTCACTGTTGACTATGTAATTTGTCAGGAAGTTGGTGTGCTGACACAAATATACACGTCAGGGTGTATATTTTATTTAGCACACTGCTTTTCTGACACCATATATAGTCAACGATGCTTTAAAAATTTTCAGGTGCACCGCATATGGTGCATTGTATGTCATTTGGGGCACTACCCCCGATGCGCTAGAAACAAACGTTGCACCGAAACCAGTGCATGACCGTTTTTCTGGCACACCGAATAGTCTGTTTTTTTTTCCAAAAAAAATTATATATGTATATTCCTGAATACATGTCTAATTTAATAAAAAAAATATTATTTAATATATCAATGATTCAGAGAGAAGAGGAGCAACAAAAACAACAACAGGTGAAGCAGTATGACATGGTTCACCTGTGGGAGGCACGAGAGAGGGAGAGAGATGCTTACCCTCACCCTATTACAACAGATACCCAGGGGCTCCTAAGGCAGGTAGGCCTCCTCAAGTTCTATGAGGAGGCTACTTCCCTAAAGGCCCATAGTGTGTTTTTGAGACATCTTATCCACAAGTGGAATGCCCACAGACAGGCTTTCCAGGTTGGTCTTGACCAGTGGTACACACCCACTAAGGAGGATATATATTTCATTACAGTGCTATCGAGGAGAGGGGTGGATTTTCCCTCGTTCCTAGAGGTTCCAGCTAGTTCTGTAGCAGGGAGTCAGTTAGTTTACTCCCAGAGATACATTGGAGCACCAGTACTGTCTCTTGCAGAGTTTCAGTTTGCTAGAGGTCAGTTACGTATTGGTGCATTTGGTAGTGAGGACGTGCAGTGCCTCTCACTTCTCATTTCGACCATTTAACACAACACTAGTGGCGGGCAACGCATTAGTTTCTTGCTTCTATATTATGTTGATTCTTTAGTACAGGAGCCACGACTTGTCAGGTGGTCTGCCATTTTTTTGCGGCAGTTCTGTGCAGCCTTAGATATATGTCGTGCTCATGCACAAGGGAGGGTCAACTTCCCTTTTGCTTTAGAGATTTTTGTTTATTTTTTGAGAGGTTTCTAGAGATGAGGCCGATGTTGGAGGCATGTATGCACATGTGGGGGAAAATGATGCCCAAGAGGGGAGAGACTATGTTTCCAGCCAGAATATCGCATGATGCACTGGACTTACTATCCTGTGTTGATGAGCTACATCCCTTCATTATGGTCCCGTGTCCTTATGCTAGATTGGATTGGCGAGGGTGTGCCAACATTCTCTTCAAATATGATGAGCTGCTAGATGATAGAGGTAATATTATTGTTTTATTTATATTTATTATAACATGTTCTTTAACTTTTTTTTATTAATTGTGTAATGAAATTATCTAATTATTTTTGTGTACTTGTATATATTTTGCAGACATTGGCTCTTTTGATGGCGAGGAGATGCCGACACCACCACATGATCCAAGTGTGGATCTTGATGACGGTGAGGGCATGGCATATTTCGAGGATCATCAGGAGGTCGGTACAGAGAGACATGCTCCTGGTGGTGCTCCGATACCACCTTTTGCTAGGCGCGGTCGACTAGATACTAGATACAGGATGGAGTTGGGTGACCAACTCATTGCATTGATTATTGAGGCGGGCATCATGCCAACTTATTACAGAGACATACATGCTGATGATATGCTATTACAGATGTGGAGAGGTATTTCGCGTGACATGTACAGACTGTTGCGGCATGTCGTAGGAGCTACGATAGCTGTTACGCGACTGAGGAGGATTGTTGCACATTATAGGTGTGGTCGAGCTGCAACACCTGATGGACAGTCTGCGAGAAGTGACTCATCATCTCATGATCGTTCACCTCACGCCACGCCAGATGAGCATGAGCCTCCACTAGCATCTAGCAACAGTCATCATGGAGATGAGGCTGGACCATTGGCCACGTCCAGTCAATAGCCTGCAACATCCATCAGTACTCATGATCATGAGCAGGCTGGACCATCAACCATCGAGGCTGCACCATTGACTGAGCAGGCTTCCACTATTACTGATATTGATGTTGTACTACCACCAGCTGATCCATGACATTTATATTACAGTTGTATATTTTTAACATTATATATATATATATATATATATATATATATATATATATATATATATATATATATATATATATATATATATATATATATATATATATATATGGTCCATATATTTTATGTACATGTTAGTGATCAGCATGATGTGTATATTGTTAGGTCATGTTAGATATGTCCATTTAATGTGCAGCAACTTGTAGATAGATGTGTATGTGATAGCATGAGTTATTTGACATGAGATGTATATTTGATGTTTGTGTTCTGATGATGTTAATATATAATGTTAATTGTGTTTTGTTAGATGATCATGATCACGATGATGTTAGCGATTTTGAATGTGTTTTTTAGTCGAATATGATGTTTGTACGATGGTTATCATGATCGTGATGTTTATTAATTAATTTAATATTACATGACCATGATATTTATTAAATATTATGTCGTGATTGTAATTGAAATTGAAATTTTAATTGTATGTAAAATTGTATTTGTAATTCTAATTGTAATTTTAACTGTAATTGTATGTAAGATATTTAATATAAAATTTTAATTGTAATTGTAATATTTAATTTTTTTGTGAAATGATTGTTGAGATTGCAACAAGATGATGAGCTTAGTGAAAAGAGTCGCCTTCACTAAGTGGGCCCGCAGGCTATTTTTGGCGCAAGTCTATTTTTAGACATGTCGATCATATTCTATGAGTTGCAGGATGCTATTTGTGGATGGTTGGTCAAGTTGGAAAATAGATGGACTTCTATTTTTAGACATATTGGGCGGAATCTATTTTTAGATTGCCAGTCTAAAAATAGATATGTCGAATATTATTAGCTCTTAATAATATTTGGACTATACACATTATCTTATTCTCTTGGAGCACTTCAGTTAAGTGCACATATGTGCATATGAGCTTATATCGTGATGAATTATTTATTCTCGAGGGTTAAGTGGAGCTATTGCATGGAGACTCTTTCCAATTAGAACCCATGGGATACATTGCTGTGAGTTAAGGAGGTAGTTTGGGTGAGTTGTGTTCAGTCGTTAAACATAAATGGACATGTATCTAGTCTAACCCATTATACACTTAGTGAGAAATGTAGTAATTAATTAATAATTAATTCACTACCTATTAACTCATTATTCAACTAAAGAATACACTGCTAACTACAAGTGGCATATTACTAGGAGGAGGTAGGCAGGGGGTTAGCATTGGTGACTATTAGTTGTGACTGTGGTGTTGTATGATTTGCAACACACAAAGAGTTGGAGATGCCAATGAGGATTGCGATGCAGTGGCTAGACCAATTCAAGATCATCAGAGCTATTATTCAGCAAGATTAAGTAAGAAGAGCTTCAAAGACAGTATAGATTGGAGCATGAGATTTTATAGATCGGACATGATTAGTGTGTAGCAATTGGAGATTGTACTGAGAGTTTGTGAGGATATTTGTATGATGATTGTTACATGATCTATATGACATATAATATACAGATAGTTGGGGTTTTCAGCTTTAAGATTTCCCATAAATTACTGTGTTCATATGTGTGAATGTTTATGGTTTTAATGTGTGCATGCAACTGATTTTATTTCCACAATTAATGATCAATGGTAGAAGAGATTCTGTATTGTGCATGAAGTCAAATAGTGTGTGATCAGGAGAATCTCGGATGTATAACATATCAGTTATATAATTTCTACATGGTATCGGAGCGATATTGATCATTGGAGCAGTTGTAAAAACAGATACAGTGCGACCGGTATCGGTACCATTTCCTTTGAGAGGGAGTCTGGTAAACCCTTCGTATTGAAGGAAGTGATGCATGTTCCAGGATTGAAGAAGAATCTTATCTTTGTGGCCATGTTAGAAGACAAGGGATATGATGTTGTCTTTAGCAAGGGAAAGGCTTTCCTGCGCAGTAAGGCAACTGGTGAAACTCGGAGGATAGGGGTTCGAGTTAAGAACCTTTATCAATTGCAGGTAGATGGCTATGCAACAATGGCAGGCAAGGCAGAAGGAGTTGTGAGCCAGGATGAGGGCGAGCTATGGCACAGGAGATTGGGCCATCTTCACCATGGTGCTTTGAGCTTCCCAAAGGTACACTGTGCACAGTTAGATCAGTGCAAGGGATGTACTTTGGGAAAATTTGTGAAAGCCACCTTTCACGAGAAGGATAGTTGGGCCACGACGATCCTTGAGAGAATTCACATAGACATGTGTGGACCTTTCTCAGTAGCTTCGACAGCAAAGCACAGGTACTATGTGATCTTTGTTGATGATTTTTCTCGAAAGTGCTAGATCTTCTTCATGCAGAAGAAGAGCGAGACATACTCAAAGTTCTGTGAGTTCAAGGCACTGGTTGAGAAAGAATCGTGAAGCGGTGAAGGCTCTTAGAGCCAATGGTGGAATTCATTCTGGCGCAATTCAATATTTTTGGCAAAGTCGTAGAAGGAATTAACAGAGCTCATGGCTGTATTTATAACCCGCAGTCGTAACGGGGGTCGCGGAGAGAAAGAATAGAATGATCGTGGGTGCTGCACAGGCGATGTTGCATGATCAGGGCCTTCCCATACACTTGTGGGTTGAGGCATGCAACACTGCGGTTTATGTGCAAAACCATTGTCCTCATAGAGTACTTGGCATGAGTACACTCGAAGAGGCGTTTTCTGGTAAGAAGCCCGATATTTCTCATTTGAAGATTTTTGGCTCACCTGTTTACATTCATGTGATGAAGGATGCCAGGAAGAAGCTGGAGCCAACCACAGAGGTTGGGATATTTGTGGGGCATAATCGGGGATACACCCACAACTATCGTGTGTATTTTTCTGACAAACTCACAAGACTCTGTGCGACTGGGATATCAAATTTCATGAGAGAAAGCATGGCACGCTGAGAGGAGCGCACTAGATGGAAATGAGGAGCTATTAGTTCCTAAGGATGAGCCTCAAGATGTGGATCAACACAAGAGGAGGTTCATGGAGTGGAAGAAACCACCTGCGCCGCCAACCATCGAGGGCTAGAAGCGCACTACGTGTTTATTAAATCGATTCAGACAGAAGATTGCAGAGCACCTACATCACAACGTTGGCATAAGAGACAACACCGATCGAGATACCGGGACAAAGAAGTGGCTTCCAGAGCAAGTGTATCGTGATTGTGTTTGACCCCTCTTTCGAGGAAGCTGTGGAGGACCCCGCATGGGTAGATGCCATGGTGGAAGAGTATGATTCGATTGTCAGAAACAATGCATGGGAGATTGTCCCAAGGCCGGAAGGGAAATTAGTGGTAGGTTTGAGATGGATCTACAAAGTGAAGCAAGCAGCTGACGGGAGTCTGGAGAAGTACAAGGCAAGATTTTTTGCCCGAGGCTTCTCATAGATTGAGGGGATCGATTATGAGGAAACCTTTGCACCTATCACAAGGTATTCTTCCATATGGATGATTCTTGCTCTCTCAGCACAGATGAGGTGGCACATTCATCAGATGGATGTGAAGACTGTGTTCCTCAATGGAGTGATTGAGGAGGAGGTGTACATAGAGCAGCCCGAAGGTTTCAAGATCTTCAGCAGTGAGTCGCATGTGTGCAGGCTCAAAGAGCGATGTATGGGTTGAAACAAGCACCTTGTGCTTGGTACACATGGATAGACAATTATTTCATCCGATTTGGATTCTACAAGAGTGAGGCGGATCCGAACCTATACCAGATTGTGGTGGAGGGTAAGTTGTTGATCATTGTACTTTATGTAGATGATTTTATTCTAACAGGTGATGAACTATTGATACACTCATGCAAGGCTGATCTTGCAAAGGAGTTTGAGATGAAGAACTTGGGCCTCCTTCATTATTTCCTGGGATTGGAAATTTGGCAGCGCAGTGATGGATTGTTTGTGTCTCAAGGCAAGTATGCTCGGAAGATACTGGAGAAGTTCAACATGCATGGCTGCAAACCTATCGACACTCCTCTTCCTGGTGGATGGAGGAAAGAGGATGCTACATCGGTAGAGGTAGTGGATGCCACTATTTACCGACAGTTATTGGGGTCGCTTATGTATCTAGTCAATACACAACCTAACATATGTGACGCTATTAACCAGATTTCACAAGCTATGGTTAAGCCTACCAAGCTCTTTTGGAAGGCAGGCAAGCATGTATTGAGATATATCAGAGGCACATCGAGATATGGATTATGGTACAGACAGTTGGATGAGGTGAAGCTGTGTGGCTTCACGGATGCAGATTGGGCAGGGAGCCCAACGGACAGAAAGAGCACATCTTGAGGGATTTTCAGTATCGGGTCAACAACAGTTTCTTGGTACAACAGGAAGTAGAGATCTGTGGCACTCAGTTCAGTAGAGGCCGAGTATATGGCAGCGAGTTTGGCTGCATGCGAGGCTATATGGATGAGGAAGATCCTGGTCGGGTTGTTCGGTTCACACTTAGATCCTACTGTGATATATTGTGATAATTAGAGTTGCATCAAACTCTCGGTTAATCCAGTATTTCATGATAGATCTAAACACATTGACATTCGGTATCATCATATCAGAGATTGTGTGCAGCGGAAGATCATGTTACTTTCTTACATTCCTACGGAGGATCAGGATGCTGATATCTTGATGAAGGCGCTCACCAGGAGCAAATTAGAATACCATAGAGGCAGGATCGGGGTGGCAGATAATCCCTATCTTGTTGAGAGGGAGTGTTGAGATTGCAACAAGATGATGAGCTTAGTGGAAAGAAGTCGCCTTCACTAAATGGGCCCGCATGCTATTTTTGGCGCACAGTCTATTTTTAGACATGTCGATCATATTCTATGAGTTGCAGGATGCTATTTGTGGATGGTTGGTCAAGTTGGAAAAATAGATGGACTTCTATTTTTAGAAATATTGGGCGGAATCTATTTTTATATTGCCAGTCTAAAAATAGATATGTCGAATATTATTAACTCTTAATAATATTTGGACTATAAACATTATCTTATTCTCTTGGAGCACTTCAGTTAAGTGCACAGATGTGGCACAGGAGCTGACAGAAGGAATTACGCTATTCCTGAGGGTTAAGTGGAGCTATTGCATGGAGACTTCAGCTAGAACTCATGTGACAGAGTTTGGTGGAGTTATTGAGGTAGTTGGTGGAGTTGTGTTCAGTTTAACTCAGTTAGACACAGTTGAGCTAGTTGTATCTAGTCTAACTGATTGATACACTAGTGAGAGTGGTGTGAATTAATTATTAATTAATTCACTAATTATTAACTTATTAATCAACTAAAGAAGAAAATATTAGTTAATCTCATAATTAAAGGATTAGGCTTTATGGGAGAGCTAAAGAAGAGAAGTAACAGCGTTGTGACTATCGCCAGACTATATGTCGCAAGGATTTATAAATGTTAGTTGAGATAATGAGGATTGTGTGAGTGGCATTGCAACTAATTGTTTCATTCAGAGCCATTCTTCAACAGTGATTGCGCAGTAGAGTCAGGCTAGCATGTGGTAGAGATTGGAGCATGAGATTTGCTAGATCGGACCTGATTAGTGTGTAGCAATTGGAGATTGTACTAAGAGCTTGTGAGGAGCTTTGTATGATGATTGTTACACGATCTCTATGACATATAATATACAGATAGTTGGGGGTTTTCAGCTTTAAGCTTTCCCATAAATTACTGTGTTCATATGTGTGAATGTTTATGGTTTTAATTTGTGCATGCAATTGATTTTATTTCCGCAATTAATGATCAATGGTAGAAGAGATTATGTATTGTGCATGAAGTCAAATAGTGTGTGATCAGGAGAATCTCGGATGTATAACATATCAGTTATATAATTTATACAATGATTATAATTGTAATTTTAATTGTAATTGTATGTATGGCAAATTGTAAAATTGTAATTGTAATTCTAATTGTATATAAAATTCTAAAATTGTAATTGTAATTGTATGTAAAATATTTGTAAAATTGTAATTGTAAGTGTAAATGTAATTCTTATTCTAATTCTAATTGTATGTAAATATTTGTAAAATTTTAATTGTATTACTGTGAAATGATTGTCATTGTAAAATTCTAATTGTAAATGTAATTGTATGTAAAATTAAAATTCTAATTCTAATTCTAATCGTAATTGTATGTGAAATTGTAAAACTGTAATTGTAATTGTAATTGTATGTAAAATATTTGTAAAATTTTAATTGTATTAATGTGAAATGATTTTATTAAAATATTCAAATTTGTAAATTTGTAAATAATTGTAAAATAATAAATCTAGAATAATATGAATTTTTGTAACATAATAAAGTTTAGAAAATAATGCAAATAAATTCATGTACTTTAGAATTATCATAATTTTATTATGATCTTACATACAAAAAAAAATAGCTTTATATAGTCCGATGCGCTTATAATCATAACATGCACCAGTGCGTCTTAGTACAAAGACTGCACCGGTGCGTCATAAATCACCGTGCCAAAACATAAACCTTGAACTTAAAAAACTGCACCAGTGCGCCTATAAAACCCTGCGCACCAGAACAAGGTTATTTTGTAAAGTGCAGTATTGAAGCAGCGAAGGGTTCGAATCGCGGGTAAGAATTTTTTTGTGGAGATGAGGGTTTGAAAAGACGAGAGTTCGAATTTCGGTTGAGAAGTTTATAACAGAGAAAATGAGTGATTCAAACAGAAAGACGTACAAAGACGCTTACAGGGATGCAGACGACTACAGAGCTCGACAGAGTACAAAAGGAGTACAGGTTGAGACCGACAGAGAGAATTCGGTTGAGGCTGGTGATAGGGTTGAGAGGTCCCATGATGGAGAAATGGAGAGCATAGTTGATGGCAGATAAAGGTCAATCAAGGCAGTCGATAAAGCCAAGAGGCACCATGAAGGGAAGGATTCACATTCCCTTAAGGACAACAGAGAAAGATCAATTGACATTGTTGATCGAGCTGGTAGGTCCCATGAAGGGAAGGATTCTCCAGAATGCGTTTAAAAGCAGCTGGGAGTATTGTCCGAGCTTCGGTTGGATTACATAAAATTTTACCGGAAAAGTTGACGTCGCATAAAATCACATCTTCAACTTTCAATTGAACCTGAGTGGCATCTCTAACTTGTCTGAGTTGTGGTCCTGTGGATGAAACTAGTAAAAAGTCTACTTGTATTATAAATGGAAATCCAGTGACCATTTTTGTCTGAAGAAAAGCATAGATACCTACAGCTACCATATTTCCACCTGAAAATCGGTCTCCCACTGGAAAAGCTAATGTAATAGCCCATTTTTCAATGTCTTTCCTCTGCTTAACCCTATACTCATTTTCTATGGGAAAACATTTCCTCCACATGTAATAACTACATCGTCTAGTCGAAAATCAGTCTTCTTCTGCTAACAAATGCAGAATGAAGCACTTGTTGTCATTGCTCCCAGAACATTCAAAGTTAGTTTCTCGTAAAACAGAGATTCTATAAATTTGTTAAGATCAAGATAGAAAGAACAAAGGAGAAAAGAGGAATTTGGATGCGAAGATGGAGGAGGAACTTACAAATGAGTAAGCAGATCATGGGTCAGCAAGCAGATCATGGGGCACTTTTTCTTGTTGCAGGTTATGGAAAGGTTCCAGTTTCTTTTTCTGAAAGAAGAAAAGGTATAGTTTTGAAAAGAAATGGCCCAAAGATTTTCATAGCAAAATGTACATTTCCAACATGTCTAAAAACTAAAATATCTCCAACTTCAATAAACTGCTCAGAAACAAATGGGCTAGTCATCATCATCTCAAAATAATGGGGCAGATGAAAAATTTCCCTATCCCTCATATCAATTCACACCATCTCAGGGATTACCCTTCTGCAGATTATATGTACTAATTGCTGGTAGGCCATCCGTCTATCTGCAGATTATATTTTAAAACATATTGGTTGCAAATAGTTAAGTGCCAACTATAACATGTTCACATGCCACAATTTCCCACTTGGGCCCTGTAGTATTGCATCTTCACACGCCACACATTGCATTCTCTCTACATAATCAGTGGGGACCTCCTGCAATAAACAAAATGCATTGGAAGAATAGTTATTTCCATCAAGAATTTATCCAATTCTAATTCTCATGAATAAACAAAATTCTAATTCTCAATTTCTATGGTTGGATATCACTAAATTTTGGTGTACACACCTATAAAAAGTAATTTCGGTGCCTTAACCGCAAATCGGTGCTACTGTACATATAACTGCATTGGTGCGTTTTAGTTACTATGCACCGATGCCGGTGTTACAAAAAGACACACCGGTGTAGTGATATTAAGTGACGCACTCGTGACGAATAAACAAAAAAAAAAAAAAAAATGCAACTCTGTTTTCTTTAAGTGAAAAAAAAGTGGCAAATTGAAAAATGGGTGCAAAAATATTTTCGAAAATCTAATTTAATAAAATAATTCTTTAAATACTAAACACTTTTCATTATTTCACTATTTTTGCTAAAATTTTCAGCCAGAGATTTGCAGGAGACATACCTAGAGCAAGAGAGCACGAGGGCACTATGGAGCAGCGAAATACGTTCGAACAGAAGTATTCAAACAATCAGAAACCAAACCTCTGGTGATTCAAACCTTGTATCATAGAATTTCAAACCATCTCATGATTAAATTTGATTATTTTTTTAGTTTTTCTGCAGTTTTTTTTTACTTTTTCTGCAGTTTTATCCATTTTTACCCTAAACCCTTCATTTTTTTTGTTTTTTCCCTTTCTTCTCCCTGTTTCTGTGATTTCAGAATTAAGGCTTTTCATTTTAGATTGACATCCAACCCACGGGACGACTTACATAGTCGGATCCCAATCCATTCGGCCCTTGCGTGAATTTTTGGAACAAATGGATTTTTTTTTATCGATGTGCCCTACGTAACCTAGCACACCGGTGCATTGTATTATACAGCACACCACGCAAGTACTGTGTAGTAAAAAATTTGAAAACAATTTTTTAAAATCAGTGTGCCATATCTGAAATAGGGCACTAGTGCTCCATGTTACGAGGATAGCATCGTACGGTCGATTACACTATTTGTGCAGTGCATTTATAATACTCCAACGCACCGTATTGTCTATTATATTGTTTTTGCAGTGCGTTTCTAATATCCCCACACACCGACGTCGGTGCGTACAACATGAAAGGCACACCGGTTTCTTGAGATTTATTTTTTATTGGAAAATTTGACAATTTATCTATAAATATATTAATGAATGATATGGTACAGGTTTCAGATTGATAAATAAATGACTGACAATAGATCAAGTAACAAAAATACTAATAACACATCAAGAAAAGCAAAAAAGGCAAGTTCTTTGTAAATTCTTTATAAAAAATATTATTTTTGAACTATATGTAAATTTAACTAATATACTTAAAATTATTTAACCCTGTTCTAGTGCGTGGGGTTTTATAGGTGCACCGGTGTAGTTGCTTAAGACCGCACCAGGCAACTTTAGTTTTGGCGCGGTGTTTTATAATGCACCAGTGCGGTTTCTTAACACCACACCAGTCGGTTTCTGCTTTGGCGTGGTGTTTTATGATTGTTAGCCTCTCTCACAAAACAATAATAAATCCAAAATAATAAATAAATAAATTAAATATTACAAGTTAGGAATTTGTGCCTAACTCTTGGGTTGTTCCTCAAAGATTGGAGTTAGTTTAGTAACTCCTATCTTGGTGGGTGTTTGGTGAGAAATTATCTCAGCCAAAGGAGTCTAAGATAGCATGCACTATCTTAAGACATTGTCTCTCATCTATTTAAATTGTAACATTAAATTCTTTTAATAAGTGAGAATGATGAGAATACATGAGGCTGAAGCCTCTTTTCTGCCAATATTTTGTGTCTGGTTTTTATGTGTGTTTTATGTAATTTGTTTGAGTTAATTTCATTTTCTACATATGGTATCGGAGCGTTTGATTAGAGGCCTGTGTGTGTTGTCGATTAACTCAAGGCCAGTCCTTGAAGGCGAGCTGTGAAACATTGAGCAAAGATGTTGCTGTCAACGCAAAGGAGATTTTCTGAGAGCGTTGTTAGCAGACCTGCCATGTAGCTATCTAATTGATCGCAGAACCATAGGAAAAAATTCAGCATTGTTGTGAAGAGACAACGCTGTTAAAGGAGGACGAGACACCGTCAGAGTGATAAAACTATGGACAAAGGAAAAACCGCAAGTAATACTTATTTAAAGTCTGCGTTTGATGGATTGACCGTAAGCTGTGGAATTTAGTATGATAAATTCTGATGTTTATTGAGAGTCTGCGTTTGAATTCAAAACCTGTGGAATGTGGCATGGTTGGGTGGATTTTTTGTTTGAATACCTGTCATTGTGAGAATTATTGATGTTTCTTTTGTGGAATAATGGCATGGAAGCATTGGGCGCTCGATTTGTCATATGAAATCTGTAATTTTCTTCGATCTACACTTGTTCATGATATCAATAAATTCATTCCTTCTAATACCAGTAAGTCGCAATGCATCTGTAGCACTGAAATTAGTTGTGAAAATTCTGTGTGAGGAAAGAAATATTGTGGCGTTGCACCATTCCCTGGAAATTTACAGCATGAAAGATCTGCGTGGAATACATAAAGTGCTTTTCACAAATGATATCTGAGGTATTATGTAAAGGTTTCAACGTGATATGGCTTGCCAAATCAGGTGTTATTCCATGGATGTCAGATTGTGTGCACATTGAAAATGCCCAATATTTTATTTCAGCCCATGGAATATAAGTGTATGCTACAGCTAAGGTGCCAATAGCAACTGATATGCCAATAGAACTCCAAATCCATTTCTGTTTTTTCTTCTGTGCTCACCGGCGTTTGCATCCAAGTTCTATTGCTTCTTGATTTATTTGAGACATTTCCCGATTGACCAATTCATAATACTAGAGTTTATCGCGCAACCTTGAAATCTCGAAGTCTTTACTATCTATCTGCATCTTCATCTCTTGATCTAGTTCTGCTCTCAGTGAACCCCTTGCAACTGCAAGCTGTCCATAGACATCATCAGCAAAATCTACTAGCCCTGCTTTCTCTCCTTGAGATGATGCACTGATTTCAATTGATGGCAATGACAACCCAATCATTGAAAACTTCTCTAACATTTCTTGCCACCAATTCTACCAGAGAGATAAAGTTATTCGACCCTCGTGCTTCTTTCTATCTCCATATACATTTTTGATCTCAACGCATCAATTTCATATTGTATCCTTGAGATTGTAGCTTTTTACACTTGCTATCTGATTTTGTTTTCAGATTGAGCAGACAATACTATGGGGCTTTTATGCAAGAACCAACACTGAGCCAAGTCAGGAATTTGTGCAACTGATTTTGATTACACAGATTAGAGACTGCATGTGAAAATCTGTTTCAAAGGAGTCAATCACTTGCAAAAAAATGCAACATTTTTTACCATTTGCAAAAAAAACGATTTTGGTATCATTTCCCTGTTTGGATTGAAAGGATGTGTAATAATGAGGCAACACTTAGACTGTGTGTGGAACCCAATGGCATGAGGCATGCGTAAATGATCCATACGATGGGGAGTATTTTGAAAAGAAAATCACGGTATAAAGAGAATGGTGCATATAATTTTACATACGTAAGATTTAAAAAGGAAACATGACTTCAAGTTCTAATAATAATTAGTGGGAGTATGTAAAGGCACTTATTAAAGAGTGATCATAAAGTATATTAATGGAGGGAAAAGATATGTCATTTAAATTACACACTTTAAATGTTTCATTAGGATACGTATGAGTATAAAGGTCATGAGAGATAGTAAGTGGGAGGAGAGATAGTGAGTGGAATGAGTGTTTAATTTTTGTATTTGGAAACATAAGGTGATTTATTGAGGGATGAGTGTTTTGTATTTGAAGTGATTTTGTGAAGTATAAATTTGAAAATTGTAAGAAAAAAAATGTTTTTTAAGACATAAGTAGTATTTGGAGAGATAAGGTGTGAGCGTTCAGTGCACATGATTTTTGAAGACATTTGTTTCCAAAATTTGCGAGCATGAAATTCTCATTGTTTGAGAAAGCTTCAATACTGATATTGTAAAAGATGAAAGGTTGATGATCTCAAAACTCAATAGAGACATATTATTTGTGGTGTTCAAGTGTCCTAGATCCGCCCGAAATTGAATAAGGGGATCTTAGGTACACCATGTGTGTATGTGATGGTGAGTATTTTTATGGCTTCATGTTGTTGCTTCTGATCTGTGTCTAGTTTTGACACATAAATGTTTTCATTTAACACATACATAAATTTCAATACAAGCAAGCACAACACATGTAACGAAGAAGCTGCAAGGAAGGATAATAAACTCAACCCATGCATCTACGCACCTACAACAAATAATCAAAGTTTTCAACATCGACATTCTACTTCAACAAAAAAATTCACTCAATTTCATGAATCTGGGCACTCCAACATTTCAAAGCAAAGTATACATCAGAATTCTTGCAAATAAATTTAAGAACTTGTAATCAAATTCATTGTTTTAAGTGAATCATTAAAAATTCATTGTTAATGAATTTTTAAGAGGACAAGTGAATTCATTGTTTTAAAGTGAATCATTCAAATCATTGTAAGCCTTCTTGGATGCATTTTCAACAGTGTTTGACACCCTTTCTTTAAAGCAAAATCAAGTGAGTGCACGAGTTTTAACTCTAAAGCAAACAAGCAACAAGTTAACATCTCCTGCAAGCAAGCGTGAGTATTCATTCAAACAATTTGCATCAAGACAGTACAAAGTTCAAACCTTTAAGTGAGCCAGAGTGAAGTTCATTGCAGCAACCATCAAAGCAACCAAACAAGTCATTAGGGTTATTTTGAGGTCTAAAATGAGCCTCCTAAGAAAAATGTACAACAAAAATAAACTTTATAACAACCAATAGGATTCAAGATGATGATGTCAACCATGGGGGATGATTCACCATTTTTTAAATAAAAGGGTAAAAATATTAAAAAATAAAATAATATTACTTTTCAGCTACGTATTTCCGCTTATCTCTACCAAATTTTACTCAATTCCAGTAGGGGTACTGGGTGGATCATTATTCTCATCCAAGGAGTACCCATGTTGCATACTTCGATGAACTCTACTACGAAAAATGACAAATACATAAAAAACGTGATTGTAATCACGTTTTTATGTATTTTTCATTTTGGGGAGTGTAGTGAGACATCGGTGTGCAGCATGGGTATATGGATGAGTCAATTTCTCATCCCAACAGTGCTCACAGCTCATTTGAGTAAAAACTTTGGGAGATAAGTTGAAAATATGAGTTGAAAAAGTAGTTTTTTCCATTTTTCCCTCTAAAATTTGATGATGTCATCAAATCTTATTTGATTTTTTCCACTATTATTTTATAATTTCCTTGGGAGGCCCATTTTAGACCTCAAAATTCCCCTAATGTCAACTCTAACACCAATCAAGCAAATTGAGATCGACATCAAGCGAGCATGGCTATTCATTCAAGTGAGCGTGAAGTCATCAAGTAAGTCAAGTGAACGTTCAAGCAAACACGATCATCATCAAGCAAGCATGAATTCCAAAGTTTAAGCAATAAAGTTTTACAACTCTAGCAAGTGTTCCCAGCAAGTGCAATAAACCACAAATCAAAGCGAGCGTGCCATTCAAGCCACATAGCAAGCGAGCCTGTCCTTCAAGTACCAAAATCAAGTGAAACAGTTCAAAGCACGACATCTCCGACAAGAGAGCCTGATTTCAAGTAAGCAAGTGCAGATGGCGCAACATATTCAGTTGTTAAACATTCTTCACAGTTTGATCATCTCCAGTGATGAAGACATGGTGCAAAAGAAAAAAGAAACTCTTGTTGATCTTTCACAGCATCTACAACAAACACAAGAAACCATTGAGCTTCTTCAACTAGAGTCGCAACTTCAAAGGAATGAATTGCAAGAAAAGAATGATACTTTCAAGTATTTGAACCATCTAGATGATAAGTCATTCATTCAAACTGCTTCAAGTGTCGAAGTTGTTCCAGTTCAAATTTCTTCCAAGCCCATCATCAAGCCCTGGGAAGAAATTCAGAATAACAAGAATCGACGAGGCTTAGGATATGTCAACAATGACACCAACTTGCATATCTTAGATTATTCCAAGCCCATTAAATTCGTTAGTACGGGATTTCTTGCACAACTCACCTCGGCAAGTTCCGAGAAAGTTGTAGACAACCAGCAATGCACACAACCCAAAGTTGTAGACAAACATAATTGCACGCAACCTGAAGTTGAAGTCCAACCGAAATGTTCTCATTGTCAAAGACCCATTCATATGGAAGATTAGTGTTTTTATCTCCATCCTTGTCGCCATTGTGGCAAGCCCAATCATTCCTCAGAGAAATGTCGCAACGAACAACAAACAACCAGATTGAAGATACATTATGAATGGATCGACCCTTGGGAATGGTCATCCATAGTCAAAAGATTGTCTTAGTTATACAACCGACTATAATCACACATAGTGCAGCCAACAATGAAAATATTATGGTACTCTCATGCAGTTGAACGGGGGAGTACACCAGTGTAAAACTCCTACACCTGAAGGGGGGGAGTTCAGGAATAATTTCCAAGAGAAGTGTCTCTCGTTTCAGCTGACAAAGGGGGGAAAATGTCAATGACATTGACAATGGTTGTTAGACTGAAAGTCTCGACAAAACCAACAAAAGCAGCCAGTGGGCATCAACAAATTTTCCAGTGGGCAGTCGACAAAAAAGAAGCAATGAATAGTTTTCAACACAACAAAAGCAACAGTGAGTTATTTTTTGACATCATCAGCTAGTGGGAAAAGCCAGTGGGCATTCAACAAATTTTGTCAGAGGACAAGAGATGCTGATTTCACGTAATGGACAGATGGATCCTTTTGCAACTTGGCACTTGATGGAGTTGTCAAGCGAAATTCAGAGATGAATCAAACATACAACTGACTCATGGTCTCTTCAGATTGCAGTTTTTCAGCATCCAGCTTTGGCGTTTTTTCAGGCAATGTTTTTTAGGATCAACATGAGAACTTGGAAGATGATTCCTCATTCTTATTTTGGATTTGTCATTGAAGGGGGGAATTTTAGCCTCTCTCACAAAACAATAATGAATCCAAAATAATAAATAAATAAATTAAATATTACAAGTTAGGAATTTGTGCCTAACTCTTGGGTTGTTCCTCAAAGATTGGAGTTAGTTTAGTAACTCCTATCTTGGTGGGTGTTTGGTGAGAAATTATCTCAACCAAAGGAGTCTAAGATAGCATGCACTATCTTAAGAAATTTTCTCTCATCTATTTAAATTGTAACACTAAATTCTTTTAATAAGTGAGAATGATGAGAATACATGAGGCTGAAGCCTCTTTTCCTCCAATATTTTGTGTCTGGTTTTTATGTGTGTTTTCTGTAATCGGTTTGAGTTAATTTCATTTTCTACAATGATGCACCGTGGCGGAATAGTTGTGAAGACCGGTGTTCTACAGTAATAGGACGCACTAGGCGAGTGTGGACAGAATGTACGGTGTTCGGTGTGCCAATGTTTTGTGCGACTGATGCTTTCTCTTGTAGAGCGCACCGCAGATTGAGAGCTCTAGAGCGCTGAAAAAAGTGAAAAATGTGGTTTTTTGGAAGTATTATTTTTTTATTTAACCATTTTCTGGTGCACGGGTTTCATAGGTGCACCGATGTTGTTTCTATGAACGCACCGATCGGTTTCTATTTTGGTGCAGTGTTTTATGATGCATCGATGCGGTTTCTTAACACTGCACTGGGCGGTTTCTGTTTTGGCGCGGTGTAATGGGACGCACAGGAAGGTGTGTATAGAGGGCACAGTGTCCGGTGTGTCAATGTTTTGTGCGCACCGGTGCTTTCTCTTGTAGAGCGCACCGGAGATTGAGAGCTCTAGAGTGCTGAAAAAAGTGAAAAATGTAGTTTTTTGGTCGTATTTTTTATTATTATTTAACCCGTTTCTGATGGGTGGGTTTTATAGGCGCACCGGTGTTGTTTCTTACGAACGCACCAGTCAGTTTCTATTTTGGCGCAGTGTTTTATGATGCACCGATGTAGTTTCTTAATACTGCATTCGGCAGTTTCTGTTTTGGCGTGGTGTTTTATGATGCACTGGCGCAGAAGAGTTGTGAAGCACCGGTGCTCTACAGTAATATGACGCACCAGGTGTGTGTGTTCAGAGCGCACGGTGTCCGGTGTGCCAATGTTTTGTGCACACCAGTGCTTTCGCTTGTAGAGAGCATCAGTGTGATTTCGGATGATAAGCGCATCGAGCGGAAAACATCTGCAAAACCCTCCGCCCACCAACCTCCTCTAGTAACCTCTGCTAGAAACGGATGTATGGGGTAATTTTATAAGGGTTTCCTCAAAATCATCCGCTAGAGGGTCCTTTCCTTGTAGTATCTAAAATTAGGTACAATAAGGTCTTGAGAAGAAAACAAAAGCAAGAAGATCATGTAAATGAGGAAGTCTCAATAATTTTTCTCTTAGGTTTTGTAAATTCAAAGGGTCATGATGAATCTACAATGGAATATATCAAGGATGATTCAGATGTAGAGTCGGTGCACACATTATTCTAAACAAGGTAGTTTGAAGACTCACTATCCTATGAATGTTGAAGAGGGGGAGTCTAAGTAGCAACATTTGCACTTTTGAAGACCTATCCCTTGACAATTTGGAAGATGGGAGATATGAAGAAGTTTTTTGATTAGTAATCAACACTACGGGTAGAGTTGTCAGCTCTATGTTCAGTGGAGCAACAAGAAAAGTGATGGACATGATTACAAATGGTCTCATAGAGTCAACTATGGCAAGTCGTGAAAGGCATAACCTGTAGGAGAGAGAGGCACTCTATTGCAAGAAGAGAGAGGGATTAACCCTTTTCCATTGATGTCAATGGGGGAGAGAAATCAAGGAAGATCATAAACATGGAGTGAGGGGGAGCAGTATTCATAAGGGGGGTACATGTGTTGCCACCAATTACAAAGGGGGAGATTGTTGAATGGTGTTGTCATTGATGCCAATGCTAGTCTATGAAAACTCTTAATATATGACGTATATTGGATCATTTGGAAGCTCCAATGGAAAAGAAACTTGGGAAACCCTAGGAGCACCACACTTGTTGAATATTTTGAGGATGAAGATTAGTGAATTTTCTCTGGAGATATTCATCAATTTATGCTCCTCATCATGTTGATTTTAATAGTAGGTGGCATGTCATGTAGTTCCTCTTGGTTCAAGAGATGTGGTTTCTTAAATTATTGAAACTCCATTTATGGTCAAGAAGCCCCAAATAAATTGTTGCAACTAGCTTATTGATTGGATGGAAAATGGCATCTTAATTGAATAAAATAAAATTATATCAATATACTAATCACTTGTGTTTTCCAAATGGTCAAGGGAATTTTTAATTAAAGTATTTTTGGCCAAATTAAACCTTTAATAATTTTTTTTTTTGCTCCAAAATTTCAAAATTCAAATTTTCTTTAAAGTCAGCTTCCCTCCAAAATTTGTATAAGTAAGTTCCATTAGAAGCACATCCTCCTCTACTATAAATTGAGGCTCATTTTCCCCTCCAAAGAAAAGGAATTCTCACACATATCTCTGAGGTAATATGTGACATTGTGGAGTCATGTCAAGCGAAAGAAGGAGGCCAAGTCTGAAGATTATTTTTGGGTTTAATTTTTTTTTGTTTGAGTCATGGATTTTCGCCGAGTTAGAGTAGGGTTTCTCTGCACCACTTTCAACCTCTGAACATTATAAGGGTTATATTCTTTGAATGTTATTTGAAAAGCTAATTGCGGATCGATTTTGGACAATTTGTGGCAAGGAAGAAGTGTAGGACTTGTAGTATTTTTTATTTGACTTTATGTTCAATCAGTTAATTTTTTTCAAATTGCTATGATGATGCATATAGTGGTCTATGTAACATGTGCAAATATGCTTCTAGAAAGTGCAATGGGTGGTTGAAATGTTTGACTTCATCCAAGAGATATTTGTGGCATTAGTCCTAAGATGAATCAACCGTCAAAATCTTGTGCAAATTCAACTTATATGAGTTATCAGTGCACTCATAGCTCCTGCAAAAATTTTGATATTTTATAGAGAAATGAATCTCGCATATGGTTCAAAGTGTTGAAAATGGCAACACAAAAATACTGATTTAATTTTCCCTTGAATTAAATTAGCAGAAAATTGCAATTCCACATCACAGGGCAACAAGAATGTGTTAACTAAGTTACAAATACTTAGTTGAATTACTTAATTCGAGTTGAGGGCCTAATTTGTGTCATGTAGAGTGGTTCCTACTTTTTAGGAGCCTAGGTTGAGTTTAATTAGAGTTGTAATAATTTAATTCAGTGAAGCTCAGTTAAATGAGTTCTAACTGTTGGAGGAACTAGTGGGAGGTCTAGTAGTGGGGTGTGCACTTAGTGATCAACCAATTAACTGATAAATCAACCATAATTAACTTATGCATGTGTGATCTACAAGTTACCAAGTTGAGATTAGAGTTCAAGGGAAGTGTACTAGTAGTTGTATAATTATCCAAGTTGTACAAGTAGTGCATGCAGTCAGAGAAGGACATATAAGGATTGTGAAGTTATGGATGAGGAATTTACCTAATTAATAGGGGCTAATTCCCAAGGAAACAATGCAAGGAAATAGGAGCTTGGCGAGTAGCATAATTGGCTAAGTATTGGCTAGAGTTAGCTTGTGAGGTAGCAAGATAGATTATACTTGTGCGGAGATTGTTTAGGCTTGAAAAAGCATTGCATTTCTTCTCTATTTTATGATTAGTGCAATACATACAGGAAGGGGTTTTGAGCAGTGGATTTCCCCTGGCGAGTATCAAAATTGGCTAAGTATTATTGGCCAGAGTTAGCTTGTGAGGTAGCGAGATAGATTATACTTGTGCAGAGATTGTTTAGGCTTAAAAAAGCATTGTATTTCTTCTCTATTTTCTGATTAATACAATACATATAGGAAGGGGTTTTGATCAGTGGAGTTCCCCTATATATTTCCTCGTGTTATGTATGTTAATCGATTCATGTTGCATGTTTTTGATATATCTTCTCAATAGTGAATTGCATTCCACAGATGAGTAGAGTAGATTCAAGTCTATTGTTCTAGTAGATTGCATTAATAGTTTGAATCTACGAAGAATTTCTACATGGTATCAGAGCTATATTCACGGTAGCAGAGAGAATTCAAAGTTATATTTGCAGGAGGAATGAGGTTGTATATCTATTCTTAAAATCTAGAAGGATGACGTTCTATGGTCTAAGGCTTGAGTATGCCCCTGAGGGTAGCTTGAATTACATTTCCTGGAATGACCAGATGGAACAACTCATGGAAGATAAGGAGCTGAAGGAATTCATTGATACTGATGTCCTGAAACCAGCACCAGTTGATGCACATGATGTAGCAGATTGGAAGAAGCGTGTAGCAAAGGAAAGGAGGATCATAATGAAGGGATTACAATACCACATTGTATCTAATCTCCATGGGAAGGAAACTCCATATGTAATGGGGAAGAAATTTACATAATTGTTCTAGAGAAGTAGTGACTAGAGGAAGCTCGAACTCAAAGATAAGCTTCGGAATATCAAAATGCAAAAGGGCGACACAATACCACAGTGCCTGGGAAAGTTGACACAATGTCATGTTGAACCTGGGAGTGTTTGTGTTACGGTTGTAGAAGATCATTTGGTAATCTTAGCACTTATAGGCCCTCCCAAGGGTTGGTACAACTACCCAGATTCAGTCAATGGGAGGTAGAAGCTACCAAACTGGGAAAGGCTATGGTCAGATTTGGTACAGGAAGAGTTCAAATGGAACACTATGTTGGGGGTTCCCATGTTTTGGCCAGTTGGCAAGACCAAAAGATGAGACAACATATAACCACTTTCAGACCTTAGGATCTAGCCCTCCTAGGTATAGAGAGGGATCTCTCTATAATAGTCAAATTGTAAGTCTTTGAAGCTCAAATGTTAATGTTTTAGGCTAGTTATGAGGCACAGGGTTTGTTTTTTTAGATTTGTTGTTTTGGTTGTTGGGAATCAGGAAAGAAAGGCCCAATATAAGACAAGAATGAGCAAAGAGGAAGCTTAGACAAAAATAGATATCTCAGGGAACATCAAGGCCATTGGACAATGGAGTCAAGAAAGGGTTTACTGGTGTTCAATGCGCAAGCTTCAGTTGGGCTAGTCATCTAGAGCATCTGGATCTTAAAGATGGTTTATGGAATGGAACATTGAGGACTAAAAATGAGTGAAGGAGAACCAACCAATTTTGTCTATAGATAAGGTCAGAGGTCATTTAACTCCATACCTGCTTGGACAAAACCAGAGGCAAAACAAGGGATCTTAGAGAGGGTTAATTGGGATGGAAAGGTCCTAGTGAGGCAGAGACGGGGTCTTAGACCTCCCATTGTCCTCAACTCATCCAACTAAATCCTAGCAAGAACATCTAAACATAGATTTCATTAATTCATACATTAGAGAGTAGGCAATAACATCCACTACACTGGTTAAACCATTTGAAATCAATATTCGGATACACATATAAGCAAAAAACATAAAAGGCTAGGAGAGCAGCAACATAAGGTACCTATCAAGGGTAAATCTGATGCCAAACTTCTGATGCGAACTTGAAGAAACGTAGTGAAATGAAGCAAGTCAATCACAAATACAGAGAAAGGAAAACATCACCAGCTGCATTAGATTAGGATCCAAAGAAATTTTCTTGTCATATTAAAAACCACACCAATCAGGTACATCATATCCCACGGCTTGAAAATTCAGTCTGAATACATCTAATCTCAGTCTATCTTACACTTATTACACAGAGAACTTGTCTCAAGAGGAAAACACTAGCATTTCACTGATATCTCATCAACAACCCTTACAACAACTTCCCTCTGTGCTTTATAGAAGAGGATGAACAAAAGACCGACTGAGGAGGTAGGTGAAAATTTAATGTATCATTAAACACAGAACAAAGAAATAGAGATGAGGCCCATTCTGTTTGAATGCCGAGCATTTAACTTCTGTCACCTTTCTTATGAATTAGCAATCTTCTTCTGATATGATCTTGACATTTTTCGGCTATGGTACTCCAGGTGCTTTGAACCAAACATAAAATAAGCTACTGATACGTCTGCCTCATAAATGCTCTGGTGGTTTTGAACTGTGGTCTGGTGGAAATTCCTTCAGGGAAAATGTGCATAATAAACGTTGAATGGGCGTCCTGTACTTGATGGGGAAAAACATTCTGTTGATGAACAAACCCTGATGGTACCTTTACTGTGCGCAGGATCTCCTGATCGATCCTCGGGGTCTTCAAACTGATGCTTTGTCTCTTAATCTTGTTGATTCACAGCTACAGATCTTCTTTAGGGTGTCTTAATCTCCTTTGCGTCATACCTGGAACACTTTGCCGCTCCATTCTGCCTCTGACAGGTTAGCTCAAGCTTTAAATGGCGCTGGGAGATTTTATAAAGTTTGAACCCTGTTCTCTTTAATGCATGTCCCATGTTCACCTCCCAGGTTAGTTTCCATGAATTCTGGCCACTGCAAATGATCTTCCTTGATTTTTGTGTCTCTATAACATAGGTGGCACATTGTGGCGGTCCTTTATCCATTGCAACCCTGCAAAACACGAAAGATGTGAAGAAAACAATGAACAGAGGTGGTGGACATGACGACAACGATGATGATGGCAACATGTTGGACGTGGATGGGGGTGAGGACTGTGGAGGCAACGATGGAAAACGATACGACACAGTGGAAAATGCATGGGAGGACGCCGGGGCAGACGTTTGAACAGAAAAAACGATAACCTTAGACCTTGGAACGAACATATATGAACGAATGGGCAACTGTACAGTGAAACACGTGGAATTACAACGTGGTGGGTGGACTCAGTCATTGGAGAGTGAGCAGACCTGGGCCATTGATCGCGGAGGAAATCAACGACGAGGGCGACATATGGTGGGCCATCGGGCATGGCGGAGGTAATTTAACCCGTGCGCTTCTTCGTTGATGGGTGACCGTCGGATGGGGTGCGCAAGATCCAATGGCTCACGGCGATTTTGCTGCGTGACTCTGGTCGAAAGATAACACACGGGGAGAAAGTGGTTTCAGAGTCGTACAGAGGACACGCGGCGGGTGGCCAGTGGAATCGCTGGGCAACAGGGAAAAACCGCCACCCGCCCAAAGGCGGTGCGGAAAAACAAAGCGGTTTCAGGGTATATTGCGGTGCGGGGTCCACAGGCAGATAGGACGTGGACCGTCAGATCGACATATGAATGGACGGCGATGGCACGACATGGGAAAGAACGGGGAGGACACGGGTGCCGGAGATCTGATTGTCACCGTCCGATCGTCTGAGATCGACGGCTGGGGCTGCGCCCGAAATGGCTCGAGATAAGCACCTAATGCTAGCGGATGGTTCCAAGGCTCAGTTACATGGAGGGAGCAGGGGCAGAGCTTAGCAGGAAAAAGGGCTAGGACCCAAAATGTATGAAATTCATCATTTTAATTCAATTTTAATGCATTTTTAAGCCCAAGAAAAGGAATGATAGGGAGATGAGGTGAAAATTTAGGGAAATAAAGGGTGATGGGGAAGTTTAAAGGGGATTTTGGGGAATTTGAGAGGGAAAATAGAGGGGGACAATAACACCTTGACAGAAGGATAACAAAGGGAAAAAGGAAATTTTGCAAGGCTTCAAGGGGAAATAGTAGGCTTTTTAGGAATGGATCAGCAACTAGGGTTTATACAAGGCAAAGCACTCAGAAACTTCAAGGAGGATGGTTTTCAGGGGAAAGGCATTCCTTGAAGGCTCCAAAATGATCTAGCCCCCCAGCTTGCTTGTCAAGAATTTCATAGGGGGGCTAACAGTGGCTCCACATGGCGATGGCTTCTCCTTGGAGAAGTCAAGAAACCAGGAATAATCTTTGGAGTAGGCCAGATTCCTGCTGCTTGACTCATTCATTTTCCTTCTTTGACTTTTAGCTGCCACAAACATGATATATCAGCAGAAACATTTTTCCCAATCAATCTACCTACCCTGACTACAGACCTACATTTTCCCTTGGGTGCATTTGAACTAGCAGACCCTTCACATTTTTATTCTCGAAACATGAAAACAAACCTATTCTAAATCTACCCTTATTGCTCCATGAGACCGGATTAGACTGTTGGCCTCATATGTTTCTCTACCTAATCTACTACCTGCTGGGATTAAACTGTCCAACAGGTTTCTTCTCCTACATTCTAAAACAGGAAATTGAAAAACAACCGATTCAGGATTAGACTGTCTGACTTGCTGGAGTGAAGACTTGTAGAAAACTGAAAAAAAAAACTGTGAGAGCATGAAATCTGCGATTTGAACTATTCTTCTTTTCTGTGACTCAGGTTTTGAGCATGTTAGAGCCACTTCTTCTCTTCATTTCTGCTCTGGTTTTAAGCATGTTAGAGCTGATTCTTCTTTTTCTTTGCTGATCCAGGTTTTGAGCGTGTTAGGACCAGCTTCTTTACATCCTGTATGGTCTGATCCTGAGGTGGGATATCTTCATGAGCCTCATCTTGAGAATTTTTCTGAGCAAGAGCAAACTCCAGACCAAGTTCATAGTACATGTCTTGCTTGTTCAATTGGTCTGGAGTAGGCCCTTACTCAGGAAAATACATGAGCTTATCAGAGCCAATCTTCATGCCGCAGAAGTTCATGATTTGAATGTGTCTGAACCTCTCCTTTCTCTTCTGTTTTTGAAACATTTTCTCTGTTTTCTTTGAAAGTAAAATTGCGATGGTATGTACAATGGAAATGGAACTGGAAGTGAAAATTAGCAGAAGTAGTGTTTGAGATTCCTGCCATTGACAGGACCCCCAAACAACTCTGTACCATCAAGTTCTTGTAAGAAAAATGCATTAGGACCCACAGTGGCTTGGATAATGTATGGACCTTGCCATAAGCTGTCAAACTTGCCATGTTTGCCTTTATCCTCTCTTCTTGAGTCCCATTTCAGAACCTTGTCCCCAATTTTGAAATCTGAAGCTTTAGCTCTTTTGTCAAACTGTCTCTTTATGCTTTCTTGAAATTTGACTGCTCTGCTATAAACCTGCTCCCTTGTTTGCTGCAGATGGATAGTTTCATTGATCCTTCTCACCATGCTGTTTTCCTCTGACTGGATCTCTTGAAATATTTTGACCACAGGCACTCCCAAGCTGGTAGGAAAAACTGCTTCAGTTCCATAAACAAGCTGGAATGGTGACATGCCAATGGATTTCTTTTTCGTGATTCTGTCTGCCCACAAAGCATACACCAACTTTTTGTGCCATGACTTCTTGTTCTCTTCCAGCAGCTTCTTGATGATTGCAACCAGGATTTTTTTAGATGATTCAGCTAATCCATTACCTTGAGGGTAGTAGGCAGTTGAATGACCAAGGGCTATTCCATACCTGTGACAGAAATCGACCATTTTCTTGGACCCGAAAGCAGCAACATTGTCAGTGATTATTTTCCTTGGACAGCCAAACCGAGATAAGATGAAGTCTTCTAGGAACCTAATGATGACAGAATCAGTGGAATTCCTAGTGGGTATGGCTTCTATCCATTTAGTGAAGTAACCTGTAGCAGTTAGGATCCATTTGTGTTGTCCTGAAGAGGATGGATGAATCTCCCCTATGAAATCTAGGCCCCATTGCATAAAGGATCCTTTAACAGTAATGGGCTGTAGGAGAAGGGGGAGGAGTTTTCTTCTGCCTTCAAAGATCTGACATTTATGGCAGGCAAGTATCATTTTATGGACATCATTGAATAGTGTGGGCCAATAGTAACCGGCCCTGAGTATCTTATTTGCAGTGGCTTTCCAAATCAGGTGGCCTCCACACTCCCCAACATGGAATTCTTGTTTAACATTTTCAGCTTCAGTCTCAGACAAACATTTCAGTAATAGGCCATTTGGATTTTTCCAATATAAGTTTTCATTCAGGATGCAGTAATTTCTGGCTTTGAGTTTTGTGAATCTGGCCTTAGTTTTTGACAGCTCTGGAGGGGCATTGAGATTGGTGAGGACATATAGGATATTGGAATACCATGGAGAGTTTTGGAATTTCTCTTCTATAGTGGGATCAGGTAGGTTTTCTTTCTCATCCAAGGTATTCAGCATGTTGACATCAAGGGCCTGCAGATTTGATTCAGCCATTAGCTTGGCTAAACCTTGCCCTTTGATCATATTAGTGGGTTTAATCTCAAGATCATACTCTAGAATTATAGCAATCCATTTTCCCCTTTTCCCATCAGGGTCTTGGGACAAAATATCTTTGACAACAATATTAGGCACATAAGCAATAGTATGGGAATGAAAAATGTACACCCTGAAGTCCTTTAAGGCTTTGACTAAAGCATAATCCTGTTTCTCCATTATGTTGTACTTCAAGGGTGCATCTCTTAGTGCTTTGCTAAAAAAGGCAATTGGCTGCTCCATACCTTCTGCATTTTTCTGCAGCAAAACCGCAGCTATGGTGTGTTCGGAGGCAAAGGAAAATATCAGAAAATCTTTCAAGAAATCGGGGCTAATCAGGACAGGAGCTTGTGTGAGTGCAAGTTTCACAGATTCAAAATATTTCTTAGCTCCTACAGTCCATTTAACTCCCTCACCCTTCTTTAGCATGTTGGTCATGTTCCTAAGGTGTTTAGCAAGATTGGGAATAAATCTCCTAAGGAAGTTGATTTTCCCAATGAAGGACTGTAACTCCTTGATATTTCTTGGGTGGGTGATTTGCAGTATTCCCTCAACTCTTTGTGGGTCTATCCGAATCCCTTTCTCAGATATAATGTGGCCTAGAAGCTTACCCTCTTGCAGCCCAAACACAGTTTTCTTGGGATTTAGTGACAGACCATATCTTCTACATTTCTAGAAACTTTCCTCAGATGTTTCAGGTGTTCTTCTTCAGTTTTAGAAAAGACAGTTAAGTCATCCAAGTAGATAACTATGAAATGTCCTATCTCATCTGAGAATGCTATGTCCATTGCTCTTTGGAAGGTGGCTCCAGCATTCATCAATCCAAAAGGCATTTTGACATACATGAAGGTGCCCCATGGAGTGGTAAATGCTGTTTTGAGTTGATCTTCTGGGAGTACTAACACTTGGTTGTACCCTGAAAAGCCATCTAACAGGGAGATTCTCTTTGAGCCCAATACCTTCTGTAGGATATGTTCCATTCTAGGCAAAGGATAGTTGTCTTTAAGGGAGGCTCTGTTGAGGTTTCTAAAGTTTATGCACAGCCTGATCTCCTCCGTTTTCTTTCTCACAGCCACTAAGTTTGATACCCAGTCGGAAAACCTCACAGGGACTATTATGTCTGCATCATACATCTTCTTGATCTCTTTCTCTATTGCAGGCAGTTGTTTTGGATTGATCCTGCGAAGTTTTTGTCTAAAAGTCTTCTGGTTTTCTTTCAAGGGTATCTTGTGTTGTATTATGCTTGTGTCGTAGGCCTTTAAGTCCTCATAGCTCCATGCAAACACATCAATGAATTCCTTAAACAGGTCAATGTATTTCTTCTTCATGTCTGCAGGTAAAGACTTAACCAGTTTGATCATTTTGGGTTTATCTTCAGTGCCTATATTGCATTCTTCCACATCAGAGTCTGCATGTTCTATGGTGGGTTTTTTTGCTACGTCATCGAAGTCAAAAATGTCTTCTAAGGGTGTCAGGCCTCTGGGTATGTTCTTGTCTCTGGCCTACAACACTTCTACTTCTTCACTATCTGCATTTTCACATTTTGTGGTTGAATTTCCAGTTTCTGCAGAAAAGGAATTTATTTCTATGTTACAGGGTGTTCCTTGTTTATCTGGGGGATCCTCACTTGGGCAACTGTCATCAGATTTTGAGTCTGAATTAGAAAATTCAAACTCATTTCTGCCCACCAGAAAATCTTCAATCTGTTTATCTCCTTCAAAAACCTGCCAATATTTTTCGTTGTCTGGCACTGCAAGTCTGAACTTGGTCTGAATGATGATTTGTTGGTTGGGGGGAGTCTTAGGATATGAACTAGCCAGGAAATCTAATCCATTTTCAACGACATTTTGACTCTTGGGAACAAACATCAACTCATATTCAAAAAATGTTTTCAGTAAATCTAGAGTGTCATTCCTATACGCTCTTAATCGGGGATGTTTTGCTGCGTATTCACCATTCACTTGTTTGATTACTAACTCAGAGTCTCCTCTCACAACTATCCTATGGGCCCCTAATTTTTTCAACCGATTTAAGCCCAAGATAAGAGCCTCATACTCTGCAATATTATTTGTGCATTTGAAGTGCAGATTGACAGCGTGGCTCTCTGCGTGATCATTTTCTGGGTTTCGTAGCCACACCCCTGCTCCAGCGTTTTTCCTAGTACAGGACCCATCGAAATTCATCTCCCACAGGGGTTCGCCATTATGTTGCGTTATAGGAGCTGTACTAGGCTGTGGATCGTTTTGTTCTTCGCGGTAAGCGTGGGGCTCAGAGAGTAGACTAGTTGGCTGTTCACGTTCTATTCCTGTTTCTGGTTCATTCAGAGTTTCGATTTCTGAACCTTGCCCATGGTTTTCTTCATCGTATTCTTCTAGAGTAGCCATTACGTTAAAGTCCATGGGCTCTGTGTTGTTGTTTGTACCTCTTCATTCAGACTCTGGCTCTCCTAAGGATTGGTCGTTGTACAGAATGAAAGAATCTAGGTCTGTGTGTACAGAGTATAATGGTGAATTTTCAGGTTTCTCGGGGCTACTGACTAGGAATTTCATATGGGATTCTCTATACAGTCTTCTAAGTTGGCCAAAGATAGGAATAGTGGCATATGAGCCATCCATCTGCATTGTTCCTTGAAGCTTGGCTCCCCATGATCTTGATAGTAACATGCCATACTTGGGTGGCACATCTGCCACCACCACATCCATGACCATACATTTAGCAGGAATCTGGGTCAAACTCACACACAGGTCTTTAATCAGACCCAGGCATTTTACTCTGCTAGAGTCAAATGAATATAGATCCTTGTAAGGTCGTGTTATTTCTAGGCCTAGCTTTTCCATTACTACCTTAGGCATTAAATTGTGTGATGCTCCAGAGTCATGTATGGCATTGTGGAGTATTTTGTCATGAATGTTGAGACTGACATAAAAAGGTGGAACTACCCCTTCCTAAAACTTTCCCTTGATCTTTGGACCAAACAGAAGGGCAGGTTGGTCATCACTCAAATTTACAGTGTCATTATTTTCCCCCAGATTCAATGCTTTCAGAATTTGGCCTTTATATACATTCTGAGTGGCCAGCTCAGAGAGTGGGACAGAGATTTTGATTTTTGCAATCTCACTTTCCAAATTGAAAGTGGGCTGACTCTTGGAAACGTTCAATTCTGTTTTATTTGCCACCACCTTAGTGGCTGATTCAGTGGGCTGATTCTCATTATATACAGTGTTGGGAACTGTTGTATTAGGAGTACCAATTGTAGTGCTAGTACTACTAGTTGGTTTATCTTGTTTTTCGGTGCTTAGGTTGTCCTTTTCTTTGTTTTTCCCAGAACCATCAGCTGTTGATTTGCTATTTTCAGCAACTACTTTAGACGTTTTATCAGGTATTTTCTTGATGGTAACCTCAGGAGTCTTTGTTTTGGAATTTTCTTGGTTCTTTTTGCTCCTAAGTTCATATTTCTCTCTGACCTGCATCATCGCATTTTCAAATCCTAATCTATAATCCTTAGTTTCTAACCATTTCTCATCACAATATGAAGGTGAGGGCTGATCTTCCCCTGAATCACAGTTAAGGACTGAGTCTTCTATTTCAAACATGTTAATCGTATTCCCTTGAGACTCTTCTATGATTCCCTCATCTTCATCTAAATTTTTTTGGAATGGGGGAATAACTTGCTGATCTGATTATTTCTGTCTGTTGGGGGCATTGTTGCTTCTTCTGAAGTTTTGGTTCTGATTTTGGTTCTGGTTCCTATTCTGATTGCTAACTGTGACAACCATTTTTTCCATCATTTGCTGCAGCTTATCCACATTTTTAGATAGTCTGTCATAGTTTGGGTCAGATGTGGAGGCTACAATGTCGTCTCTATATGTTACCCTCTTTTCAGATCTCAGTCTTGCTCTTTTCTCAATCAGGGTGGCTTCTATGTTCACTGCTCCTTTCTGCATGTCCTCTAATGTGGTGTACTCTTTGTCTCTCGGCTCATAGGCCATGTCTGCATCAAACCCCTCAGGGTATTTTGCTAAGGCCATGCCTTGTGGAGGTTTCATCTGTGGAGGGAGAGCATTGTAAATGCTATTAAATCTTGTTGTGTAATAATGGACACTCTATCCTACATTTCTCTTAAGGCTCATGTATTCTGCTAGGAGCTGGCGAGGGTTTGCCCTAGTTTCCCATTTGTTGATAAAAGTATGGTATAGAGAAGGGAGGTCTTGGATGCTATTAGGGGGTAGATTTTAAAACCATTTCTTCACATCACCCCCCAGGCTCTGGGCAAAGATTCTCATTTTGATTGTTTCATCATCGATTTCCATGTAGTCAAAAGAATCCTCCATCTTGTCTACATGTTGCTGAGCTGTGATGGATTCTTTAGCAGTGAAGTGTGGGATTTTTGACTGATAGTCATTGGGTAGGGGAAACAAGGGTTGAGGTAAGACCAGAGGTGCATACCAGGCTGCCATGATAACGTTCGGGTGGGGTAAAGGGTTAACTTGAACAGCTGGTATGTGGATAACAGGGATATTTGGACCAGCAGAGGCTTGTTGAGCAGACCTAGGGTGGGAGAGCCCCAATTTTTGAATGAAGTGAATGTCAGGCGGTGTAGATGGAGGGGTTCTTCTGTCCCCAATGTCTGGCTGGTCTAGAGCACTGAATGACCTAGTTCTAGGTAAACTGTTTGAAAGGCCTAGGTCAAGGAAGGGGTCCAATAGAGCTGTGAGATCTTCAGGTGCAGAATTAGCTCTATGAATGTGACTGGAAATAGTTGGTCTTTTAGGTGTAGGAGCTCCCTTGAGGATACTCTCTGGATTGTCAACTATCTCAGGTGGATCAGGGTTGGGATAAGCTCTTGTATGGATGGTTTTGTGAGCCAGAATGTTGTTTTCGGCCAAGCAGATTAACCCTACTTGTTACTTTACAGTGGTTGATGTTGTCTCAGGGCTGGTCTTCCAGTGGAGTCTTAAGTGAAACCAAGTGAATCAGCAGGCCTACTGATCACCAGTGGAGTCTTTGAACGTTTAGGAACTATGGAGTCGCCAGGTGGAGGGTTTAGGGTGTTCTAAGGGATACACTGTCCACCACAGTGTTTAAAAGGTGTCCTCTTTCAAGGATATCTCAAGAACATAGCAAAATCTAACCAGAGATTGACTGAGAGGGCATTTACCAGATATGTCACCTCTAAAAGAGTGTGAAATCTGGAGGCTACCTGGCCCTTACCAGACTCTGTCTAAGAGTATGGGGTAAAACACACAAGAGGTAAGTGGAAGGTAAGGGCAAATGTTTTACTACCAACCTGACCAGAGATTCAATATTTTCTGAGGGTTTGTGATGTATCAAAGAGAGGAAAACTCAGAAATGCCCAGCGAAGTCACCATTATGTTGGGGTTCCCATGTTTTGGCCAGGTTGGCAAGACTAAAAGATGAGACAACATAGAACCACTTTCAGACCTTAGGATCTAGCCCTCCTAGGTCTAGAGAGGGATCTCTCTATAATAGTCAAATTGTAAGTCTTTGAAGCTCAAATGTTAATGTTTTAGGCTAGTTATGAGGCACAGGGTTTGTTTGTTTAGATTTGTTGTTTTGGTTGTTGGGAATCAGGAAAGAAAGGCCCAATATAAGACAATAATGAGCAAAGAGGAAGCTTAGACAGAAAAAGAAATCTCAGGGAACATCAAGGCCATTGGGAAATGGAGTCAAGAAAGGGTTTACTGGTGTTCAATGCGCAAGCTTCAGTTGGGCTAGTCATCTAGAGCATCTGGATCTTAAAGATGGTTTATGGAATGGAACATTGAGGACTAAAAATGAGTGAAGGAGAACCAGCCAATTTTGTCTATAGATCAGGTCAGAGGTCATTTAACTCCAGACCTGCTTGGACAAAACCAGAGGCAAAACAAGGGATCTTAGAGAGGGTTAATTGGGATGGAAAGGTCCTAGTGAGGCAGAGACGGGGTCTTAGACCTCCCAGTGTCCTCAACTCATCCAACTAAATCCTAACAAGAACATCTAAACATAGATTTCATTAATTCATACATCAGAGAGTAGGAAATAACATCCACTACACTGGTTAAACCATTTGAAATCAATATTCAGATACACATATAAGAAGAAAACATAAAAGGCTGGGAGAGCAGCAACATAAGGTACCTATCAAGGGTAAATCTAATGCCAAACTTCTGATGCGAACTTGAAGAAACGTAGTGAAATGAAGCAAGTCAATCACAAATACAGAGAAAGGAAAACATCACCAGCTGCATTTGATCAGGATCCAAATAAATGTGCTTGTCATATTAAAAACCACACCAATCAGGTACATCATAGCCCACAACTTGAACATTCAGTCTGAATACATCTAATCTTAGTATATCTTACACTTATTACATAAAGAACTTGTCTCAAGAGGAAAACACTAGCATTTCACTGATATCTCATCAACAACCCTTACAACAACTTCCCTCTGTGCTTTATAGCAGAGGATGAACAAAAGAACGACTGAGGAGGTAGGTGAACATTTAATGTATCATTAAACACAGAACAGAGAAATAGAGCCGAGGCCCATTCTGTTTGAATGTCGAGCATTTAACTTCTGTCACCTTTCTTATGAATGAGCAATCTTCTTCCGATATGATCTTGACATGTTTCGGCTGTGGTACTCCAGGTGCTTTGAACCAAAGATAAAATAAACTACTGATACGTCTGCCTCATAAATGCTCTGGTGGTTTTGAACTGTGGTCTGGTGGAAATTCCTTCAGGGAAAATGTGCATAATAAACGTTGAATGGGCGTCCTGTACTTGATGGGGAAAAACATTTTGTTGATGAACAAACCCTGATGGTACCTTTACTGTGCGCAGGATCTCCTGATCGATCCTCGGGGTCTTCAAACTGATGCTTTGTCTCTTAATCTTGCTGATTCACGGCTCCAGATCTTCTTTAGGGTGTCTTAATCTCCTTTGCGTCGTACCTGGAACACTTTGCCGCTCCATTCTGCCTCTAATAGGTTAGCTCGAGCTTTAAATGGCGCTAGTAGATTTTATAAAGTTTAAACCCTGTTCTCTTTAATGCATGTCCTGTGTTCACCTCCCAGGTTAGTTTCCATGAATTCCGGCCGCTGCAAATGATCTTCCTTGATTTTTATGTCTCTATAACAGAGGTGGCACATTGTGGCGGTCCTTTATCCATTGCAACCCTGCAAAACACGAAAGCTGTGAAGAAAACAATGAACAGAGGTGGTGGACATGATGACAACGATGATGATGGCAGCATGTTGGACGTGGACGGGGGCGAGGATTATGGAGGCAACGATGGAAAACGATACGACACAGTGGAAAATGCATAGGAGGACATCGGGGCAGACGTTTGAATGGAAAAAACGATAACCTTAGACCTTGGAACGAACATATATGAACGGATGGGAAACTGTACGGTGAAACACGTGGAATTACAATGTGGTGGGTGGACTCGGTCATTGGAGAGTGAGCAGATCTGGGCCATTGATCACAGAGGAAATCAACGACGAGGGAAACATATGGTGGGCCATCGGGCATGGCGGAGGTAATTTAACCCGTGTGCTTCTTCGTTGATGGGTGACCGTCGGATGGGGCATGCAAGATCCAACGGCTCACGGCGATTTCGCTGTGTGTCTCTGGTCGAAAGATAACGCGCAGGGAGAAAGTGGTTTCAGAGTCATACAGAGGACACGTGGCGGGCGGCCAGTGGAATCGCTGGGCAACAGGGAAAAATCGCCACCCGTCCAAAGGCGGTGCAGAAAAACCAAGCGGTTTCAGGGTATATTGCAGTGCGGGGTCCACAGGCGGATAGGACATGGACCCTCAGATCAAAATATGAATGGACGACGATGGCATGGCATGGGAAAGAACGGGGAGGACACGGGCGCCGGAGATCTGATTGTCGCCGTCCGATCGTCTAAGATCGACGGCTGGGGCTGCGCCCGAAATGGCTCGAGATAAGCGCCTAATGCTAGCGGATGGTTCCAGGGCTCGGTTACATGGAGGGTGCAGGAGCGAAGCTTAGCGGGAAAAAGGGCTAGGACCCAAAATGTATGAAATTCATCATTTTAATTCAATTTTAATGCATTTTTAAGCCCAAGAAAAGGAACGATAGGGAGACGAGGTGAAAATTTAGGGAAATAAAGGGTGATGGGGAAGTTTAAAGGGGATTTTGGGGAATTCGAGAGGGAAAATAGAGGGGGACAATAACACCTTGACAGAAGCATAACAAAGGGAAAAAGGAAATTTTGCAAGGCTTCAAGGGGAAATAGTAGGCTTTTTAGGAATGGATTAGCAACTAGGGTTTAGACAAGGCAAAGCACTCAGAGACTTCAAGGAGGATGGGTTTTCAGGGGAAAGGAATTCCTTGAAGGCTCCAAAAAGATCTAGCCCCGCAGCTTGCTTGTCAATAATTTCATAGGGGGGCTAACACACTAGAGACCGGACCTCATCCAAGGTTGAGGATGAGGAGAATTGTGCCCTGGATGGAAAGGAAAATAAATGGAAAGGGATTAAATCCCAATCCAAAGGAGATTCCAGTTAGGTGGGCAAGAAGAAAGAATTGTCGAAGATTAAATGTTTTCACTATCATGAGTCGGAACATTATGACACAAAGTTTTCGCACAAGAAGGCTGACAAGAATCCCTCGGAGGAGCGACAAGTGAAGCTCTAGCTTCACATTTCATGTTGGATTTCACCTTCATTGCATGCATGGTAACATTAGTGATGGGTAGTGTGTGGTATCTGGATAGTGGAGCCTCATTCCATATGACGGGAAACAAATAAATTTTTAGCGACTTGGAGGAGAAGGACTTGCAGATGCAGATCGAGATGGGAGATGATGGAAGATATAACGTGACCGACATTGATACAATTACTTTTTAGAGGGTTTTTGGTTCTCTTCTCACATTAAAATATGTCATGTATGTTTCGGGTCTGAAGAAAAATTTAGTTTCAGTTTCTATGTTGGAAGATTGTGCCTACGATGTGATATTTAGCAAATGAAATTCTTTTATTTGTCACATTTGTTAATTTTTACAACTAGAGACAAATTCTACATTGGTTAAATCAGTTGGTTAAAATAATAAGTTAATTAGATTCCTCTTTTCAAGAGGATCAAATTTGACCTAGAGATTTTTCTAAACGGTTACACAAAAGTTAAGTTATTAATTATTTTATTATTTTATGATCTGGTTAAATTGCATGTTGATCTAGTCAAAGCCCCAAGCGGTCCCTCATCAAGTTATAAATAGAAGCGACCTCAAGCTCATTTGCACACATTTTCTCATGAGATCATCCTCATGCTATTTTTTTATGGGTCGTATTTTCTATTTTTCGCTTGTGTTAGGGTCTCGTGATTTGGCTGATTGGCAAGTCAAATGAAAGTGTAACATCAAACCAGTATTTGGAGTCCAAGGACCTAGCCTTCTGTCGGAAATATTGTCATTGATGGAAAAGAAGGCAGAAGACAGCAGAAATAGGCGAAGGACAGCAGCAGAAGACAACAGGTAATATTTACAGAGAGCAGTGGAGGCAGAGGTCGAGCAGCAAAGGCAGCGAATACAGAGGAAGAGATGAAACAGTGAGTAGTAAAGGTAGAGGCAGCAGATGAAAAGGTTGAGTAGCAGAGGCATAGTAAAGGTAGAGGCAGCAGATGAAAAGGTCGAGAAACAGAGGCACAGCGAAGGCAGAGGCAGAGGCAAAGCCGTTATCAAACAAATTCCGAGAATCACTACCCCCGCTGGAAGATTCACTAAAGACCGAAGCAGAAGCAGATGCTTATATATATGCAGCATCTTATTCATGTTGCGCCTTATATGCAAAGGTCCAAACAATATATATATTTATACGGTGCACAATATATAAAGGTAGGGTGCAATGCAGCGTGGGCCCGACGAGCAATGTTGGCCTTAAACCATTGGAAAACGCATACTTTATGATAAATAGAATGGACAGAAGAGCTTTTATTAACCTTGTGGGACCCATATGAATCACATCGGAGAAAAACTTGGCAGCGGAGCATGATAATAGAAGTTGCGATTGCGATTGAGTTCTGGACCCGATGGGATTATAAACTATGACTCATATATGGTTGAGTTCCGGTAAATAATGATTCATCGCATCGGAGAAATGTTTGGCATCGGAGCATGACAATAGAAGTTGCGATTGCGATTGAAGTTCCGGACCCAATATGGTTTAAACAACGACTTATATATGTTTAAGTTCCGAAGATTTGATAGCTAGTGGGACCCTCCCCCAATCGCATCGGAGCATCGAAGCATAAGTATATCGGAACATGCAACTGCAAATTGCGATTGCGATTAAGTTTCGGACCCGATGGGCATATAAACTGTGACTTGATAGGTTTGAGTTCCGGCCTAATCGCATCAGCATTTCAAGGTGAACAATGATTAATCGCATCGGAGAAAGAGCAAAGTATATGTATATGCGCAACGCACTATATACGAAGTACCATAAGGTGGGACCCCTCTATAGAAAATTTCAAGAATCATTACCCCAGCTAAAGGTTACATTAAAGCGGAAGCATAAGCTTATATATACAGCACAGTACACATGTTGTGCTTTATATTCAAAGGTTCAAAGCTTATATATATATATATATATATATATATGGAGCGCTTTATGGAAAAGGGACCAAAGGTATAATCCAAAGCATATGTATTATATCTTTTGGCGCGAGATCAAAAGAACCAAAGGTTTTAATGCTTGGTTTTAAAACAAACAAAGTTCTATATGATGGGACCCTCACCCAATCGCATTGGAGAAAGTTCGCAAGTGGAACATGTTAACAAAGAATTGCGATTGCGATGAAAGACCAGACCCGATGGGTTTATAAACCATGACTGATAGATGTTTAAGTTTCGTCATAACAGTGAATCATCAGAATCGGAGCATCGAAGCATTGAGATATCGGTACATTCAAATGGAAATTGCGATTGCGATTAATCGCAATCGGAAGAAGTCGAGGAGTGATACATCGCATCAGAAAGATCGGCGAGTGGGCCCGTAAGGGCATTTTATGTATTAAAATGATCTCTCAGCAGTACATCTTCGGAAGTTACATATGTTATATAAAACGACAGTCTATATGGTAAAATCAATTCTTATCGTGCCGAGAGTTAAATTGTGATGTATGAAAAGCGCAGTTACATAGGTATGGCAGTTACACTGCGACAGTAAGCAGGAAATCAATCAGAACCGAAAGGGCCAAACACAGTCACAGAAAAGCCAAATACAGTCACAGAAAAGCCAAATACAGTCACAAAAAAACCAAACACAGTCACAGAAAAGACAAGCGCAGTTAACCAAGAGGCTGAATGAGTGAGTTGAAGTTTTCATTATAATTGAATGTAAATGTTTTTAATTGATTTATATTGTTGTGATGCATTGGCAAGTCTCCGGAAGAGAACAAAATTTCCACTGTAATATTAAAGTTAGCACCTACAGTTATATTTTTCTGAGTGAGCTGAAAAGAAATGAGAAGGTAGAAAATCAAGAGGTATGACTATCCATTTCGAATTCCTAGAGGAAAACAAACAGTCATCAGGAAATCTTTATAAGTAATATCACCTTGATATGCATACGAAAAGAGAGAGAGAGAGAAAAGATAGAGAATGCAGAGTATAGAAGATTGAGGCAGAGAAGATAAGGAAGAGAAGAGCATAAAGAGATGCTACAGAACAGAGCTGATATCTGAGGTAAATCAGCAAACATTCCGTTTGATAAATTGAGGAAGTTGGAGCTTCCCTATCAAGTTGAAGCTTGATAGCTATCAGTTGTAGCTGACTGAGGTTGGAGCCTCCTGTAGGTTGGTGCCTGTAGAAAATTGAAGGGAGTTGGAGCTTCCTTGCAAGTTGTAGCTTCCAGAATTGAGGTTGGTGCCTCCTGTAGGTCGGTGCCTGCAGAAAAACAGTGGTGAGAGGGAGTTGGAGCTTGCCTTTGCATCACAACAATAATAAGATGTGGTTTTCTCCATTTATGGGTTTCCAGTTATATCTGCTGTCTCTATCTGTGTTGTCCATGTGCTGAAATGATTTACCAAATCTGCTTAATGTTTGCTGTTCTCATAATAAGTTTGATGTCACATTAATTTAATACTTGTTGCAACTTATTAAGACTGTTCATATACTAAAGTTGGTTATAAAAGTAAGCTGCAAATAAGCTGATGAAAAATTTAAAAATCTCATGTATGTGTTAAACTGATTCACCCCCCCCCTCTCAGTTTAACTAAGAATTCAACAATTGGTATCAGAGGTGTTCTTTGTACCAAATTAACAACCTAAAGAGACTTATATTCTGTGATATGAAAGAAAGAAGGATGCCTAAATCAATGTTTCCTTTTCTTTATAGGGTGCAAATTATGCCTTTGGAAAAATCGTGATGAGGACACACATAATGTCTCTAGAAAAGAAGTTTGGGTGCCGGTGGGAATTGTGATATACCCCAAAGGCACCAACTCAGAAAAGGAAACCAAACAAGATTTTGTAGCTAACGCAAAAGCCATGAATGCCATCTTAAATGGATTGTGTGAAGAATAATTTATATAAGTAATGCACAAGGACACTACCAAATAGATGTGGGATACTCTAGAGAACATCCATGAGGGAGATAAAAAGGTAAAGACTGCCAAAATTCAAGTGTATAGAGCCCAGTTTGAAAATTTAAAAATGAATGATGATGAAGATGTGGGTAGCTTCTTCTTAAAAGTTGCAGAAATTGTAAACAATATGAATTTTAATCCCAAGGTGTCTGCAATAGAAGAAACAACTGATTGGGAGACCTTGACCATGAACCAGCTACTTGTAAATCTAACAGCATATGAGATGAGGCTCCCACAGAAGAAGCAAAGTACAAGGGAGGCAACCTTTAAAACAGAAAAGAAGAAAGAAGAAGAGGAAGACATATGCCTTGCTCGGATGAAGAAGAGGAAAATTTTGTCAAGAAATTGGATAGAGGCTCAGGTAAATACAAAGGTAAACTTCCTTTCAAATGCTTTAACTATGGAAGAGTGGGACACTATGCTGCTAAGTGTCCTCACAAGAAAGTAAGGAATCAGGCTCAAGAAACAGAGAAAAATGCATCAAAAAATTGGCAGAAAGGAAAGAAGTTCAACAGAAAATCCTTCTATGCTTAACAAGACAGCAGTGCATCTGAAGAATCAAATGAACCTTCAAGTGAAGAAGGAACCTCTGAATTTTTATTGATGCCCATAGAATAACTTGAAGGTCTTCTGCTAGAAGATGAAGAAGAAGAAGGTGAAGTCGACCTTGAGGGGGAGCTAAGAAGTGCTCTGGAAGAGATTGATAGACTCAAGCTGAAATGCAGAAACAAAAGGACATTCTCCTCAAGTATGTGCGAGAAGAACAAAATTTAGAAGTCCTTATGCAGCTAAAGATAGAGCTTGAAGAAGCCAACAAGATAGAGGACATGTTACTTAAGCAAATCAAGGAGAAAACTCAAGAACAAGAGAAGTTGGAAGAAGAAGTAGTATGTCTCAGGAAGAAATTATAAAATGCTCAAAGGAAAGTGGTTATAAATTCTTCTCAAACAACAAGCTCTAGTAAGTTGAATGAAATTTTGGTTGCTCAAAGATCTCCTATGATAAAAACTGGAATAGGTTATGAAGGAGAATCAAGTAAAAGCAAAGAAAAGGAAAACAGAGAGATTATTTTTGTAAAAGCAAAGAAGGATGATGAAGCAACTCAAATAATTCCTACAAAAGAAGAAACTTGTAAGGAGGGAGATAGAACCCAGAAAAATCCTCTAATAACAAAGAATGAAAGAAATACTCAAAAAACAGAAAAATATTCATATACCCCTGAGTATGTAAAATTTGGAAGCCATCAAAGGAGATTCTTCCCTCCTATGAAAAATGCCACCTGTTATGTCTGCCACAAGCTGGGACACATTGTTGCATACTGTCATGCAAGGAGGAGTGATTCAAACCAGCAAAAGATGCAAACAGTGAAGAGACTGTCTCAAGCAAACAAATGGAGAAGACAACCTTACATCAGGTATGCAAATAGTTTCTATGGTTACTATTTTTATTGTAAGGAATTTGGCCATAAAATCATTGAGTGTAGAAAATATGGACAAAGATTGATGTTTAACACCTCAAGAAGGTTTATGAATCAAAGAAATTCTGTTCATACTCATAATTCTACAAAAATTATGATCAAATGTTGTGTATGCAATCAAGTTGGACATATACCTTCCAAATGTCCTCTAAGAAGATGTAGTTCATCACCTCACAAAAGATACCAAAAAAAAGGGTGCCTCCAGTGGATAAAGAAGGTGAATAAATGTGACTTGGCTCTAACTGCTCAAGACCTGAAAAGCCAGTGGTATTTGGATAATGTCTTCTCAAAACACATGACTAGAGACAGAAGCAAGTTTATAACTTTTGATGAAAAGAAAACTGGTAATGTTACTTTTGGCAATGATAAATCAGGAAAAATCAAGGGAAAGGGCTCAGTTAGCTTAGATAATGGTAGAGGTAAGGCCCAAGATGTACTATTTGTAGATGGGTTGAAAGAAAATTTGCTGAGTGTCAGTCAAATGTGTGATAAAGGCTGCGAAGTTCTTTTCAGAGCACAAGACTGTGAATTCAGATCAAGCACCACAAGTAAGACTCTGCTCAAAGGTGTTCCAACAGAGAGCAATGTTTACATCGTGAAAGAGGAAGATGAAGCATGCCATCTCAGTAAATTTGAGGAGTCATGGTTATGGCATAGGAGACTGGGACATCTCAGCTTCAATCATATCATCTGACTGAGCAAGAAGAAAGCGGTCAGAGAGATGCCAAAAATAAAAAGGCCTTCTAATACTATATGAAATTTTTTTCAATTGGGTAAACAGACCCACACATCCTTTAAGGCCAAAGATGAGTTATCAACAAGAATACCACTCCAGCTTGTGCACATGGATTTGTGTGGACCTGCAAGAACTAAAACACCAAGTGGAGAATCCTACTTCATGCTGATAATAAATGATTTCTCCATAATGACATGGGTTGCATTTCTCAAGAATAAATCGGAAGCTCTGGACAAATTCAAAATATTCAAAGCATTAGCAGAAAATCATACAGGATGCAAGCTAAAATGCATCAGATCGGATAGAGAAGGTGAATTCACAGATTATGACTTTGTATATCTATGCAATGAATATGGCATAAAACAACAATTTACTATTGTAGGGACACCTCAGTAGAATGGAGTAGCAGAGAGACAAAACAGATATGTTCAACAAATTTCCAGAGCCATGATGCAAGAGAGTAATATTCCTCAAACCTTCTGGGCAGAAGCAGTACACACAGCGGTGCATATCCTTGATAAAGCCCACCTAAGGCCAAGCAGTGACAAGACTTCATATAAACTATGGCATGGAAAGTCATCTTCAATCAAACATTTTAGAATTTTTGGAAGAAAGTGTTATATAAAGAATAATGATGAAAATCTTGGGAAATTTGATGCAAGAGCAGATGAAGGGATTTTTCTAGGATATGCTTCCAAAAGTAAAGGGTACAGGTGCTACAGCAAGACTCTTTGAAAAATAGTAGAAAGTATTGATGTGAGATTTGATGAAGAACTTCCAAACAATACAAGAGATACAGACTGTTGTAGTCCATTAGACAACCATGAAGAAGAAAACCAAAATGATGATGAAAAAAGCAAGAAAATAGAAGATGTAGAGCTGAGCTTGAAAGGCCCCTCAAGATACACTCAGAAGAATCATCCTGAAGATCAGATCATAGGAGACAAGAAAGTATAGATCTAGACAAGAAGGTAGCTAACTGAATAGACAGAAGAGGTATACATAGCCATGTTATACAAATAGAGCCAAAGAGATTTGAAGAAGCCAACAAGGACAAGTCTTGGGTGAATGCTATGAATGAAGAATTAGACCAAATTGAGAAAAAAAATACCTGGGAACTAGTTCCTAGACCCACTGGGAAAAATGTCATAGGCTCAAAATGGGTATTCAAAAATAAAATGAATGAGGAAGGATAGGTAATCAGGAATAAAGCTAGACTTGTCTGCAAAGGATATTCACAAATCGAAGGACTTGATTACGATGAAACATTTTCCCCTGTAGCCAGAATGGAAGCCATCAGAATGTTTCTGGCCTTCGCATGCTACCAAGACTTAAAGGTATATCAAATGGATGTAAAATCTGCTTTTTTGAATGGCGATCTAGAAGAAGAAGTCTACATGGAACAACCAGAAGGTTTCTCTTTAACAGACAAATAAGACTATGTGTGCAGACTGAAGAATTCTCTATATGGAATGAAACATGCTCCTCATGCTTGGTACTCAAGACTGGATAAATATTTGCAAAAACAAGGCTTTAAGAGAGGTGGAGTAGACAACAATCTATATATAAAAGCCCATGAAAATGAACTCCTGATTTTTGTAGTATATGTTGATGACATTATGTTTGGAAGCAATAGAGAAGAACTAGAAAAAGGGTTTGCTGATGAGATGAAAACAGAGTTTGAGATGTCTATGATTGGAGAGCTCAGTTTCTACTTAGGACTTCAAATTCAGCAAAAGAACATAGGTACATTCATCTTACAGGAAAAATACTTAAAAGAAATGTTGAAAAAGTTTAAAATGGAGGACTACAAACCTGTGTCAACTCCCATGATCACGGGATGCAAGCTGTGTGTTGATGATGGATCTGCTGATATAGATAAAAAACTCTACAGATCCATGATAGGAAGTCTGCTGTATCTGACAGCATCAAGACCAGACAACATGCTAGTTGTAGGACTAGTGGCTAGATATCAAGAAGCACCTAAACAAAATCACCTTCTTGTAGTGAAAATAATAGTCAGATATCTACAAGGAACAACACAGTATGGACTTTGGTATCCTGAAGGCAAAAGATTCACTTTGACAGCATACACAGATGCAGATTGGGCCAGCCGTGTGGATGACAAGAAAAGCACAAGTGGAGGTGCTTTCTATCTAGGAGAAAGTCTGGTGGCATGGTTAAGCAAGAAACAAACATCTATCTCTTTGTCTATAGCAGAAGCATAATATATAACTACAATAGCATGTTGTAAAAAAGTCATGTGGATGAAGCAAACCCTCCAAGACATGAAGGTAAGCATTGATGAACCTATCTCAATCAAATGTGATAATACAAGTGCTATAAGTATCTCTAAAAATCTTGTGCTTCACTCAAAAACTAAACATATCCCAATCAAGTATCATTTTCTCCGAGAACAAGTGGCTCAGAAGATAGTAAAACTGGAGTATGTACCAACAAAAGAAAAGACAACAGATATATTTATCAAACCTCTTGCTAGAGGACTGTTTGAATATTTGAGAGACAGGCTAGGGGTAGTATCTGTAGATGATACTCTCTGATATGAAGAGAGAGCACAATTTTAGGGGGAGAACAGAAACGAAAATATCGTTCGAGGGGGATATCAGCCAGCAAAGGAAGCATGAAACAGGTCCTTAGGATCAAATAGTTAAAGGACACAATCTACACTACGAGATGTGCAACCCCTTGCCATTGATGTCAAAGGGGGAGGAAGAGCAAGCAACAGGAGAAAGGATCCTAAAAGGAAAACAGAAAAAGTGTATTGCCATCAATTCCAAATGGGGACACTGTTGGAAATATTGTCATTGATGGCAAAGAAGGCAACAGATGCAGAAATAGGCAAAGGATAGCAGCAGAAGATAGTAGATAATATTTACAAAGAGAAGGTAATATTTATAAAGAGCAGTGGAGGCAGAGGTTGATCAGCAAAGGCAACGAATACAGAGGAAGAGATGAAATAGTGAGCAGTAAAGGCAGAGGTAGAGCCGCTATCAAACAAATTCTGAGAATCACTAACCCCACTAGAAGATTCACTAAAGACCGAAGCGGAAGCAGACACCTATATATATGCACCGCCTTATTCATGTTGCGCCTTATATGCAAAGGTCCAAACCATATATATATTTATACGGTGTGCAATATATACAGGTAGGGTGCAATGCAGCGTGGGCCTGACGAGAAATGTTGGCCTTAAACCATTGGAAAACACATACTTTATGATAAATAGAATGGTTATAAGAGCTTTTATTAACCTTGTGGGACCCGTATGAATCGCATTGGAGAAAAACTTGGCAGCAGAGCATGACAATAGAAGTTGCGATTGCGATTGAGTTCCGGACCCGATGGGCTTATAAACTACGACTCATATATGGTTGAGTTCCAGTAAATAGTGTTTCATCGCATTGGAGAAATGTGTGGCAACGGAGCATGACAATAGAAGTTACAATTGCGATTGAAGTTCTGGACCCGACATGGTTTAAACAATGATTTATATATGTTTAAGTTCCAGAGATTTGATAGCTAATGGGACCCTCCCCCAATCGCATCGGAGCATCGAAGCATAAGTATATTGGAACATGCAACAACAAATTGCGATTGCGATTGAGTTTCGGACCCAATGGGCGTATAAATTGTGACTTGATAGGTTTGAGTTCTGGCCTAATCGCATTGGCATTTCAAGGTGAATAGTGATTAATCACATCGGAGAAAGAGCAAAGTATATGTATATGCATAGCGCACTATATACGAAGTACCATAAGGTGGGACCCCTCTACAGAAAATTCCGAGAATCATTACCCCAGCTAAAGGTTACATTAAAGCGGAAGCATAAGCTTATATATACAGCACGGTACACATGATGTGCTTTATATTCAAAGGTTCAAAGATTATATATATATATATATATATATATATATATATATATATATATATATGGAGCGCTTTATGGACAAGGGACCAAAGTTATAATCCAAAGCATATGTATTATATATTTTGGCACGAGATCAAAAGAACCAAAGGTTTTAACGCTTGGTTTTAAAACAAACAAAGTTCTATATGATGGGACCCTCACCCAATCGCATCGGAGAAAGTTCGCAAGCGGAACATGTTAACAAAGAATTGCGATTGCAATGAAAGACCAGACTCGATGGGTTTATAAACCATGACTAATATATGTTTGAGTTTCGTCATAACAATCGGAGCATCAGAGCATTGAGATATCGGTACATTCAAATGGAAATTGTGATTGCGATTAATCACAATCGGAAGAAGTCGAGGAGTGATACATTGCATCAGAAATATCGGTGAGTGGGCCCATAAGGGAATTTTATGTATTAAAATGATCTCTCAGCAGTACATCGTCGGAAGTTACATATGTTATATAAAATGGAAGTCTATATGGTAAAATCAATTCTTATCATGCCGAGAGTTAAATTGTGATGTATGAAAAGGGCAGTTACATAGGTATGGCAGTTACACTGCGACAGTAAGCAGGAAATCAATAAGAACTGAAAGGGCCAAACACAGTCACAGAAAAGACAAGCACATCGAACCAAGAGGCTGAATGAGTGAGCTGAAGTTTTCATTATAATTGAATGTAAATGTTTTTAATTGATTTATATTGTTGTGATGTATTGGAAAGTCTCCGGAAGAGAACAAAATTCCCACTGTAATATTAAAGTTAGCACCTACAGTTATATTTTTCTGAGTGAGATGAAAAGAAATGAGAAGGTAGAAAATCAAGAGGTATGACCATCCATTTCGAATTCCTAGAGGAAAACAAATAATCATCAGGAAATCTTTATAACTAATATCACCTTGATATGCATATAGATAAGGAGAGAGAGAGAGAAGATAGAGAATGCAGAGTATAGAAGATTGAGGCAGAGAAGATAAGGAAGAGAAGAGCATAAAGAGATGCTACAGAACACAGTTGATATCTGAGGTAAATCAGCAAGAATTGCATTTGATAAATTGAGGAAGTTGGATCTTCCCTATCAAGTTGAAGCTTGATAGCTATCAGTTGTAGCTGACTGAGGTAGGAGCCTCCTGTAGGTTGGTGCCTGTAGAAAATTGAAGGGAGTTGGAGCTTCCTTGCAAGTTGTAGCTCGCAAAATTGAGGTTGGTGCCTCCTGTAGGTCGATGCCTGCAGGAAAATAGTGGTGAGAGGGAGTTGGAGCTTGCCTTTGCATCACAAAAATAATAAGATGTGGTTTTCTCCCTTTATGGGTTTCCACTTATATCTATTGTCTCTATCTGTGTTTTCCGTGTGCTTAAATTATTTACCAAATCTGCTTAATGTTTGTTATTCTCATAATAAGTTTGATGTCACATTAATTTAATACTTGCTGCAACTTATTAAGACTGTTTGTATACTAAGGTTGGTTATAAAAGTAAGCTGCAAATAAGCTGATGAAAAATTTTAAAAGCTCATGTATGTGTTAAACTGATTCACCCCCCCCTCTCAGTTTAACTAAGAATTCAACATGAATCTCATTGAGAGGAATCTTATGTTGGATAATGTTTGTATCATAGGACTTCAAGTCCTCATAACCCCATGCAAAAAAATCCTTGAATTCTTTGAGAAACTCAATGTATTTATTTTTTATGTGAGGTGGTATAGTTTTGGACAGCTTTATCATTTTGGGTTCTTCTACACTACCTATGTTGCACTCTTCTACATCAATTTCGGTGGATTCCATTTTTGGCTTCCTAGAAATGTCATTGAAATCAAACAACTCTTCTAAGGGGGCAAGACCTCTTGGTAATGAGTTATCGTTTCATTGCAAGACCTCATGGTATTTTTGATCTAAATCCTCAAACAATTCTGCCCATAGAGGGTGTTCTAGTAAATTTATATTAGCATTAGGAAATGACTCTGTTTTGGGTGTTTGTTCTTCATTAGAGAAATATTTTTCATGATCTAAGTCTAGCTTTGGAATTTTGAAATCATTCTTAGATTGCAGAAAGTCCTCAATTTGTTTTTCACCTTTTAACACTTGTCAATAATCCATGTTGTCAGGTACTATAGGTCTGCTTTTGAATTTGACCATGAAATGTTCATTGGCATGAGGCACTTGGCAAGTGCTCAAAGCAAAAGCTAGTTCATTGGCAAGGCTATTTTGAGCTATTGGGGTAGAGGTGAGTTCATATTTCTCAAATGTCTTCAGGAGGTATAAGGTAGCATTCATCTATTCTCTTAGACTAGGATTCTTGGCTGAATATTCACCTTTTATTTTCCTAATGATTAGCTCGGAATCTCCTTGAACAGAAATATTCTTAGCTCCTATGTTTTTCAACAAGTGTAATCCTAGGAGAAGAGCCTCATACTATGAAATATTGTTTGTGCATTAAAAATCTAGTTTGTAGGAGTGGCCTTCATTGGTGTTATGTATCCAAACACCTGCTCCTGAACTAGATTTTCCACAGGAGCCATCAAAGCTCATGTTCCAAAGTGTTTCAAGTTTAGATTTGCCATTATGTTGTTGTTCATGGCTGTCAGAGTTTTGGTGTCATGTTCTTCATTTTGTGTTTGGTTTGAATGTTCTTATAGGCCTAGCTCTTCCTTATTTTTCTTTACTTTTTCATTAATTTCATCTTCATTGTACAAGATAAAGGAGTCAAGGTCTGAATGGATAGAATAGAGAGGGGTGTTGTTTGGCTTATCTTGGCTACTTACCATGTATTTCATGGGAGACTCTGTGTACAGTCTTCTTGTTTGGTTAAAGATTGGAATGGTAGCATATGTCATGTCCATTTGGAGGTTTCCTTAGATTTTGGCTCCCCATGATCTACATAAAAGCATGCCATACTTCGGGGGAATGTCAGCCACTACAATGTTAATGACTAGGCTTTTAGCGGGGATTTGTGCCAAATTGACACACAGATCTTTGATTAAACCCAAACATTTGACTCTACTTGAATTAAAAGAGTACAAGTCTTTGTAAGGTTTGGTTATTTCGAGGCCTAGTCTCTCAATCACTACCTTTGGCATGAGATTGTGTGAGGCACCGAAGTCTAGCATAGCATTGTGCAAGATTTTGTCATGAATGTTCAAGCTGACATAGAATGGAGGGACAACTCCTTATTGATATTTTCCCTCTACTTCAGGTCCAAACAATAGTTTTGGCTTGTCATCAGTCAAATTTATAGTGTCGGTGTCATTTCCTATGTTCAAAGCCTTCAAAACTTGAGACCTATATACATCTTGAGTTACCAATTCAGTGACGGGTATGGCTATTTTGATCTTGGAAATTTCACTCTAAAAACTAAATGGTTCTAATTTTTTTGGTATATTTACATCAGTTTTATCATACATGGTATTTTCAACAACTTTAGTTTGCTGAGTTTTATTTGGAATGTCATTTAAGGCAATTTTTTCAGGGCCACTAGTTGATGTACTAGGGCAGCTTTGGTTACCAGTTGGTTGGATGGTTTTATCTTTGATTTGATTAGGAGTCTTATCCATTATGTTGGTGTTTTCTACTATCCTTTTGAGAATGTTTGCAGGGATTTTCCTAACAATAGTTTCTAGTTTTTTTTTCTTGGAAGCATCTCAGGTTTTCTTACTTCTAAGGTCATACTTCCTATGAACCTCCATGATATCATTTTCAAATCCTAGCTTGTACTCTTCAAAATCCTCATATGTTCTATCAGTTTGGCTTGACGAAAATAGAACTTGTTCCTCTTCTGTGAGAAAAACATCATCCTCATTATTGGAGTCTATCAGATTTACATGGTTTTCTTCTTGCTCTTCAGTCTATCTTTCCTCTTCATCTACCTAGTTTTGTTCGAAAGGAGGTCTGATTTGCTAGTCATTTTCTCTTTGTCTATTTTGAGGAGGGTCTCTTTTGAAGTTTTGGTTTCTATTTATGTTTTGGGGATTTGATTGGTTTTCCTTGGGTGGTGCTCTTTCATTCAAGTTGATTTTCTCCATCATCCTTTCCATTACCCTAACTAGATTGTCAACTTTAGCATCATATGTGGAGGCCATGGTTCCATCTTTTTATGTAACCTTCTTTTCTACCCTTAATCTAGCCCTTCTAGCATTTAGGTTGGCTTATACACTTATTTCTCCTCTTTGCATGTTCTCTAAGGTGAGGGGATCTCTTTCTCTTAATCAATAACACATGTCCGGATCAAATCCTTTCGGAAATTTCACTAAGGATAGGCCTTGTGGGGGTTTCATGTGAGGTGGGAGTGCATTGTAAACACTATTGAACCTAGTGCAGTAGTCTTGGACACTTTCCCCTACATTTCTTTTAAGGTTATCATACTCTGATAGAATTTGAAGAGGATTTTTCTTAGTCTCCCACTTGTTTATGAATGTTTGGTAGAGGGAAGGGAGGCCATGAATGCTGTTAGGAGTTAAGTTTTTGAACCATTTCTTTACTTCTCCTCCTAAGCTTTGGGAAAACATTCTCATTTTTATGGTCTCCTTTGCTATTTCTTGGTAATCAAATGCATCATTCATCTTGTCTACATGTTGTTGGGCAGTGGTAGAGTTAGCTCCAGTAAAGTGAGGGATTTCATATTGGTAGTCTTGAGGCATAGGCAGTAAAGGTTGTGGTAGTACCAATAGGGCAAACCATGCTGCCATGATTTGAGGTAAAGGAACCCAAGGAAGGTTTGTAAGAGGGGGGTTTATGAGAGGAGGTGGAGGATGAAATGGAGTGGCTTGCACAGTGGAAGTGTGAATAGGGGTGGAAGATGTACTTGGACTAGCAAGCTGAGATTGAGTAGATTTGGAATGAAAGGAGCCAAAGTGTTGGAGAAGCTGAAAATTAGGAGGAGTGGAAAGAGAGGCTTCTCTACTAGGACTCTATTGGAAATCTGTAGGCTCAAGATCTCTCTGGTCGATCCCACTTTGAGACTTAGTTCTGAAAAGGTTTCATTTATGGTGTAAGTCAAATTGGGGATCTTGCAAGGTTGTGAGGTTTTCAGGGACATAACTTGCTTTGTGAATGGGTCTAACAATAGTTGAATCTTCAGTCCTAGATGTTTTCCACAAGATTCTTTCTAGATCATCAAATATAGTAGGAGGGTTTGGGTCAGGGTGAGATCTGGTGCTAATTCTTTGTGAAGCCAGATTTAAGACCCAAAATGCAGAGAGGCTGAACGTTTATGAGAGTTTTTGAAAAAACAAGCCTATCTGTAGGGGTGCTAAGTTCACACAGTATGTAACTGGGCTTGGCACTATTATGACTGATTGATATGTTCCTAGGGGAGTCTGTGAGAAATAGTGGGGTCAACAAAGTTATTGAAGACTAGTGGAGTCACTAGGTGGATGATGCTTACAATTTTAAGGATGTACTTGTTGTCCACCATCAACAACTAAATACCAATCTAAGGATGTTGTTGGGTTTTCTAAGTTCTCTATGTAACACTAATTTTTTCAATGAGTGTTCACCAATATGGTCACCATGGTGCTATTATGACGAATCAACCAAATATAACTCTTGGCTTAGCACTTGATTTTTCTACATCTTGACAGGGGATTTGTGAGTTATTAAGGAATATGTAAGCTATTACTCACTCAAATCTATTTAAGTTGTTACTCACTCAGATCCCTAGTGGAGTAGCCATTATGTTAGGTCCACGTAATTTGTCATATTGGCAAGACCAAATGTACAAGGGTAACATCAAACCAATATTTGGATTCCTAGGACCTAGCCTTCCTAGACTTAGAGAGGGCTCTCTCTATATTTGTGTAAAATATCTAAACTTGATTGATTTTAAGGTTTTGATTTTAGGCTAGTTATAGTGATTAGGGTTTGTTTGTTTGTTTTGTTTGGTTGGGTTGCTTGTCAAGCAGAACATATGGAGTGAGATAGGTTTAAACCATTGGGATATGGGGTCTCAAAGGTCTTGAAAATTACAACAATAGGTCAAGGGTATTTCGGAGGTGTTGACGGGAAAACTTGTCCGGCCAACAGTAGGGGATCTCCCCGGTAGAAAGTCCCAATTAGACCTTAAACCGTTTGGAGTAGGGATCCCGTTCGGGGTGTGGGTCCGGCTACCACTTAAGATGACTTCCCTTCTGCCCAAAAGAACCAAATTTTGAACTCCTCAAGGACATACAATTCCATCACACAATACAATACAAGATTAGACATGTTAAACATGAATTAAACACCATGCGTAGCAAGGTTATAGATAAAGCACGTACACCTCAAGAGATGTCATTAGCAACACATCCTTTGTGGGGTAATGCTTGTGAGGTAGTCTAATCACAAAAGAAATAGTTCTTTATGATGAGATACCTCTTTACTTTCTGAAAGATTAAACGAAATGCTAACAAAACAGTTCATTAACATTCATTAATATGACAGATGATAAAGTGAACATCATTGATACAACATGGGTAGCCATGACGCATAACGATGACATAAATAGTGCAGCTTCATTAATCATAGGATATTCTGAAACTGTACAAGGAAATACACAAAGTGTTTACACAGCAAAACACATAATAACCATAGGGTGTTTTAACAAGATTCTATATTCATATGCTCAAGTGTCAAATCTTTCAATACAATGCCTGTAGCTCCTGAGTTTCCAAAAAAGAAAAGCCCTTTTACAATGTCCCGTAGGAGTATTTATAATGCCAAAATTGTCCGTTGGGTTTCCTTGACTGTTCGCCTTCTTGACCTTTGGGTTACCTTGCGACCCACTCCTTCTGCGACCTGGGTAGGTGATGCGACCTGCGACCTAGGTAGGAGATGCGACCTGCGACCTAGGTAGGAGATGCGACCTGCGACCTTTCCTGTTGGTGCGATTTGCGACCTGGTTCTTCTTGCTGCTCAGGACTTGCTGCTGCCGGGACGCGAAATGTTAATGTTAGGGATGTCAACCTGTTGTCCCCTGAGGAAATCCTGCCATGCCTGGTATTCTGCCGCTATGGGGGACACCAGAGGTACTTCTTCTTTCAGCCTATGCACGCATTCCAAAGCGTTTGGTACTAAGGTCTCCCTTTTCTGTCCGATCTGATTTGAGAGTGACGCAAGCTTGGTATAAATCCGCGCTGGAGCGGTGATGAATTGACTGAGATGCTCTTGAGATGCGGAAGGCTCTGGATCAGCTGCGGCCTGCTTGATAGGTTGCAAGAATGTTTGAATATCCTGGTTTACTTGTTCCCAGGTTTTCTCCTCTTCTAATGCTCCAAGCGATGGGATGTGATGCAGCGTATGCATTGAGTCGATACCACTAATCAGGTGGTTGTACGAGGACATCACTTTGTCCAGGTCTTTAGACAATTTGTCTCCAGATTGCATCGCTATGCAGAGTTGAACTTTTTCATCTTGCGTGTGGATCCAGTCCCTCTTAGGCAAATTTTCAGGTGCCTGAGGGTACTGTATGGTCCAACCCATCATCCTGTCCAAAGCCTGTGAAGCCTCTTTGAGCTGATCTTGTCTTTGCCTGGTTTCCATTCGTGCTCTTGCCAGAGGAGCGACTGTTTGTTTGATGGTGAAAATTTCACCATATACCTGTCTCATAGTTACTTCCAACACCTCACACTCCTTGAAAATGGCAAGCGAGACTTCATTTGCTGGTAGAGCTTGGTTTCGAAGTTGCTGGACTTCTGCTTGCAATTCTACTTTCTCCTGCTCTGCTATCTTTTCGCGTTGCTCAGCTGCGTGCACTCTGTTTTGTAGAGATACTATTTCTCTACTCATCCGGGTTACATTCTCTTCCGTAGACGCAGCGAAAGCAGTACCTGCTGATGCTATCATTACCGGATTAGTCCTGGTATCCAAAACTATATCCTTGCCTGTTGACACTGCGGATGAGGCAGAGGGACTTTGTGCCAACGACCTCCTCTTCTCTTGACGGATTTTGAACGAAAACTGATCAAATGTGAGTCTGGTCAGGTCGAACACATCTTCTTCCTGTCTCTGGGGCGATCTAACATCAGAGAGTTTTGTACGGCCCAGAGGTATGTCGAGAGGAGTTACCTCAAGATCGTCCAGCATGTCATCCTCCCTTTCCTCTGTGTTCTTCTCTTCTTCTTCCTTCCTCTGCCGTTCAGCTTCTACTGCTGCTTCTATTTCGGCCCTCTTCTTCTGTTCAACTGCAGCAGCCTGTTCGGCCTTCTTTTGGCGTTCAGCCTCTGCCTTGTCCAGCTCTGCCTTAAGTGCCCATTCCGCTGCTGCTTGTGCCTCCTTGTCCTCTTTTTCTTTCCTGGCCTCTTTGGCCAGCTTCTTCTTTTGTGTTGCTGTTGCACTCTTTTGGCGCGCCTCCTCATCTTCTTTTAGCTTTTTCTCCCTTTCTTGCTGGTATTTTGCCTCTGCTTCCTTTTGTTTGATGGATGGAGTTGGCCCTGTGTTGGTTCGAGATTTCTTGAGTACAGATGAAGAGGCACCTCCTAACTGACGACTTCTGTCCTCTAAGCTCTGATCATCTGGGTCTTCCTGGACCACGTCAGTTCCCGGAGTAAGTTGTCTTTCAGCGTTATACCAGTTTCTTCTCTCATCTTCCACTGGGCGCTCAAGATGCTGATACGTCCACTTGAAGTTGGCTCTCCGGCAGTGTTCAGGGACTATTTTCTCTGGGTCATATGTTCGGTGTTCAAGTGCCCCGAGCTGATAACTTCTCATTGCTTCTGCCTCTGCTATTACTTCCCTGAAGTCTTTAACTGTGAATGCACCAATGGTGAGGGGCAGAGTGGGCCACGGCTTCTTTTTTCCCTTAGACAGGATGTTGGAGAATCCGTGTGACATCTGAAAGCACACCTCCTGAATAAGCATTTTGTCCGTCACGAAGCGAGGCATGGCATGTGGTGCCTTGTAAGTTCCAAAGACTTTGATGAAGGTATACCCAGGGAAAGGGAACCAGTGCGCCACTTTAACCAGAGTCGCCTTGGCCCGCCACGACATGCAAGGGGCGTCTTGGCCAAATAAATGTTTGTACAGTGCGGGAACAAATATTTGGGAGATCTGATCTATATCCTGTTTGTATTTGGACTCCCAAAATACCTTGAGTTGTAGATGAATTGCGCGCATGTTCTCGGAGTCCCAGTTGTGCCCCCATCCATCAAAATCTACTCGGGCGCAAACCGCGTCTAGTAGGTACGAGGCCATGTAAAATTCAGCAGGCATTCCTTCATCCGGGGCCAATGCCGAGTTCAAGTTGGTCTGCATCGACATCATCAGTATGCCGGCCCAGTTGAAACGGGTGCCATGTTTTGTCACATACTCCATGATAGTAGCCCAACTGCCGCTGAAGGTGGAACAATCTGGGCGCCCGTAAAGTCTGCAGAGCATGGCGGCAACCAATTTGTAAACCTTCCTTAGGCTCGCCACTGGGTATTCCTGGTTCTTTTTCACCTTGAACTTCTCGGGCTCCTCCCACCATTGCTTAATAGTATCGACTATCGGAACGGCGTGAGCAACAGCCCATTCTGGAGAGAAATGCTCGTTTGGGCGAGGCAGTGAGTAATAAATGTGTGCATCCGAGCCTACCAGTGTAGCAAAAGCTCTGCCTTGGTGATCCCTAATCACAAACTTCTCGGGGTCTGTCTTTTGTATGATCCAATCTATGATTTCTGGACATGGCAATATGGCTGGATGCGCCCCTGCCAGATGTAGTTTGGACCTCTTTACCGCCAAGTATAATTCCCGGTCTGGGAGATCTTCTGGAAATTCTTCTTCTAGTGTGGCGAACTCATGATAGATCTGGAACCATCTCATGCTGTCGTCTTTTGAAAAAGTACATAGTGTATCTCGGTATATTGGGGGTGGGGACACCGCCTCCAGTTCATCAATCTCTTCCACTATTTTCTTGTCCTTCCTCCGAGATAGCGGGGGTGCCATGTCACTGGAATCTGAGAGCACAGGTATGCACTCTATGTCTTCTTGAGTTTCACCTGTCAAATTTAGAAAGGAGTCCCACGATAAGAACGACATGGTGATAAAAAACCAGTTACAATTCAGTGATGAAATCTAGCTGCGTTAATGCAAAACTGGACTGCTGAGTCGCTGGGTCGCGGATCGCACAAACAGGGCCCGGGCGCGACCTTGCGACCTTGCGACCTGGCGACCTGGGGTCGCTGGGTCGCTAAGTCGCTAGGTCGCAGATCTCCGAAAAATGGGAAAACGCGACCTAGCGACCTGGCGACTAGGTCGCTGGGTCGCAGGGTTGCAAATCCCGAAAAATGGAGAAAATGCGACTCTGCGACCTCGCGACTAGGTCGCTGGGTCGCAGGTCGCAGACTGGCTTGCCGGGGGTTTTGCGCGCGCGGCCTTGAACTCTTTTGCCCCCTTTCTCTTGGGAATTTACAAGATTTTTGGGCCCAGGGGGAGCTGTGGCATGATTTCAAAGGCAAAGGGATGATGCCATGGGGTGAAACAACAAACAGCGAGGTTTTGGGCAATTCATGCAACATATAAATTACAAAAACCTCAGAAAACATCAAAGCTCGACCAAAAGACAATTTAAAGGCTAAAGGGTATGTTTAGCAGTACCACAAAAACGGAAACAAATAGGAAGAAATGCAACTCATTCTCAGAAAACTCGTTAGCAGTTGAGCCGTTAGAGGCGTTCTTACAAATCTCCATCGTTTGAAAATGCTGTACCTGCCAACATCCTTTTTGCAGAAAGTTGCAATGCGGGAAATTAATGCGTGTCGCTGCTTTACGTGCATTTGTCAAACTTTTTATTTACACTCACACTAAGGAATTCTGGCTCACTGGTCGCTAGGTCGCTAGGTCGCGATTTGCACGAAATTTGTAGTTTTGCGACCTTGCGACCCAGCGACCTAGGTCACTGAGTCGCAAAGTCGCAATTTTCATCAAATTTGAGGATTTGCGACCTGGCGACTTGGCGACCTGATGTCGCTAGGTCGCTAGGTCGCAGGTCGCAGTTTCATAAATTTTTTACCTTTGCGATCTGGTGACTTAACAATTTCTCTTTAGTTCTAAGGGGCTCCAAAAATTTGAAATGCAGGTCTTTTTGAGGTGCCAGTAAAGGCTACAACAAATACACTGGACGAACTCGTAGTCTCGGCCGATGGTTACCAGTGAGTGGGAGGGGCGTATGCTAACTGTCCCTCTTTTATTACCTTGTGGTTGCCATTTACTTAGCCTTCGCAGATCTATCGCTGCTCAACCTCGTCGGTCCGGTTGGGCGCCATTCAAACAAATTCTTCTTCTGTGTCTCCTGGACTGAAGGTTGGGAGAATCAGCAGCCAGGTCCAGGTACGACTATTTTGTCCTCATCATGCTGTTCGCCGCTGCACAACTTCCTGCCCCTGCCAGGCCTAGGAATCGCAATGTTGCCTGGCCAGCTGCAGGCCTGTCAGCACTCCGCTGAGTCAAGCAGACTGCACCGCGCAGCCTTCTCTAATCCTTTACCCTTATTTTCAAAAAGGCCCACTTATTTTGAATGTGCCTGAGGCACTTATTTAGATGTGCTTATGGCACTTATTTGAAATGGCAATTTTGCCTGGGCGGATGAGGGATCCCGACTTATTTTGCTTGCAGAGAGGTTGTTCCTGGTCTAGTATGAGGACTTTGGTTTTTCCCAGATACCCTGTCGTAGCATAGAGTACCTCTTTTCCCTCCCGGCCCGGTTGCCATTTACACTGCATTTTCTTTTGCGGCCACCCTCTCAGACTGGCAAGGTAAGCTTTCCTGCTTGATGACTTGAGCTCGGTAATGTGCTACCTTTAGGTGCGGAGAACAAGCAAGCTTTTGCCACCTTTGAGTTTATCGGGAAAATCTTTCCATCAGCGGAGAACCTGCAGCAGTATGCCAATCTGCGTGACCCTAACAAATCCTTCCTTAGGCTTTTATTCTATTTATTTATTTATTTTTTTTGACAAAAGAGACAAGAAAATATGGTACAAAACGAGACAGCCCTCCAAGGGCTGCTAAGTGAAATAGTGTTTGAGGTCGTGCCCGTTTACCGGGAGGACCTCGACTCGTCCATCAAAGGTTTGCAATCTGAATGTGTGTGATCCTATCTTTTCCTTAATTTGGAACGGGCCTGTCCAAAGTGCTTGGAACTTGGCATGCTTCCCCTTTTCCTCATGGGCTTTATCCCACTTAAGGACCAGGTCTCCTACCTCAAAAATTTTGTTTCCCGCGGACTTTTTATCAAACCATTTTTTGATTCGGCTCTGATGGATGGAAAACTTTTCCCGGGTCTTTTGCCTTTCTTCCTCCAATTTTAGCAAGGTGTCGATTCGGTTTTGCAAGGTGGGACACGGGGTACCATGACATTCTTGGGACAGTTGGAGGGCCGGGAGAGATAGATGAGAAGGGAGAACAGCTTCTTTTCCATATACGAGGAAAAATGGGGAGGTGCCTAAAGAGGATTTGGGAGTAATCCGGTCAGCCCACAGTGCATTGTGAAGGGCATTGTGCCAGTTGCGCTGGTGGGATAGCAGAGTCTTCTTAATAATACGAATAAGGTTCTTGTTAGTGGACTCAACTAATCCATTTCCCTGGGGGTAGTAGTTTGCAGAATGTTTTAGAATAATTCCATTTTCCAGCGCAAAATCATATAACTTAAAAGATGAGAAATAAGTCGCGTTATCAAAAACTAAAGAAGTCGGAACGCCAAACCTGGTCATGATGAAATGCGTGAGGAATTCTATTACCTCTTGATCGTTGATTCGGCGTAACGGTGTTGCCTCAACCCACCTGGTGAAGTAATCAGTGGATGTAAGGATATACCGATGTTGTTTAGAAGAGTAAGGTATGATTTCCCCAATTACATCCAAACCCCATTGTTGGAAAGGTTCCTCTACTGCTACTGAGAGTAGTGGTGCGGCTGGCCGTGCTTCTCGGTTGGCGAACTTCTGGCACTGAATGCATTTCCGAACATATGCATGCGCGTCTCTGAAAAGAGTAGGCCAATAGTATCCTGCGCGCATTATCTTATGGGCGGTGGTATCTCCGGAAAAATGACCTCCAGCTGGTCCGTCATGCAGCTCAGTTAAGATTTTCTGTGCTTCGCCAGTTTCCAAGCAGCGTAACAGGACCCCATCGTGGTGTTTCTTGAACAACTTACCTTGGATCAGTTGGTGAGATGCGGCTTTTAGTCTTATTGCGCGTTTCTGTCGGGCAGTAAGAGCAGGGTCCATCGTGCCTTGGGCCAGATATCTTGAAATGTCAGAATACCAAGAAGGGCTATTTTGCTGAGGCAAATGGTCGCTCTGATACATGTCGATCTCTTGTCCCCAACATTCTTCTTCAATCTCCCGAGCACTTGCAGCCTCTGCGGCCATTTGACATAAGCCCTGTCCTTTAACGGTATGTGCTGGTTTGAACTCTAAATCGTATTCTTGCAAACATGCCATCCAGTTGCCCCGCCTTTCGCCTAGTTCTTGCTGTACGAAAAGTGAGCGGACTGCTGGGTGCGGTACAAAAACCGTGACGTGATTTTTCAAGATGTAGGGCCTAAAATGTTTTACGACCTTGTAAACCGCATAGGCCTGCTTGTCAATTTCCGGATAGTTTAATTCAGCTCCCTGTAGACCGGTGCTCATAAAAGAAATGGGCCGTTCATCGTTGTTATTATCTTTCTGCGTGAGGACGGCCGCAAGCGAGGAGTCTGAAGCGAAAGTGTATAGGATGAAACCTTTATCAAAATCTGGACTTTGGAGGGAAGGAGTTTCGGCTATAGCCTTTTTGATCTTGTCGAAGGCCTCTTTCTCTGGAGGATTCCATTGGAATACAGCATTCTTTTTAATCATTCCCTGCAGTGGTCTGACTATCTGCGCGAAATCTGAAATGAATTTACGGACAAAATTAATCTTCCCCAGGAAGGATTGCATTGCTTTCTTGTTGCTTGGGGGCAGAATCTGAGCGATGGCTTTAGCCCGTTCCGGATCAACCACAATGCCCTGTTTGGTGATAATGTGGCCTAGCAAGTTTCCCTCTGCCACAGCGAAAATGCTCTTTTTAGGATTGAGCGATATTCCGTACCTCCTGCACCTCTCGAAGATTTGCTTGAGGTGGCGTAAATGATCGCCCCTGCGTTTTGAAAATACAGTAACATCGTCCAAATAAACCACCACGCTCTGCCCTATTAAACCACGGAAGGCTATGTCCATGGCTCGTTGGAAGGTTGCCCCTGCATTGATCAAGCCAAAGGGCATGCGTCTGAATGCGAAGGTTCCCCATTTTGTCCGGAACGTGGTTTTCAGTCTGTCCGGTTCAGCTACCAGCACTTGGTTATAGCCGGAGAAGCCGTCCAATAGGGAGAACATCTCAGATCCAGACACAGCTTGTAATATCTGTTCCATGGGGGGCACCGGGTAGTTGTCTTTGTTTGAGGACCAATTCAGATTGCGGAAATCTACACACAAGTGGATCTCACCAGACTTCTTTCGCACATGTACCAGATTCGACACCCACGTGGAGTGACGAACTTTGAAAATAATGCGCGCATCTAAAAGCTTCTTAAGTTCTTTTAGAATCATTGGCTCCAAAGCTGGATGCACTTTTCTGAGTTTCTGTTGGAAGGGTTTAACGCCTTCCCTCATGGGTATTACATGTTGAATGATACGAGTATCGTATGTACGTAGATCTTCATATGTCCAAGCAAATACGTCACGATACTTCCGGAATAACTGGGTGAAGGCCCGTGCCTCTTCATCACTGCAGTATTTGCCAAGGTTAACGAACTTAGGGTTCTCATCTGACCCCAAGTTGACTTGCCGATGTGCCAATATGGAACTTTGCACTTTGGTGTTCGGAGGCCTGCGGAATCGGTTTTGCAGATCAAACATCTTTTCTAGTGATACCACCCCCTTGGGCATAATGTTCTCTTTGTGTTCATCATTTTTTTTCTGTAACGCATGCTCATGTTCTTCCTCATCGATTGCCGCGTCCTTGAATACTTCAGTATTGCACATAAAGTCCAAAATCTAGCGGGTGATAATCTCGGAATCTCCAATGACCTGCAAACATTTTACTTTCAAGTCCAGTGCCTTTTTAAGTCCGAGGATTAATGCCTCGTACTCAGCAGAGTTGTTGGTGCACTGGAACTCTAGCCGGCATGAGATTAAGTATTTGTTCTTGTGCGGGTCAAGCAGTATGCAACCAGCACCAGCTCCGTCATGAGTCTTGGATCCATCATAATACAAGGTCCATAGGTCACTTTCTGGCTCCTTCAAGGCACTAGGTTGTGAAGGGGTCCCTGCTAGTGGTAAGTCAGGAATTACTTGCTCTTCAGTGACAAAGGCTACTTCAGATTGAACCTCGGGGCCTATAGGAGACTGGGGGGGTTGGTAGCATCCAAATATGGACTCCAGAAAGCACATGCCGAGCTCTTCTTGTGCAAAGCTGATGGGTTCATTAACGGCGTCCAGATCAGTGACGGTGTGTTTCATATAAGGCTCACTTTCTACCCTGATTTGATTATTCCGCCCCTTGTAAGGAAGCCACAAGTGGGACCAGTCGGTGGCGAAGTAGCCTTGTAATTTGCTGGACCAATCTCTACTGAGCAATAGGCCGTATGCTTCCGGAATATCGACAACCACAATGTCGATGCACTGATGGACCCTAGAGTCTGATGACAAACGGATAATGACATTGTTCAATTCTCCTACGGCGGGTACTTGTGATCTATCGAGCTGTATGATTTTTGCATCAGTCTTCTCCGGGCGGATGTTGAGTTTCTTACAGACGGATAAAGGCATGACATTTGTAGAGGCACCAGAGTCGACTAGACAGTTGTGGACATTGAAGTTAAAAATCTCGAAAGACAAAAGGAAGGGAGGTGTGGATCCTCTTGAGTTTGTATTGATGGCGTTTACTATGGATTGTACCTCTGGTCCGGCTTGCGCAGACGTGTTGCTTACAGTCTTCGTAGCCGAAGTGTTTGCGAAAGCCTTAAGAATGAGCTCTTTTTGGTTAGTAATGCGGGCCAGCTCATAGAGAGAAATGTTTGCTCTTGTTTTCTTCATATCTTCAACAATGTTATAGCTGGGCTCTGGTTGAGGGCTAGGCTCGACAGAAGTTTTAGAGGATTCTGACGGAAGTTTATTCTTTTGACTCACTCGGGTGGTGTTATTTGGGTGTTTCTCCGTGGCAGATTGTTTTCCGTTACCCGGGGGCAGGATTTTCCTTAGAAAGGCCCTTTTCTTGTCTTCATAAGACTGTTCAGGAACAGGTCCTTTGCTTCTGAGGCTATAATTTCGTACGGGCTGATCTTTGGGAACATCTGCCATGTAGATATCAATGGGGGTAAGGTTATCTCCACCTCGGATTATGTCAAAAGCAAGGATAGAAGATCCTGGTTCTTCGTTAGAGGGTGGATCCTCATCATGATCTGAAACATCATCCTCCGTGACATCTCCTGGAGTTTGGTCATCTAAAAGTTGATTAACTACTGCTGTCATGCTGCCAATCCATTGAGGGCACATTTTTTCAGAGTGGGCAGCTTGGTGGAACGAGCAGAAGTTGTCTTTCCCGATCTCCTCCACATTGAGAGCGGCATTTGTGTTTGACGGAGGTCTGTTAGTGTTGGGATTACTTTTTCTGAAGAAAGGCTTGGGTGGTTTAGTGCTAGTTGTGGCTTCTGTGCCTTTTCTCCTTAGGTCAGTGACTTCGTTTGTTAAATGCTTAAGCGTTTTGGCCATGCTTTCAAAATCAAAAGCATCTCTGTCCCTATCAGTAGTCTTAGGAGTGGAGGACTGACCTCTTTTTGTGTTAGGCTTGTGATCATCTCTCCCTTCATGCTCGATGGCTCCTATCGAAAGCATGTCTTTCTCCACGGCGAGAGAAGCCTCATAATTAGCCGTAAGAGTAGCGCGGGCTTCGCGTTTAACGAACACAACAATGTCTCTGGGTAGGGCTTTGGTATAGTAGTCAATAGTGATTGAGTCATCCAATGCTAGGTTCAGAGGAAATTTCTGTAGTATGGTGGCGAAGCGTTGGTTGAAGTCCTTCACTTTTTCCTTTTTATGACACTTGATGGTGCTCAATTCAGTGAGAAGCATTGAAGGAGTTTTATCTTCTGAAAACTTATGCAGGAACGCGCGACGGAATTGTTCCCATGAAGTGATATAGGCACTGGGGAGAGAGCGGTACCATGTGGCTGCCTTGTTTTCGAGGGTATGGGGAAACAACCGACATGCGACATCATCGGACTGGACTCTCATGATTTGCAGAGACAAATAGAAGCTGCTAATATGATCTTCAGCTAAGGTGCCCTTCTCAGGGTCAAACTTAGGGAGATGTTTCTCTAGATGTCTAGGCAGATCTTGGAGCGGGCCTAGAAGGTTTAATGGGGATTGAGCCATCCAGGCTAGGGGTTGCACTCTTCTCGCCCGCTGGTGTTGCCTAAACTGATGTTCAGATTCACCTTCCGAACCTGAGACCGATGCTTCTGACTCGTGACGGGAATGTTCGTCTTGGTGTCTCCCACGGTGCAGAAAATCTCTTAGATATCCCAAGTTGTTTACAGGAGGCCTCATTGGGTTTGGGTGACGGTTGCGAGCTTGGTTTCCTTGACCCCGGCCTCTATCCCCTCTACCTCTGGCCCCTCGACCTCTATTCCTATCTCCTTCATTTCTACGAGCCCTATTTCCCCCGTTTGCATTTCCTCGGCCTCTATCTCCCTCACCATCCCCGGGTGGGGGATGTGCCTGGTTGTTGTTTTGTCGAGTCTGGTTAGGCTGGGAGTCGGGGAAAGGCTCGGTGTCAGCAAACTCTTCACCCTCTTGGAGAATAGGATCATTTTCTTCAACAGCATTTGCGAGGTCTTCCAACATGAGATTTACGAGCTCGGGTATAGTACTCGCAATGGCACCGTTACGGGTGATGTTCTCTGGCGGAGTTCTAGTATGGGCAAGGTATTCCATGATTGGAGTGAACCGTAAATTGTTGACAAGATCTCGGGCAGCTGGGCGCAAGGCTCTCAGCTGCTCCCTTGTGATTTCATAATATCGAAGCTCCCTCCCTGGAATATCTTCTGGAAGAGGAGGGATAGTTTCATTGTTTATGACCTCCCCTTGGGGAGTTTGTGATGGGATGTTTGTTGTGTGCTGGGAGGCTGCCATTCAGGCCCTCCTTCTAGCGCCAATTCTGTTGACGGGAAAACTTGTCCGGCCAACAGTAGGGGATCTCCCCAGTAGAAAGTCCCAATTAGACCTTAAACCGTTTGGAGTAGGGATCCCGTCCGGGGTGTGGGTCCGGCTACCACTTAAGATGACTTCCCTTCGGTCTCAAAAGAACCAGTTTGAACCTGCGGACATACACTTATTCACACGATACAGAATACAATATTAATATGTTAAACATGAATTAAACACCATGCGTAGCAAGGTTATAGATAAAGCACGTACACCTCAAGAGATGTCATTAGCAACACATCCTTTGTGGGGTAATGCTTGTGAGGTAGTCTAATCACAAAAAAAATAGTTCTTTATGATGAGATACCTCTTTACTTCCTGAAAGATAAAACGAAATGCTAACAAAACAGTTCATTAACATTCATTAATATGACAGATGATAAAGTGAACATCATTGATACAACACGAGTAGCCATGACGCATAACGATGACATAAATAGTGCAGCTTCATTAATCATAGGATATTCTGAAACTGTACAAGGAAATACACAAAGTGTTTACACAGCAAAACACATCATAACCATAGGGTGTTTTAACAAGATTCTATATTCATATGCTCAAGTGTCGGATCTTTCAATACAATGCCTGTAGCTCCTGAGTTTCCAAAAAAGAAAAGCCTTTGTACAATATCCCGTAGGAGTATTTATAATGCCAAAATTGCCCGTTGGGTTGCCTTGACTGTTCACCTTCTTGACCTTTGGGTTACCTTGCGACCCACTCCTTCTGCGACCTGGGCAGGTGATGCGACCTGCGACCTAGGTAGGAGATGCGACCTGCGACCTGTCCTGTTGGTGCGATTTGCGACCTAGTTCTACTTGCTGCTCAGGACTTGCTGCTGCCGGGACGCGAAATGTTAATGTCAGGGATGTCAACCTGTTGCTCTCTGAGGAAATCCTGCCATGCCTGGTGTTCTGCCGCTATGGGGGACACCAGAGGTACCTCCTCCTTCAACCTATGCACACATTCCAGAGCGTTTGGTACTAAGGTTTCCCTTTTCTGTCCGATCTGATTTGAGAGCGACGCAAGCTTGGTATAAATCCGCGCTGGAGCGGCGATGAATTGACTAAGATGCTCTTGAGATGCGGAGGGCTCTGGATCAGCTGCGGCCTGCTTGATAGGTTGCAAGAACGATTGAATGTCCTGGTTTACTTGTTCCCAGGTTTTCTCCTCTTCTAATGCCCTAAGCGATGGGATGTGATGCAGCGTATGCATGGAGTCGATACCACTAATCAGGTGGTTGTACGAGGACATCACTTTGTCCAGGTCTTTAGACAATTTGTCTCCAGATTGCATCGCCATGCGGAGTTGAACTTTTGCATCCTGCGTGTGGATCCAGTCCCTCTTAGGCAAATTTTCAGGTGCCTGAGGGTACTGTATGGTCCAACCCATCATCCTGTCCAAAGCCTGTGAAGCCTCTTTGAGCTGATCTTGTCTTTGCCTGGTTTCATTTCGTGCTCTTGCCAGAGGAGCAACTGTTTGTTTGATGGTGAACATTTCACCATATACCTGTCTCATAGTCATTTCCAACACCTCACACTCCTTGAAAATGGCAAGCGAGACTTCATTTGCTGGTAGAGCTTGGTTTCGAAGTTGCTGGACTTCTGCTTGCAATTCTGCTTTCTCCTGCTCTACTATCTTTTCGCGTTGCTCAGCTGCGTGCAGTCTGTTTTGTAGAGATACTATTTCTCTACTCATCCGGGTTACATTCTCTTCCGTAGCCGCAACGAAGGCAGTACCTGCTGATGCTATCATTACCGGATTAGTCTTGGTATCCAAAACTATATCCTTGCCTGTCGACACTGCGGATGATGCAGAGGGACTTTGTGCCAACGACCTCCTCTTCTCTTGACGGATTTTGAACGAAAACTGATCAAATGTGAGTCTGGTCAGGTTGAACACATCTTCTTCCTGTCTCTGGGGCGATCTAACATCGGAGAGTTTTGTACGGCCCAGAGGTATGTCGAGAGGAGTTACCTCAAGATCGTCCAGCATGTCATCCTCCCTTTCCTCTGTGTTCTTCTCTTCTTCTTCCTTCCTCCGCCGTTCAGCTTCTGCTCCTGCTTCTATTTCGGCTCTCTTCTTCTGTTCAGCTGCAGCAGCCTGTTCGGCTTTCTTTTGGCGTTCAGCCTCTGCCTTGTCCAGCTCTGCCTTAAGTGCCCGTTCTGCTGCGGCTTGTGCCTCCTTGTCCTCTTTTTCTTTCCTGGCCTCTTTGGTCAGCTTCTTCTTTTGTGTTGCTATTGCACTCTTTTGGCGCGCCTCCTCATCTTCTTTTAGCTTTTTCTCCCTTTCTTGCTGGGCTTCTGCCTCTGCTTCCTTTTGTTTGATGGATGGAGTTGGCCCTGTGTTGATTCGAGATTTCTTGAGTATAGATGAAGAGGCACCTCCTAACTGACGTCTTCTGTCCTCCAAGTTCTGATCATCTGGGTCTTCCTGGACCACGTCAGTTCCCGGAGCAAGTTGTCTTTCAGCATTATACCAGTTTCTTCTCTCATCTTCCGCTGGGCGTTCAAGATGCTGATAGGTCCACTTGAGGTTGGCTCTCCGGCAGTGTTCAGGGACTATTTTCTCTAGGTCATATGTTCGGTGTTCAAGTGCCCCCAGCTGATAACTTCTCATTGCTTCTGCCTCTGCTATGACTTCCCTGAAGTCTTTAACTGTGAATGCACCAATGGTGAGGGGCAGAGTGGGCCACGACTTCTTTTTTCCCTTAGACAGGATGTTGGAGAATCCGTGTGACATCTGAAAGCACACCTCCTGAATAAGCATTTTGTCCGTCACGAAGCGAGGCATGGCATGTGGTGCCTTGTAAGTTCCAAAGACTCTGATGAAGGTGTACCCAGGGAAAGGGAACCAGTGCGCCACTTTAACCAGAGTCGCCTTGGCCCGCCACGACATGCAAGGGGCGTCTTGGCCAAATAAATGTTTGTACAGTGCGGGAACAAATATTTGGGAGATCTGATCTATATCTTGTTTGTATTTGGACTCCCAAAATACCTTGAGTTGTAGATGAATTGCGCGCGTGTTCTCGGAGTCCCATTTGTGCCCCCATCCATCAAAATCTACTCGGGCGCAAACCGCGTCTAGTAGGTACGAGGCCATGTAAAATTCAGCAGGCATTCCTTCATCCGGGGCCAATGCCGAGTTCAAGTTGGTCTGCATCGACGTCATCAGTATGCCGGCCCAGTTGAAACGGGTGCCATGTTGTGTCACATACTCCATGATAGTAGCCCAACTGCCGCTGAAGGTGGAACAATCTGGGCGCCCGTAAAGTCTGCAGAGCATGGCGGCAACCAATTTGTAAACCTTCCTTAGGCTCGCCACTGGGTATTCCTGGTTCTTTTTCACCTTGAACTTCTCGGGCTCCTCCCACCATTGTTTAATAGTATCGACTATCAGAACGGCGTGAGCAACAGCCCATTCTGGAGAGAAATGCTCGTTTGGGCGAGGCAGTGAGTAATAAATGTGTGCATCCGAGCCTACCAGTGTAGCAAAAGCTCTACCTTGGTGATCCCTAATCACAAACTTCTCGGGGTCTGTCTTTTGTATGATCCAATCTATGATTTCTGGACATGGGAATATGGCTGGATGCGCCCCTGCCAGATGTAGTTTGGACCTCTTTACCGCCAAGTACACTTCCCGGTCTGGGAGATCTTCCGGAAATTCTTCTTCCAGTTTGGTGAACTCCTGATAAATCTGGTACCATCTCATGCTGTCGTCTTTTGAAAAAGTACATAGTGTATCTCGGTATATTGGGGGTGGGGACACCACCTCCAGCTCATCAATCTCTTCCACTATTTTCTTGTCCTTTCTCCGAGATAGCGGGGGCGCCATGTCACTAGAATATGAGAGCACAGGTATGCACTCTATGTCTTCTTGAGTTTCACCTGTCAAATTCAGAAAGGAGTCCCACGATAAGAATGACATGGTGATAAAAACCAGTTACAATTTAGTGATGAAATCTAGCTGCGTTAATGCAAAACTGGACTGCTGAGTCGCTGGGTCGTGGATCGCACAAACAGGGCCCGGGCGCGACCTTGCGACCTTGCGACCTGGCGACCTGGGGTCGCTGGGTCGCTAGGTCGCTAGGGTCGCAGATCTCCGGAAAATGGGAAAACGCGACCTAGCGACCTAGCGACTAGGTCGCTGGGTCGCAGGGTCGCAAATCCCAAAAAATGGAGAAAATGCGACTCTGCGACCTCGCGACTAGGTCGCTGGGTCGCAGGTCGCAGACTGGCTTGCCGAGGGTTTTGCGCGCGCGGCCTTGAACTCTTTTGCCCCCTTTCTCTTGGGAATTTACAAGATTTCTGGGCCCAGGGGGAGCTGTGGCATGATTTCAAAGGCAAAGGGATGATGCCATGGGGTGAAACAACAAACGGCGAGGTTTTGAGCAATTCATGCAACATATAATTTACAAAAACCTCAGAAAACATCAAAGCTCAACCAAAAGACAATTTAAAGGCTAAAGGGGAGATGGGTTTAGTAAGAAAAGCATTAAAACGGAAACAACAGGAAGAAATGGCAACTTACCCGGGAAAAACTCGTCAGTTGAGCTGTCAGAGGCGTTTTCCTTACAAATCGCTGAATGTGAAAAATGCGACCTGCGACCTCCCTTTTATAGAAAGTCGCATGTGCGGGCAATTAATGCAGGTCGCTGGGTCGCAAATTTGTCAAACTTTGAGTTTTGCGACCTGGCGACCTTGCGACCTGGGTCGCTGGGTCGCTAGGTCGCTAGGTCGCGCTTTGCACGAAATTTGTAGTTTTGCAACCTTGCGACCCGACGACCTAGGTCGCTGAGTCGCAAAGTCGCATTTTTCATAAAATTTGAGGATTTGCGACCTGGCGACTTGGCAACCTGAGGTCGCTAGGTCGCTAGGTCGCAGGTCGCAGTTTTTATAAATTGTTTACCTTTGCGATCTGGTGACTTAACAATTTCTCTTTAGTTCTAAGGGGCTCCAAAAATTTTGAAATGGTAGTCTTTTTTGGAGGGTGTTGTAAAGGCTACAACAGGAGGGCAAGTTTAACAAATCCAAATTGATCTTCAAATCTTATGTGAGTAAAGTGAACATTACATTATGAGATTATTAGGTTTAAAGGGCAGTTAAGAATCCTTTAACATGTATTATAACAAGAAAAGTCTTTAAGAACACTATGCATAAAGAAATATCCAAAGACAAGGCATACCATAAGCTTCTTTGATCAAACCCTAGCAAGTAAACATTAAGACAACAATCCAACAAACCATAAAGAGCAACAAACTTGTAAATTCTCTAGTGATTTCACCTTCAAGCAAAGAAAACATTAAGATAACATATAGTAATGATCAAAGAGTAGGGAACTCCTAGATTTCCTTAATCAAACTACAAATATCTTCAAAGCAACCATTTAAGATGGAAAAAAGGGAAGGGAAAACCATAAACCTCTTCAACCAAACCTTAATTTGCAATACTTCAAAGGAAAGACCTCAAAAACAATGTTTTAAGTCATACCAAAGGTAGGGCTAACCATAAAATTCTTTGGCATGGACTCCATTAAATAATTCTTGAGATAAACAAGCTGAGTAAAACTAGAGAGCAACTAAGAATTCTTTAATCTGACCTAGTAGAGGAAAACTTACAAGCAATAGAAAGCAGACAGAGCTAAGGTGCCTCTAAAAAACATTAATTAACCTAAAATTTATGTTCTACTACATGAGAAAGATGAAAAAAATGAAAACATAAGAAGAAAAGCACTAATTTAGAAAGACATCACCATTAGCCATGTTCATGAATCCTGCAAATGTGATACCTCCATTGTCATTCAAATCCAAGCATTCACAACACTCCAAAGCCAATTTCTCCTCAACTCCAAGCCTATGATATTGAGTTTAAAAATCAACGAGCAACTACAATGAGGCCTACATGCAGTATTTAACTTGAAAAGGAGGACCAAAACCCTAGCTATGGCTTCAAAATGTCCTTAACTACTCATAAATGCCAATTTTTCTTATGAGAACTCTCAAGCGTGCATCGCTCAAACCTGAGCATGCAGTGCTAAAGAAAAACTTTGTTGTGGGTGTCAAGAAAGAGCGCAGTGCTTTTCCAGGCACACAATGCCACCTCCCAAGCGCGCAACGCCCGTGTAAAATATATGGGGAAAACTTGCCAAGGGCGCAGCGCCCAATTCCAAGCGCACAACACCGGTCTAATTTTCCCAATTTTAGTTGTAAAACTCTAAATTTCTCTTCTCGTGAACGCTCTTGCTCCTTTGAAATGCAACAATGAATCCTTTGAAGTGTATAATTAGATTTTATAGGCATGCGACATTTGATTTCTCTTTATAAACCCACTTTCTAGTGTTTTAGTCCTTTTCACTTTCTCAGTAATGTTTTTTGACTTCTTGTTTGCAGGTGAGTGAAAACATTAACTCGGCTTTCCCCTTTGAGATTTGACATGTTTATTTGATGATTTTGTGACTTAGCCACATATCAACTTCTTCAATTTCTAGTGTAATTTCCACCATGAAACTCACCTTAACCTTTTCACCTTTTCTCACTAACCCTTTACATTGTTTGCATGCAAGTGATTGAAAGGATGAGTTTGACCCTGCTTTTTACTCCCTTAGGCATGACAAGTTTAGCTTGGCAACTTTAGGATTTGGATTACACATGATTGAATCTTCAAAACTTTCTTTGGTTTCCATTATAATACCCAACTTATCCTTTTCACCTTGGCTGGCAGTTTGCTAGAGTTATGAATTTTTTTTTCCTTTTGATCCTGAAGATTTGACATATTTATTTTGACACAGAAGCAACCTCAAACTCCTCTTTTGCTTCCACCTTGGAGCTCAACATCATATTTTGCTCATTTAGGCATGACAAACTCATTTTGAAAATTTTGGGATCTGATCAAACAATGGCATCTTCAGAATCCTTCCTTTGCTTTCACCATGGGGTTTAACATCATCATTTCACCTTCTCTGGTCACTTTTCCAAAACCCTAGGCATTTGGAGTGCTTTAAGGCAATCATCAGTGTTTTCTTCTAAGTTCTTTATATCCCTTTTAAGTTCATTCATTTTTGTCGAGTTCAGCTCACCTTTTTCCCTATCTCATCAACAGTCTCTGATAAACTTTCTTCATGCTTGGTTTTTGTGCCTCCTTCAGGTCATTTTTGCCATTTGATCACTGTTTGGCACTCTTCTGGACCATCAAGTGCAAAAACCCTAATTATCTAGAAGAATAGGTGTTTCCCCTCTTCAAGCTGCGATTTGTATTCATTTAGGAGCAGACCACCTACCTTACCAGTACTTTCTGCCGATAGACCTTTTAACACTCGTGTAGAAGTGTCAAAGTTTACATTTACCTCTTGCAGACCTTGAACTTGCTAAGGTAGTCTTCTTTGGAAACTTTTAGATCTTTCTTGAATAACCATGTCTCGGCATTCTATTACGTCTAAGCCAGTTTCTAACAAAGAAAAACAATGTCTGAAACACTAATGATTACCTTGGAACATATGAAACCCTAATTTACCTAGTGGGATGGTTCTTTGACCTAATTTTGGCTAAAACTTGGCTTGGGGACCTCTAGTGAAAAATAGAGTATTTTTCAAAGTGTTGTATTGAAGATCTAAAATCCAATGTACTTGATTTATGTAAAAAGCCTACAAAGATAGTTTTGAGACCATCAATGCTTGAGGACCTCGGGGAAAATGGGAAGGAATAGGCTTATATGAAACCCTAGAGGGAAAGTTGGGTTTGTGGGCAGGGGAAAAATAGGCCAATAAAGTTATAGGCAGTGAAGGAGGCTGAAAATGATAGGTAAAAGCCCATAAGGGGTTTGTAGGAGTGACAGGGTGACCATGGAATGGAAAGCTGATGAAATAGTGAAATTTTTTCCATAAGGATAATGAAGGTAGAGATATTTCTGAAACTCACAATTTTCAAGGAAGGTTGTTTTCAGAAATCTGGAACCAATCTTTAGTCATCTACAGATAATGAAAAATATTGATCACTAACACCTCCCTCTCTCTCCCCCTCCATCTCCATCTCTTTTTACCTACCTCTCTCTACTCTCTAACATCCTATCTCTCTTCCTTTCTCTCCCACCTCTCTCTCCCTCTCTCTCTCTCTCTCTCTCTCCTCACCTTCCAACTTTGTTACTATATGCCTCTCTTTCTCCTTCTCTCCCCCTTCTCTCTATCTCTCCTTATTTGTCTCTTAATCTTACCCACAAACATACACACACTCTCTCTCTATCTCTCCCTTGTATCTCCCTCTCACTCTCCACTTCTCACTTTCTATGTATTTATTCTTCCCTCCCTCTCTCCCCATCCAAATCCATCTCTATATCACTACCTTTCAAAAATCTCTCTCAAGTACTCTCTCTTGTCCTTCCTCTCATACCTCTCTCTCTCTCTCGCCCCCTTTCTCTCCTCTCTCTCTCTCTCCCTCTCCCCTACAATTATGTCTCTTCCCCCATCACTCTCTTCCTCTCTATCAAGTATTTTCTCTCGTCCCTCCTCTCTCTCCCTTTCTCTTTTGTCTTCCTCTCTCTCTCTCTCTCCCTCTCTCTCTCTCCATTCAATCCTCTCTCTCTATCTCTTTCTAATCCTCTCTCTTCCCCATCATTATATCTCTCTCTCCAACTATGTTACTATATCCCTCCCTTTATCCTTCTCTCTTTCTCTCCCCCTTGTCTCCATATCTCCTTTTATGTCTCTTTATCTCACCCCTAAACACACACACTCTCTCCATCTCTCCCTTGTCACTATTTATATCTCCACTTCTCACTATCTATGTCTTTCTTCTTCCCTCCCTCTCCCCCCTCCAAATCCATCTCTCTATGCCTCCCTCTCTCTCCCTCCAACTCCATCTCTCCTCCTCCTCTCATCCTTCCTCTCTCTCCCTTTCTCTCTTACCTTCCTCTCTCTTTTCCATTATGTGTCTCTCCCTCTCTCTACCCTCCAATTATCTCTCATTCTCCCTCCCTATTTCCTTCTCTTTCTCCCACCTCCATCTTTATGTCTCCCTCTCCCTCTCTTACCATTATCTACCTCTCTCACTCCTCTCCATCTCTTACCCTTCTCTACCTCTCTCACTCCGCTCCCTTTCTCTCTACATTCCTCCTCTACCCTCTCCTTCAGTTTATCTCCATCTCTCCTTGTCACTCCCCCTATTTCTCTGCCTCTACCATGCTTTTGTTCTTCCCTCCCATATATATCTAGAGTTAATATATATATCATGATGTATTAATATATATTATAATCTAGCAAATTTAATATTATATTAATCCAAAGTTATTAAATTTAATAATATTAATATTAATATTAGGGTTAATAACATTTTTTTGCATGGTATTAATAATAATTTGGTCCCTCGTATCTTTCCCATGGTATTTGGCACATAGGCACCTAAATAATATTTTTTTTTTTGTAAATATAAAGAGGTTTATGGAGTAAATATAAAAATAGGTTTTATTTATTTACCATACCTCCAGTTTATTTTTATTTTTTATTTTTTTACCATACATTTTGAGTAATTATAACTAGCAATTGCACCACATGTTGCAAAGGAAACGCCTTAAGGTTGTGGTATAGGAAATAATAACATATAAGAAAGAAGAGGTAGTAGGAACTTTCTCAGCTCCAACTAATCCTCCAGAATAAGGGGTGGAGAGTTATGTCTACTAGACCTCAAATCAAAATATCCATATTGGGTAATTGATGTGGAACAACTTCTTTGTTATTAATTGTATGTAAGATGTGTTTTTTCTTAATGGATGAGACATTTTGTCCAAAGTACTCAATACCTCTATATGACGAAATCTACATGTTTATTTTTTTTTCTGCATGAAGGATGCACTTGGTTTTTATGACCAAGTTGGGTAGACTTCACCCTTCCACGAAATTATTTTCTTCTATCACATTCTTAATGTTGAATTCCTCTGATACTACTCCTAGAACTCTGACTCTGCTCTACAGCTAGAATTATTTAATGGAATAAAAACTTATCACTATGACATGTTGTACTTCATAAGAGACTACTATGAAGCTTAAGTATGGTAAATCCAACTTCACCTGTCATTTGAACAGAGAGAATAGAGTTATCTTAATCGTCAATTTTATGGATAAGAGACATTTGGGCCCTTTTTAACCCTTGGGGATGATTAATTAATCTCAGTTAAGATAATTTATATTATTTAATTATCTACAATCATATTTCCATTAATATAAATTATCTAAAATCATATTTCCATTATTCCTCTTTGAACAACCAATATTCCACTTCTTTGGAACTTTTCATCTCAGTCATAATAACAAACATCATGAAGACTGAAAAGTAAGAAGAGAATATCAACTCATAATCAGGGAATCTAGCGACTTCTTTAAGGATCATAATTCGAGACTTTAGTGCCTTTTAAAGATCATTTATTTTCCCATCAAATAAAAAGCAACAATCAAATTTTGTAGTGACAAGAATGGGAACAAATTTTAAATGTAATAACTCCCTTCCCTAGTGATATTACATTTTTGTTTTGAAATGAAATTATTTTCGCAATATTTTAAAAAATATATTCCTCCCCAAGTGACCCTTTAGAGAAACCTTATTTTTCAACTGATTACAATAGGTAAGTTTCTTTTGTCTAGTATTTTCTGAGTCATTGAATTTAAGGGCTTCCCTAGTGATAGTACATTTTTGTTTTTAAATGAAATTATTTTCCCGATTTTTTAAATAATAGATTACTGCCCATGTGACCCTTTAGAGATACCTTTTTTTTCAACTGATTGCAATAGGTAAGTGTCTTTTGTCTAGTATTTTCTGAGTCATTGAATTTAAGGGTAGAAATAAAGAGACTACTAGACAAAAAAGAGCAGAGTGACTGAATGTCAAATGAAAATAACATTGAGGAATCTCTTCTGATTTTCTCATGTGGCCCTTCTTTAATTAATGAGGTAGTAGGAAATTTCTCCTCCAGAATAAGGGGTGGAGAATTATGTTGAGTGAACTACTACTCATGTAACTTTGACTTATGTTGAGTGAACTACTACTCATTTAACTTTTACTCCTCTTACGATTGGAATGTTTCTCTTCCCATAACTCTATCTTGGGTTATAATTCTAGCTTTCTCTTGTTTATGAATACATTGTCTCTATATCACTATTTTGTGTCTCTTTTTTAGCGCTTTCTTGAATCAGTGAGATAATGTAGCTCATCTAGATTCCAAAATCCTTGAGTAACACATTTTCTGAAGAGCCTCTTCTGTTTTTAATTCTGCTATTTGGTCCTCCATAGCTTTGTCAATGTCGTTTCCTTCTAAAGAATCATACTTTCTTGATAAGTATCCATTGTCCTGCTTTTCTTCTTCCATATACTTCATATCTACATTAATGGAACATGAGATAAGCTTCGTGACATTTTTTAAATTCCAAGATTCTTCATTGGACTTCTCTAAAAGTGTATCAGGGAAAATGGATTAGGGCTCGTTGTAAGGTTGGAAGCTTCTCTTCACCATGTCTTCTTTCTTCTTTATCCTTGACTCTTATACAAATAATTGTTACCAACCCCTTTAAAGGTAAATTTAGTGTTATTTAAGAAATGATAATTATGAACATTCATCATTATTCCTCAAGATAAACCATGTCCTCTGAAATAATTTGGAAATTTAAAAAAGATCACATATTTTAAAAAAATTCATTATTAATTTATTTTTTTATATATTAAGAAATAATACTCATGAATTATAAAAAAGTTGTAACATAAATAATATATAACAAAAAAACCATGTATTTTTTAAATAATAAAATAGTTGTAACAAAAATAATACAGAACAATCATACTTTGTTGGAGAGCATAGTAGCACAAAAATGTAATATTTAAATATATAAATAGTTATTTTCCTTTTTTATATTGTTTTTTATCCATGTAATATAAATTAATTGGTTTTTGTGGAGTTTAATTTTATGATTTAAATTTTATTATAAATAAAAAATTTATGCTTATGTACCCAAAAATTTAATGTTTATGTATTTTACAAACTTTTTTTAATAATTAAACTAATATATGTTAAATCTAGTTTTACTAAGTTATTAATTTAAATTTTATTAAAAAAATTGAGGTTAAAATCTAACAAATTTTTAATAACAACATTTTAACTTAAAAGTCAGCAAAACCTAAATTCAATATAACTTTAAAAAAAAAAGAAAAACTAACATTATAGAAAACATATATAAAAATATTTACTTGATCTAATGGCCTAAAACATTTCAATCGTCTAACATTTGATCCAATGGTTCAAACATGGACATGGTGGCAGCAAGGGGAGTTGTTTTCAAACAGTGATGCCTTACGGCCTTAAAATAGGTTTTATTTATTTACCATAGCTATGATTTATTTGAGGTTTTATTTATTTACCATACCTATAGTTTATTTATATTTTTATTTATTTACCATATCTCTTTTATGAGGGTTGATAAATCTCTACATATTTTAAATATATATTGTTTAATTTTTTTTTAATGAATTTTTAATTGTTTATTTATCTGGTTATGTAAATTATTATTTAAGTTTACATTATTTAGATTTTAATTTTTAACTTTTTTTAGCATTTTATTTTGGCATTAGTGAAATTTCATAGAGACAAACAAACTTACACATCTCCCCCATACTAAACTATGGACTGTGACTTTATAAAACCAAAAAACAAATTCACCACCCTTATTAGTGGTTTCTTGCTTTTGGAAAAATGAGACAGGGATGGTGTAATAAATCTGGATTGTCCATTAATCGTACCACTGGTTTTGCAATACCATTTTGTGACACCTTGAGTCTTGTTAAACTTTGGATATGTAGACCCATCACAATTTGGTGATTTGGCTAGGGAATATAATAAACATTGATTTGTTTTGGTACCTGCACAAAAGTTAACTGATTTGCGTCGACTCTTGATGGTTCAAACTCTTCATTGAGGCAACATCCACCAGATCAACAGATCCTACGTTGGTCAGTACTAGATTTCAGAGTTTTGGAATTTCCTTTAAAACCAAAACATAAACAACTTGAAGCCAAGAGCAATGCATTAGAAAAACATGATCATCACTAAGTCGAGTGCCAACATGGTCACCTATCTCAAACTCTTCATAAAACTGCAACAAATTTATTATTTGGTACTGCAAAAAGATTCGCTTTTCACTGCCAACTATTTGGTCAAAACCTAAGGTATGATATAATATAGTTGGTACAACATTACAGATACATATTGAATCAATATAAGCATTGATAGTACCAACCTTCCACACAAAGAATTTATGGTCCTTCAAAGTATTAGCGACCCTCCTGACTGACTCGAATCTAGAAAAACTAGAAGTGACAATCTCCGTTTGACCCACTGAGCACTTTCTCAAGGAGGATTCATACCCAAACACAGACAACTTTCGATCGTAGGATTCCAGTTTAGAGAATGGCCTAGAAAATGTTTCCTTTTTCTTCACAAGTACAGAAGCTTGAGCATCTCACCAGTCTCATGTATCCTTCAGTTTAGGGTACCCCATTCTCCCCAAGAAAAGTGACCCTACCCTTTTCAATATCCATTTCAAGTGATTCTCTCCATTTAGTGATTTCTTCAACATTTGCATAGTAGGTTCTCTCAAGTTCTAATAAATAATCCCTTCGCATTTCAACGCCAGCCAACTGTTCAGGTGCCGTATGAACAACTCTTTTTTTTGTGAAAGTGAACCAAATGCCTCCATAATTGCAGGGTTGTGGGAAAGAATTGATCTTATTGATTCTAGAATTTCACATCCAACTAGCTGACCCACTAGTCTGCGATCTTATTGATTCTGGAATTGCACATCCAACTAGGTGACCCACTAGTCTACGAATTTCAGTTAAGCAACCTTGAATGCTCAAAGTCCTAACTTCATCAACATAAACCATTGTATCCCACCAGGCTGATCCACGTCGGATTGAATTTTTTCTACTCATTCGCTGAACTTAATTCCCAATTCCTAAAATAACCGTACATTTTGCAAATTTTTCCTCCAAATTAGGTGAACACCATTTCCAGTTTTGGTATCCTATATCTTCTCTTGGACCTACTGTAATTCACTCTATCAAAGAATTGCAGGTATTGAATATCTTGCCTTTGATCTCGATGTATAGAGTGACTGTTGCAGAACAATTAATACCTTGAACTTCCTTGACTGCAAACTTACACTAGTTACATGCATATTTGTTTTGAAAACAAATATGCCACATCTATGAGGCAGCAATATCATATACCATTTATGAGTTGTTATGGGGTTGTCATTTTCATCACCTTTAGGGTTTTCATTTTCGTCACTTTTAGGTTTAGGTTTAAATATGAGTTGTTATGTTTCCATGGGTTTTACTTTCACATTTAAATATGAGTTGTTATGGTTCCATAGGTTTTGCTTGAAATTAAATATGAGTTGTTATGGTTCCATGGGTTTTTCTTGAAAAAACTTCCAACATTTTCACATGTAGCTTGTTTTGCTTAAAAAATCTTCCAAGAATTGGTATGATTCCATGGATTTCGCTTGAAAACTCTCTATCATTTTCACTTGGTAAGATCTTGCTACATAAGGTTTCACAAATATGAGTTGTTAAAATTTCATAATTCTGGTGTGATAATTTATGAGATCCACCATTAGACATATTTGGAGGGGTTAATGGTCACCTTTTTGCCTTCTTAAATCTCTTTTTCTTGCATTTTTATTATTATATTCTTTTATGATGCTAGTGTAGGTGGTGATTAAGACTAACATACTCTGAGTGCCTAATATGAGGTTGAGTGTAGAAAATCATGAATTATTAGCATTTTTATAGGAATACTATCATAAAGACTTGGAGGAGACAGCAAGGAGAAATTATGGGAGGATTTTCCACCCTCCTTAACTCTCAAAGGTAGCCAAAGGATCCCCCTAGGATTCTCTCCTGCAATTCGAATTCCAGAGGCAACCAAGCAACTCAAGGAGGAGTGCACTAAATCTTTCTTTACTTCGAGTCAAGTGGACTCAATCACTATTTTCTAGGGAGTTGTTTGTTGCTGCCCTGTAGAATAAATAGAGCAGAGCTAGAGCTAGGAAGGGTTGATTCTAGTTGAAACGTTGTTGCAAGATATTGAGCTTTTTATTATTTTACTCAATGATCAAACTTTCAGAAATGTATGAGGTTATTCTTTTATGAAATGAGCATACTAATTTAATTTTACTGATTTAAGTTTTAGAGAGCTAGGCTCATGGGTTAGGACCCAATTCATGTGCCTCAGCCTCTCTGTTGTATTTTTTCTCTTCTTTTTGTCATTTCATTAGTCCCGATTCTGATAATTTTTCTTATGTTTCAAGTTTCTGTTTAGTTTTGCTTTCAGTGTGTTGTTGTAGGTTTCATTTTCTTGCGAGTAATAAAATAGAGGAGAAAAACCAAAAAGATGTGGATCAATACCCCCTCCTCATCTCTGTCAATAGAGCTCGAGGAGGGCGAACCTTCCCATAGATCCAAAAACTAATTTCTGTTCATTGTTTCTGAGATTAGAAGTAGAGATGCATTACCAGTTTTCAGTTTTCCTTTGCACGGTGTTTTCACGCATTTGTATGTTTTTCATGCATTGATCAGTAGAGTTGTTTGTAGGAATTACTGCAAAAACCCCAGAGCAGCTCAATGGTGCCTTCTTGCTTCATTTTCCATCTCTGTCTTCACGTCCTAGACACTGTTTTTTTACGCCTCCATTTCCCTCCTTTTTCTCTTATTTGCAAATGTCGGACCCACCTTTTATCGCTCAAAATGCTTGAAATATGTAGCCTGCCTTATTCCTTTCTTATTGGTCACAGTTTCCCTACCCCTTTTTAATGAAAAACACTTGAAAAACATTGAAATTAGACCCCCACCTTTCCTCATCAAAATTCCCGCTATCGCATTTCACACTTTGCATCGTTTTCCCTTTTTCTTTAAGACTTACTGCTCTTTTTCGTTGATTGCAATAACTCCGTTGCATCACATTTCACACTTTACATCGTTTTCCCTTTTTCTTTAAGACTTATCGCTCCTTTTCATTGAATGTGATATTCTCTGTACCCTGCCGCCGATCCCACCGCCATATCACCCAGCGCATTTCACACTTCACAACTTTTCTTGGACAACACTTCCGCTACCCCTAAAACTTTCCAATATTGCAAACGATGATATTGCATTTCGCAATTCGCAACTTTTACCAAAATTCATTTCACACTTCGCAACTTTTACCACATTTCACTTCGCACTTTGCAGTTTTTACCTTTTCACAATCACATTTCGCAACCTTTTCTTTTTTCGTTAACACTTACGGCTCTTGTTTTCCGATTGTGATATCGCTCTATACTCCGCCGTCGGTCCCACCACCACGTCACCCATCGCAAATCGCATTTCGCAACCTTTTCCCTTTATCTTTAAGACTTACCACTTCGAAACACCGATTGCAATATTGCGATCGCGCTCCACAGCCGGTCCCACTGCCATGTCACCCAGTGCATTTCATACTTCGCAAATTTTACCACATCACAAATCCCTCATCGCAACTTTTTCCCTTCTCTTTTAAGACTTACCGCTCCTATCTTCTGATTGCGATATTGCAATCACGCTCCACCACTGGTCCCACCACCATGTCACCCATCACAAATCACATTTCGCAACCTTTTCCCCTTTCTTTTAAGACCTACCACTCTTTTTTCTGATTACGATATTGCGATATCGCATATCGCTGATTGGAAACTTTTCCCTTTTCGCATTTCACATTTCATAGTTCTTTCCTATTGCTTTTCGCACGTCGTAACTTTTATCATGTCGCACTTCGCATTTTGAAAATTTTTCTCCATTTCATCTCCGCCATCGCACTTTTCAAATTATTCCACTCCAAAGCCATTTTTGCACTATAATAAATTTATAATAAGGTTTAAACCTCCTCTTTCCACTTAGACTTGTTTATATGTTTTTATCCGTTCATTAGCACTTTTAGCCCCTTTCTTCTCCAAGCTACAAATCCACACTTTCTCAATTAGAATTAAGTCATGGATAGATTAGCTACATGGATAGAAGCATGGTAGATAGAACATAAGATAAGTAGGGTGTGTTTAGCTAACTATCCAAGTTAAGTGTGGTTTATATTAGTTTCCTTTCTGCCATTTCTTTTCAATAATTTAGATTAGTTTCCTTTCTGTTATTTCTTTTCAACAAGTTAAATTAATTTCCTTTCTGTCATTTCCTTCTAGCAATTTATTTTTCATTCTTTATCATAGTTTAAGAAATAGCACCCCTTCGTAAAGAAAAAGAGAACAAAATGCATTTGTTGTGTATATCACTGTCACCTCCAATTTTGTATGAACCATGGGCTGATAAAGTAAAGTAGGGCAGCCCCTCGAAGTTGCAGCACTCTTGGTGCAATACCAGGGCTCACTATGTTTTGGCGTCGTTGCCAAGGAGGTGTCTAGTAGATGTTTTGATTTTGTTTTAGCATTCTTTTCTACTTTCCTTTCTTTTCAAGTCATTTCAGAAATATTAAAAAAATACAAAAAAGATTTGATTTTCATGCCTCGTAGGAGTAGGAATACTCAAAGAAAAATATTACCTAAAACCCCCACATCACCTCCTAGCCACCCTTCACTCTTCTTCAGTGGCAGTTATATTGAACCCCCTATAGGAGAGCCTTCTGAATATTTTCAGGATCCTATTGGGGAAGAAGAAGAAGACCTTGTTTCAACTGAGGGACCTACTTCACCTATCTTAACCATGGCTAGGGTCCAGAAAGCCTTTCCATAAGAGAGGCATATGGGGAAACTAAGATGAAAAACATTAGCCTCTCAACTCTCCCACACTTTCATGGACTTACCTCTGAGGACCCTAACACATTCATGTTTTAATTTTTTGTTGTTTGTATGAATTATGACTACACCTCTGATGATCAAAAGTTGAAGCTATTCCCATCCACCCTTAAGGATGTAGCCTTGCACTGGTTCATGGGTCTGCCTAGGGATAGCATCACTACTTGGGTACAGATAGAAGAGACCTTCAATAGTAAATACAGAGACTACTGTAGGTCCAAGGAAACTAAGGATGAAATATTTAGGATGACTCTAGGGCCTAATGAATCCCTAGAGAAATATGAAGAGAGGTTTCAATTAAACTATAAGAGAGCCAACTGTAGTCTTGATGCTGCATCACTTAAACTTGTACTTCTTAGATGGATCCGTTAAGAGATGATAGAAACCTTGAATATGCTATCAGGAATATATATCTACCAAAAACCCTATGAAGCAATCAAAATTGTCTTTTGGAACCATTCTAGGGCATTTAGGAAGAAGGGAACAGCTAGCCAAACCACATTCAATACCCCTTCCTCTTCCACATTCATAAAAAATGATATTGGAAACATTCTAGAGGACTTCAAGAGTGACATGCTACACACATTTTCTTTGAAAATGGACACAATGCAGGTCAAAAGGAAGAAAGAGGGAGCAGAGAGAGCCATGGCCATATTTGTCCTAGATGTACCAGGAAGCACCCAAGATATGAATGTCCACTAAATTTCATAGAGGTTTGCTTAATCTGTGAGGAGAATCATGCCATAGACAAGTGTCCCTCCTTACCTGGCCTTAAGGTTGTATATCAAGGTGGGGACACAATGCCAAAGCAACTCAATTTCATCAACCAAGGAAGGCCTCAAGGCCCTCAGGCATATCAAAAAGGTATGCAAGGTACACCTTATTCTTACTATCACAAAAATCAGAGTGCACCCATGCAACCTTGGTACACCCCCACTCCTCCATCCTGGTCTACACCTCCTACTTTTCCTTACAACCCTTCATATCATCCTTAGCCAATAAACCAACCATTTCAGCAGTATGTTCCACAACAACCTGAGTGGAACAATCCATACCAAGGGTGGAGGCCTCAACAAAATCAACCACCTTCTCTAATGCCTCCACCCCAGCCTCAATCTCAACTTACACATGCTGCTCCACCTAGGCTACTGATACCTACACAACCCAATCCGAATCTGAACAACAGACAGACACAACAAGATCCCAGTGCAGAAGCATCCTATCTAGGTTGTGTTTTGGAGATAGAGGAGGTTAATCTCAGGTCAGGAAGAGTACTCCCAGACAACCATCATCCATCTCCACCTGTATAGGTTGAGAAAGAAAAGGAAGGAAGTAACACTCAAATCCAACAACCTCCTTTTCCCGAGTGCTTGATCCACCCTAGTTAGCACACCCTAGAGGAGACTGAACTCCTGGGAGAATTGGAAAATTTTTGTGTAAAGATACCACTTCTCCAAGCCATTAAGAATGTCCCTATATACAATAGGCTCATTAAATAAAAGTTCTTCAAGAAACCTGGGAGAAGAAAAAGAGATACCCCCACCATCAATGTGGTAGGACAATTGTCTGACCTAATGCTCGAGAAGGTGATATTTCCAAAGTACCTAGACCCTGGTAGTCCAGTTGTTGATGTGAATATAGATGGTGTCATAGTCCCCAACACTCTGATTATTCTAGGGGCTTCCATCAATATCATGACCAAGGAAACTATGTTGAAACTTAATCTCCAAGAGACTTTGAGGAAAATCACAATAGTCCTGCAACTTGCAGATCGATCCACAATAACTTCGAAAGGAATTGTCAAGGATGTTATGGTTACCATTGAATCTTGGGAGTATCCTACAGATTTCCTGGTCCTACAACCAAAAACCAAGTTTAATGGTTATCCCCTCATCTTAGGGAGACCTTGGTTAGCCATTGCAGATGCTTATATTAGTTGTCGGGTCGGAAACATGACTATAAAAAATGGACCTTTTTCTAAACAACTAGTGTTATATCCTCCAGCCCAACCTTCCATTGATCATGATATCCCTATATAGTTGGAGGATGAAGAAGATGAGTTATATAACACTTCCCCTATGTGTACCATAGATGCTATTCTTATACGGGGCAGCTTGATGAAGATGAACTCATCGACCATGCCATTCAAAACCAATCCTCCACTAACATTCCTCTTGAAACCTTAGTCAAAGAGTTTGAAATCCAACCTTGGATGGAAGTGAAATCAATTGAGTCAACATATCCACCGAGGCTATTGAGTTTTGCCTATCCAGATCTCTAAAAATAAATCTAAACCTCTCGAATGAAGAAGAGAAGCAACTATGCCAAATTTTGAAAGAGAATCTAGATGCATTTTTTGGGGATTACAAGGACATGAGAGGGGTGCATCCTTCAATATGCAAACATCATATTTACATATAAGAAGGATGCAAGCATGTGAGATAACCCAAAAGAAGGATTAACCCGAATTTGAAGGACATATTCAAAGAAGAGTTGCAGAAACTATTGGATGCAGGGTTCATATATCCTATATCTGATAGTGAGTGGGTATCTCGTCTTGTCCTAGTCCCAAAGAAGAATGGGAAGCGGAAAATTTGTGTTGATTATTGAGAACTTAACAAAGCCACCAAGAAATACCATTTCCCTTTGCCCTTTATAGATGAAGTCCTGGATGGCATTGCAGGGAAGAAGTTCTTTTCTTTCTTAGATGGGTTCAGTGGGTACAATCAGATTCAAATCAGCCTTGAAGACCAATATAAGACTACTTTCACCTGCCCTTGGTGTACCTTTACTTATATATTCCCACCCTTTGGGTTTTGTAATGCCCCAGCTACCTTCCAAAGGGCTGCCCTGAGCATCTTTTTTGAGTTAGTCCATGACTCTTTCGAAATCTACATGGATGATTTCACACCATATGGGGATGACTTACAGTAAGCTCTCTCCAACTTGGGTAAAGTACTAAGAAGGTGCATTGAGATGCATCTCTACTTGAGCCCAGAAAAGTGTGAGTTCTTGAAGAAATTAGGGGTTGTATTAGGACGCTCTATATCCAAAGCATGAATACAGGTAGACCCGAAAAAAAATCACTATCATCAAAAGGTACCTTCTCCTCAAAAGCAGAAAGATGTCAAGAGTTTCTTAGGCTTAGTTGGTTAATATATAAGGTTCATCAAAGATTTTAGCAAGATTGCTTCACCATTATTTTGGTTATTGGCCAAAGATTCTGAGTTTATTTGGTTTGGTCCTTGTCAAGAGGCTTTCGAGCTCATTAAGGAAAAGTTGACTACTGTCCCCATCCTTCGAGGCCCAAATTGGACTCTTCCTTTCCACATCCACACTGATGCATCCAAAAAGGCTGTAGGGGTATCATTAGGACAATTAGAGGACACAATCCATTATGCCATTTATTTGATCAGCAAGATCTTGTCTAAGGTCGAGCTGAATTATACTGTTACTGAGAAGGAGATGTTATCCCTTGTCCATGCTTTGGAAAAATTCAGGCATTATGTAATTGGATATCAGATCTCTGTTCACACTGACCATGCAGCCATCAAGTATTTAATGAAAAAACCAGATGTTAAAGCTAGGATAATTAGATGGTTGTTACTTTTGAAACAATTTGATTTGACTATTATTGATAAACCTGGAAAGGAAAATGTTGTTGCAGTTTTTTTGTCCAGGTTAGCTCTCCCTACAAGTGAAGAAGGAATGGAGGATGACCAGCTGCTAGATGAGCATATATTTTCTATATCATCACTCTCACCATGGTTTCTGATATAGCCAACTACTTGGTTGCTGGGAGACTCCCTCCTAATCTTTCATTCAGGGAGAGGAGCATAATCATCAAAAAAAGTGCCCCCTTCACATGGATTGGGGGAATCCTTTTCAAGTTAGGCCTTGATCAAATCCTAAGGAGATGTGTGAGGGAGGAAGAAGTTTTTGATATCCTCTCTGCATGTCATGACAGCCCATGTGGAGACCACTTTGCTACAAAGAGAACTTCTTACAAAGTTTTGCAGGCAGGATACTACTGGCCTACCCTTCACCAAGATTCTAGAAGATACACCAGAAAGTGTGACCAGTGCCAAAGGATGTGGAAACCCATGCAAAGGGATGAGATTCCTTTGCACCCTTAGGTGGCTCTTGATCCATTTGACAAGTGGGGTATGGAATTTGTTGGATCTATCATTCCACCATCCGGAAAAAATAAGTATATAATAGTTTGCACTGATTACCTGACAAAGTGGGCTGAAACAAAAGTAGTGAAGGTAGCAACCGAGGAGAAAGTAGCAGAATTTCTAAGGGAGAATTTGTTTTACAAGTTTGGGTACCCCATAGAAATATTCACTGATTAGGGAGCACAATTCACCTCTCACCTCATTGAGAATATTTTGAGGAAGCACAAGATTAAGCATAGAACATCTACTTCCTATCCTCACCAAGGTTGTGAGCAGAAATAGAAAATATTGGGGAGACAGATTAGTAGAAGCTACTTGGGCCTACAACACTACTTGGAAGACAACAACAAGATTCACTCCTTCTGAACTAGTCTATGGTAAGAAAGATCTACTCTTAGTTGAGTTTGAATTCAATACTTTAAGAATGGCAGCTGAATTAAATCTAGATCTCTAAAATTCCCAAAAAGAGAGGTTGTTACAATTAAATGAATTGGATGAGTTCAGAATGCAAGCACTTCTGCACACGGAGGCAGTTCAGCTGCAAAGGAAGGTCTGGCATGCCAAGAACATCAAATAAAAGACCTTCCAAGAAGGAGATTGGGCGAAGTTGTATGATTCAAGGTTTAAATATTTCAAAGGCAAGCTGATGACAAGATGGTTGGGATCTTAAACAGTGGAAATTTTTTTTGATAATGGCGCAGTTCAAATTAGAACCATAGATGAGGAAGGAATCCCCTTGCTTGTCAATGGTCACAGACTTAAAATTTACAAGAAGCCTTTGTCAAGGGCAGAGTTCATAAATTCACTAAGAAGAGAGGTGTATGTGATGGGAAACTCCATAGTTGCCCACACCTCCAAAAAGAATAAAAAATAAAAAATAAAATAAAATAAATATCTATGGGTGAAAACCTCTCTAAGGCACCCAAAGCAAGCTTGTGGGTTGAAAAATTAATGGTTTGTGGAAACACAGGGAAGCATTCATCTTCTTTTCCCTTCTCCTATTTTACCATTCATCCCATTATTCACCCCATTCATTTCCATAACTCCTTCCATCACCTCCATACATTGTATTTCTCCATTCCTGAGCATAATGTAACAAAATAAAGCAAGCCACAAAATGATACAAACATCAGGAAGTTCCTTCAAAAACAAATTTGTTCATGGAATGCAAAGAAAAACAAAAAGGAAAGTTGCATAACGGACTCCAGGAGAGCGAGAATGCCACCCATGGCATCTTGAGAACCCCACGCAACACCTATGGAGAGAAGAAACAACAAGAAAAGAATAGCAGATCACTTAGGAAGTTCCTCATTCAGGAATTTTCTCACTCAGAGAACAAGAATATAGTGAAGAACAGAGCATCTAAAAATCTTGTCTCCAAATTCCAGCTCCCGCAAATGCCTTGACAACAACAGGTAAACTTAGTTATAGCTTCTCACCCCTTGTTATGCATCCATAATAGCCAGAAATAATTAAACTTGCAGACTTAGAATTTAAGGGGTAGAAAGGTGGTCAACTAGCTTGACCACCGTCGTGAAGTATGACTAGGGAGAACTGCAAAGCCACACCACTTGGGCATGCAAAAGAAAAAAATTAAATCAAGTGGAGTAGAGGATAACGAGGGGAGGAGACACACAGTACCAACCAGTTAGCAAGAAGAGGTTCCAATTGTCTACAAAAAAAAATGGAACTGAGCTGAGGTACATAAGTGCTCTAAAATTAGTTGCGCAATCTAATAAAAAGAGATCCTGCCTCAACCAAACTAGTGAATTGAGAATTTTTGAGGGAAGAGACCGAAGGGAGCCCACAATACAATAATACTGTGAGTGGGTTGCATAGTTGAATAGAGTGCAGCAGCAACAGAACAACATCACCAGTAGTCGAGCTAGCTTCCAAAGTATACCACATATCAGACACAGTAACAACAGACCAAGGGAGATTTTCTCCTATCCTTAGAGAAGAAAGAGAAGAAGGAGAATAAGAGCCAAAAGAAGAACCAGAAGAGGAACAAGAAGAGCCAGAATAATAAGAGGAAGAGGCAAAGGGCCAAAGAAAAATATAAGAAATCGCAATAGAATTCATCAAGGTAGCATAAAATGAGTAAGAAACAGACTCACAACACAACACCACATCCCCTCAAGACAAAGGGGTAATTTCCACCTTAGCTCCTCTGAGCGCAAAGAGAAAAAGGCAGACCTCTATGTATTTCAGAGCTGACAAGAGTTAGAGGATAATTCAAAGAAAGCCATAAAATTCTCCCATGAGCTCAATTATCATTAAAGAACCATCAAGGGAGGAGGAAAGAATCGAAGAAATAGTTCTGAAGGAGAAGTTGCAGAAGGCATAGGCAGAGAATGTAGCACTGAAGGAGAAATTGCATCAAAAAGAGCAGAAAGTAACCACCATGGAAAACTTATGCATAGAAGTCATTCAACACAAATTCCCTTCTGACTCATATGTTGTGTACCTCAAGGAGCAATGGCTCCTATTTCAAATCAAAACTCTAGCCTCCCATGGATCCTTACCTTTCCAATATTGTAGGAAATTAATGGATTTCTACAAGAAAGATAACATGGATAATCAGGCAAAGATGGCATAGTTTTATGTGCATAACCTTGTGATGACAAATATGGATACTTGGGACCCCAATCCTACAATGGGGGATATGCAGTTGATGGCTTTAGTATCTTGGATGATGAATGGAGACACTATAGAAAAAGAGATATGGAGGTTCGTGAGAAGAAGAAATAGAGAACCCTTACATATCAGACCATAATTTGTAAGCCCAAGAGGAGTCATCCTTAATCGTCGAGAGATTGAAAGGGACCCTGCACTAGTTGAAAGCTACCTTCAGACTCAAACACATGTAATAGGACACTTCGATGATGTTTCTATGTAGATAGAATATGAGTGCATGATGGCCAACTAGAGGAGATGGAACAACCTCCTGCACAGCCTCAAGAACAGGGAGTACCATAATCTAGAAAGACTGAGGGGTGCATTGGAAAGGGCACCATTATGCAAGAGTGACATGCAGGCCAAAAATATCGAATGGATAGGAATAAAGCTCAACCCACCTTTGATGCTTAGGATGAATAATGAAAATGACATAGATGCATGAGATAGAGAATGGGGGAATGCAAAAAATAGTAATGGTTTTTACCCCCTTGGGGAAACTCCCACACTTCTTCCTCAAGAAATCAGGGGGGCTGTCAAAGCCTTGAAGGAAATGTAGGAGGAGGATCATTTGCTTAGAGGATGAGCAACCATTCAGTAGGGGGGTGATGATGAGCTCCATCATTAGACATATTTGGAGGGGTTAATGGTCACCTTTTTTCCTTCTTAGATATCTTTTTCTTGCATTTTTATTATTATTTGGTTTTATGATGCTAGTATATGTGGTGATTAAGGCTAACATACTTTGAGTGCCTAATATGTGGTTGAGTGCAAAAAGTCATGAATTATTAGAATTTTTATAAGGATTTTATCATAAATACTTGGAGGAGACAGCAAGGAGAAATTATGGGAGGATTGTCCACCCTCCTTAACTCTCAAAGGTAGCCAAAGGATCCCCCAAGGATTCTCTCTAGCAATTCAAATTCCAGAGGCAGCCAAGCAACTCAAGGAGGAGTGCCCTAAATCTTTGTTTACTCGGAGTCAAGTGGAATCAATCACTATTTTCTAGGGAGTTGTTGGTAGCTACCCTGTAGAATAAATAGAGCAGAGATAGAGCTAGGAAGGGTCGATTCTAGTTGGAACTTTGTTGCAAGCTATTGAGCTTTTGATTATTTTACTTGGTGATCAAGCTTTCATAAATGTATGAGGTTATTCTTTTATGAAATGAGCAAACTGATTTCATTTTACTGATTTAAGTTTTAGAGAGCTAGGATCGTGGGTTAGGGCCCAATCCATGTGCCTTAGCCTCTCCACTATATTTGTTCTCTACTTTCTGTCATTTCATTAGTTCCACTTCTGATAATTTTGCTTATGTTTAAAGTTTTTTTTTAGTTATGCTTTCAGTGTGATGTTGTAGGTTTCATTTGCTTGTGAGTAATATAATAGAGGAGAGAAACCAAAAATTTGTGGATCAAGACCCCCTCCTAATCTCTATCAATAGAGCTCGAGGAGGGTGAACCTTCCCACAGATCTAAAAATTGACATCCTGTTCACTGTTTTTGAGATTAGAAGTAGAGATGCATTACCAGTTTCCATTCTTCCTTTGCACGGTATTTTCACACATTTGTCTATTTTTCATGCATAGATCAATAGAGTTGTCTATAGGAATTATTGCTAAAACCCCAGAGCAGCGCAGTGGTGCCTTCCCACTATAATTTCCCACTACAACCTTTTCCCCTTTCTTTTAATACCTACCACTCTTTTTTCTGATTACGATATTGCGATATCGCATATCGCAGATTGCAAACTTTTCCCTTTTTGCATTTTGCATTTCTTTGTTCTTTCCTATCGCATTTTACACGTTGCAGCGTTTATCCCGTCACACTTCGCATTTCACAACTTTTGCTCCATCTCATCTCTGCCATTGCACTTTTCAAATTATTCTACTCCAAAGCCATTTTTGTGCTATAATAAAGTTCTAATAATGTTTAAACCCCCAATTTCCACTTCTAAGGCTTGTTTTCATGTGTTTATCCCCCCATTAGCACCTTTAGCCCCTTTCTTCTCCAAGTTGCAAATCCACACTTTCTCATTTAGAATTAAGTCATGGATAGTTTAGCTACATGGATAGAAGCATGGTAGATAGAGAATAAGATAAGTAGGGCGTGTTTAGCCGACTGGACAAGTTAAGTGTGTTTTAAATTAGTTTCCTTTCTACAATCTAAATTGGTTTCCTTTTTGCCATTTCTTTTCAACAATTTATATTAGTTTCATTTCTGCCATTTCTTTTCACCAAGTTAAATTAGTTTCCTTTTTTTCATTTCCTTCCAGCAATTTACTTTTTAGTCTTTGTCATAGTTTAAGAGATAGCACCCCTTTGTAAAGCAGAAGAGGATGACATGAACATAATGCATCTGTTGTGTATATAGCACTGTCATCTTCAAGTTTGTACGAACCAATGGTTGATAAAGTAAATTAGGGCAGCCCCTGGGAGTTACAATACTCTTGGTGCAATACCAGGGCTCACCAATACTATCATATCCCCCAAGGAAAATTTTGTCCTCCTTATGAGATAGCAAACATTCCATGAGTTTTTCTTGAAAAATCTCTATCATTTTCACCTTGTAGGATTTCGCTACATCACATTTCACAAATATGAGTTGTTAAAATTGTATAAGTTAGGTGTGATAATATCATAGCCCCCAATGAAAAAATTTTCCTCCCTGTCAGATAACAAACATTCCATGAGTTTTTCGTGAAAAATCTCTATCATTTTTCACCTCATAGGATTTTCCTACATCAAGTTTCACAAATATGAGTTTTTAAAATTTCATAGGTCATTTGTGATAGGAGTTTTTCAAGGCATCATTCTATTCATTCATTCAAAAATACAATTTAAGAATTGGAAATTCCAATCTAACCAACCACTACTTTGTCAAATTTCAATGATGATTACTAGAAAAGGTTTTAAAAGTAGAATGATTAGAATTGTTCATTTCTAAGGGGCTTATTCTTCTCCAAGATTTCATCATTGTCTAATGCCCTATGGACCATTTCCATGTATCCATGTTATATAGCCTATTACAACCCCCCACACATCACCGATATGAACCATCCATAGAGATTTTATTGGTGGATGTTTGATGAGGTGTTGCATCACTGTTTCCCATGTTTGACCTACTACACTCTCGTTCTACTTAGTGCAATATGTTTCACAGTTTCTCTATTCAAGCATCTAGGATTTTCACCTACTATTGGTGAATAGTGGAAAATTGGGAATTGAAAAGGGAAGATATATAAGTGGGATTCATACTTTTCATATAAAATTATGTGTCTACAATTTGCATAATTTTTCCCTCATGGAAATTTGTTTATTTAATTTTGATGTTGCACAAGATAAATAATACACAAGGAAAACTTTTATAGTTAGAGGTGGAAAAGCGTTCTGTAATATCCTTAAGTGGCAATCCACAACCATTAAATATGTAGCTTCAACCTATCAAATTTAGTGCTTCCCACTTGTCAATGGCACCAAAACCTATCAAAGTTAGTGTGTCCATTGTTTATCTCTAATCTCTTCCTTCTACTTCAACTTTTCACTCCCACCTAGATTCTCCAATCGCATCCCCCTTCATCATCATGGTGAAACACCATCTAGTCATCCCTCCCACTATGATATTAGTAGTAGACATGGAGACCCCCCTCTCCTGACTCTAGTACTCCAAATATCTGAGGTAGTTGTTCATAATCTTCTGTCAAAGAAACCATGGAAATATATAAGGATATCTGTTGAGAAATATAGGCCATCAAGTATTAGTTGATTTCTCTACTCATGATAACTAATTGCGAATGATTTTTACTTCTTATATTAGTATATTTTCTTGCTTATGTTATTATAATTTTTTCTTCATCAAACAACTGCTAATGCATAAACCATAATAGACAAGAGACTCAAAATATAGGCTATCAGCGAGGGCCAAAACCTCTCCCACTTGAGAGGAAAACCAAAACAAATTCTTCTTCTTATAGAGACTTCAATTGATGAATACAAATACCAATACCCTTGGCCTACTTGCCACTCCAAGACCAAGACACAAGGCTTCCTTAATGAGAACATTATTCAATGATCCTTCTGCTCCTTCCTCCTTCTCGGATTCTTCTTCAACCTCGACCTCCTTCTGCTTCAGACCTTCAACCTCCTTGAATTAGGTCTGCAACCCTAATTCAAAAACCCTAGCTCATGAATAAGACCTTTTCTTGTTCCTTGATTTACTTCTCTTTGGATAGGGGCTCCTTCTATCTTGACACAACTTCCTTCTTGACTTGACCTTCTTCCAATTCAACTACCCAAGATGAATGAAATTTCTCTTGGCTTCTTCTGCTACAACTAATCTCTTGCTTCCTAACTCGTATGAAGAAATCAACTCAAAAACAAATCAAAAAAGAGCTCAGTTTATACTCTTCTCTCGTTTGAATGATAATGGGATTCCTTAATGAACTTCACACCTCTTATTGCAGACTTGATGATGACCAAAATTCTAATTCTGAAATGATGCCTAGCTTCCCTATTGATAGTTTTTTCCCCATCAATTAAGTTTCGTGTTGGAGGGTGATCCAATGTGTCATTTGGAGGAGATCATTTATTCTATTTTGAAGCTGACTTACTAGGAGATGCTTAAGCTTGTATTGGAGGGTATTTTGAATCCTTCAATGGATTTTACAAATATGTAACATGACCAAGAAGGGTCCTTCATACATGACATAGACTCAAATTGAATTTTATTACTAGATGACACATGCTAAAGGTTCACTATGGGAGGCATCACTAAAGATAAAATTTCTTGCTCATGAAACCCATGAGATAAGCATTACAATAATAATTTTATTTTTCTTCTTTACATCAATTACATAAAATCACAATTACACATTTCATTATGAATATTGAACCTAGTTACACTTTTCAACAGTCCCTCTTAATTAGAGAGCAATTCATAATGGGTGACTTGGTCATTCTCAATCTGAAAAATTCTCATAAGAAGAGTCAGATTGGTAACCCATTTTTATAGCATCATATCAACCAACATTTTCACATAGCAATGCCTTGACTAAAAAAATCTATCACTCCACAATATCAGAGCACATTGCTGGCGAGACCAATGATGTATAGACACCCTCGTCATTGTCTCTCTTAGAACGTACCCCACATGGGTTCTCAGAGTGTGTTCCACCAGGAATATGTGTATCTTGTATTCATAGTCCTCAAAGAATATTGGTTCTATATGACTACTATTGTCATGGATTCCCTAACAAATCCTCAAAGAGCATCGAATTCCAGATGCTTACCCAATCCTCCATTTTTTTCTTCCCAAGTTAAGATAAGAAAGATGTGTCTACCTCTCCCTCTTAATTAGGGAGGACATATCAGGAATGTACTCATTCCTATGAAAGGAATGTACCTAATCTCCCTCTTAGATTAGGATTTTTTCTTCCAAGTTTCTACCAAGTAAAAAACTTGTTTCTGGTTTCCCTCGTAATTAGGGACTTACAATAGCTCCTCAAGTGGAGAAGATGGGGTGACCAGTTTCTTGAATAAATTCTTCTCACGATGGCATGAACTTATTTTGATTATTCAAGAGCCTTCATGTTTTGGGACTTATTCATAGGGCACATACCATCCATCATTGTCATCCTTGAGCCATGTCATCCTTCCTTTAATCGTAAAGTGATTCATCAGTCCATATTTGACCTTCCTTCATGCCATGCTACATTCTTCATGCCATGTTTCCTTAAGGATATTTCATCCTACTACATGGTAATTAGTGGTAGAATACATCCAAAACTCTCCCCTTAGAAGCCCTACATAATCTCATTCAGATATCATTCAAAAATAGGAAATGAACATCAAATCAAAATTACCTTTGTGATGGTCTTTCATCATCACATCTTCTAGTATTCATCAGCATCCTGTGTCCATATCGACACATCTACCAAAGATATATATGTGTTTGTGTGTGTGTGTGTGTGTGTGTGTATATATATATATATATATATATATATATATATATATATATATTGTCATGAGTCTCTTTATTTTTCTAACTCCATCAGAGTCTTCATATCATTCATGGAGATATCCTAGTCAAATATTCTTGGTCTTGGATTTGGCTTTCTTTTACAGTTGCATATTCCATGATCTCTTCCTTTCTTTCTTCACACATTTTCTAACAAGAAAATTTTCTCATAGTTCCTTCAATTTTGTCAACCACCTAATATTTTAGATGAGGACATATTATGTTGATTTCATCTAGAAAAAGTGTGATGCATGTCTTGTTGCATCCTTTCAAAGGAGGAGATCATTTTTCTTTTGATCATGCTCTCAAGATAGAGCATTGATCCATATTACCTACAACCATGTGACATAATTCTTCAATATTGAATCTAAGCATACATACCTCATTTTCCTTTGGGTCATCCATACTTCCTGCTACAACTTCCTTGATTGAAAGAGCTTCAATCCCTTGATCTGCTTTACCTTTTATGTTATCATACCATCATCCCATGAATTCCACAAGTTTGTAATTCTTGATGAAACACTTTCTTCCTTTCTTGATATTTCAACGAATATTCCATCATAGAATATTGAGGATCTAAAGTATCCCCATCGAGCATATGTTTCTCCTTTTAGCTGATGTATGATGAGATTTCTACTATATGAATTCCTTTTTATTCTTTTCCCATAAGTACTACTTATGCTTCTAATGAGGTTATCAAGAGTTATATCCTTTAGCTACCATTCATGCTTCCCTATGATGATGTCACAAAATCTTGATTTTAATGCTTCTATGATTCCATGATGCATCCTAGCATGCACTTCTAATGACAGGTGTATTGTACAACATGAAAACACTAGAAAAGACTTAGGTGAGGAAGATTATCTCAATCATTCCTCCACTTCCTCAGTGATATGGGCTTCTTCTCTTCCTCTTTTTTTATTTTCCTTCTTGATATTAGGAACAATATCCTCTATAGTCCCCATATTATTAACACCCACAACATTGATCTTAGCCATGTTCCTTTTCTTTTTCTAAGGATACAAATTTCCAATTTTTCCCTTTCTTTTTTTCATTGTAGCATATGCCTAATTTTTCTCACCAGATCCCACATAAGATTTTATTTTAGCCTGGATTCTTCAATCTTACATAGTGACCATGTTTCATGGAATGCAATAGCTTCTTTCTTCCCATAAATACTTCAAGTAAATATACCCCACACCTCTAGTAGTGCATTTAGTGCTATTGTAGTCATTTCTCTATCAGACATGACTTCTCCTAGATCTTGAAATTGGTCCCTGATCTTAGATATCCTCATAAAGTATGAGGCTATTCCTTATTCCTTTTACATATTCAACTTCTAGAGTTCTTTCCTTAGAGGGATAAATTCCCCTGCAGTGCTTACAAAATACAACTCTACAAGTTTGTCATATATATTTTTTTAAGTTTCATGTTTATATACATATAGAATGAGGGGATCCTTGATGTATTCAATGATAATCCTCTGAGCCCTAACTCCCCCCTTCATGAAATTTGAAATTTTTTTAGAATATTCATTCGTTGGTTTGGTGATAGATCCTTTGACATGATTCATGACCTAATTTTTAATGACATTTAGATCTATCCTCTTCTTCCATGCAAGATAGTTTGAAGCCCTAACTATTTTGTTGCTTTCCTTGCAAAAAGACATTTTGAAAGATTCAGATGTGGAAATATACTTACCTGTTAAGATGATCCTTCCGTTTTCTTCTACCTTGAATTTGATTATGACATAGATGATATAAACCTTATCTTTGATGAAGATACATTTATTCTTCAAGAAAGATTTTTGACCCCTCAAAGAGGGATCTGATCACTTACTTGATGATGAATTTTTGACGATTTAATTTGATGGGGAGTATCGTGTTTCAATAACATGGGAAATAATGTTTTGAAGATGATGAAAATTCCCTTGGACTTCTTTGGATAACTATCCTTCAAGATGTTTCCTTTGTGATGATTAAGTGCAGATCCCAGAAATGCTTCTAGGGTTTTGACTTTCCCCAAGATGATGATGCGATATTTGTATTCAAAGTTATTTTATTAGATGTATAGAATTCAAATATATTGATTTTTAGATCTCTTTAACCTTATGAGGGTCTTTGTGGTGTTTTAATGATGACTAGAGGATCCCAAGATTTTTTTTGGTGTATACTTTTTCTTCTCTATAGGGTTTTTGATACTTCGTTGTAGATCTTAACTTCACTTTGATATCCTTTGATTTTCTTTGATTTATTTCTTGACATTAGATCCTTGAGTGTCCCTTGATAAGTTTCCATTCGTTGAATTTGTCAACTTGGCTTTGATTCCATGTTGAGAAATCTAGGGCATCAAGTATTAGTTGATTTATCTACTTATGATAACTTCTTGTGAATGTTTTTTACTTATTATATTAGGAAATTATATTGCTTATTTTATTATAATATTTTCTTCATCAAACAAATACCAATGCATAAACCATAAGAAATAAGAGACACGTAATATAGGCTAACAACGAGGTCCCATTAGGGGAATTTTGAGGTCTAAAATGGGCCTCCTAAGATAAATGTAAAACCAAAATAAATTTTATAAGAACCAATAGGATTCAAGATCATGATGTCAACCATGAGGGATGATTCCCCAATTTTGCAATAAAAAGTAAAAATAATAAAAAATAATAAAATAATAAAACTACATTTTCAACTTATCTCCTTAAGGTTTTACTCAAATTTCAAATGGGAGTACTTGTTAAATGCAAAATTTAATTCTTCATCCAAGGAGTACCCATGTTGCATATTTTTGATGGACCCTGCTACATGAAAAATGAGAAATACATGAGAAAACATTATTGCAATCATGTTTTTCATGTATTTCTCATTTTCCATGTAGCAGGGTCCCTCAAAAGCATGCAACATGGGTACTCCTTGCATGAGGAATCAAATTCTACATCCAATGAGTGTTTTCACTCGAAATTTGAGTAAACCCATAGGGAGATAAATTTAAAATATGATTTGAAAAAATAGCGTTTTTCTTTTTTCCCTTTAAAGTTTGATGATGTAATTTAATCTTTTTTTATTATTATTTCCACTATTTTTTTATAATTTCCTTATGAGCTCCATTTTAGACCTCAAAATTCCCATAATGAAAATCTCTCCCACTTGAGAGGAAAACATGAACAAATTCTTATTCTTATAGATACTTCAATTGACGAATACCAAGACCATGACCCTTTACCTACTTACCACCACAAGACCAAGACAAAAAGGCTTTCTCCTTCTTGGATTCTTCTTCAACCTTAGCCTCATCTGATTCAGAACTTCAACCTCCTTGAATTAGGTCTACAATCCTAATTTCAAAACCCTAGCTCATGAATAAGACATTTTCTTATGCCTTGATTTCATTCACTTTGGATAGGGTCTCATTCTAGCTTGACTCAACTTCCTTCTTGATGTGACCTTCTTCCAACTCAGCTACCCAAGAGGCCTGCAATTACTCTCATATTCTTCTGCTGCAACTAATCTCTTTCTTCCTCACAAGTGTGTAGAAAATGAACCCAAAAAAAACTAGAAAAGAGCATGGTTTATACTTTTCCCTCCTTCGCTTGATAATAGGCTTCCTTGATGAACTTTGCACCTCTTGTTGCAAAATTGATGGTGAACTAAATTATGTTTTTGAAATGAGGAATAGCTTTCCTATTTATATTTTTTTCCCGATTAAGTAAGTTGAATTGTTGGAGGGTCAGACAATGTGTCATTTGGAGGAGATCATTTATTCTATTTTGAAGTTGAATTGCTAGGAGATTCTTGAGCTTATATTGCAGGGTCTTTTGACTCTTTCAATGACTTATACAAATATGTAACATGCCCAAGAAGGGTCCTTCATACATGAAATATACACAAATTTTCTTTTATGACTAGATGACACATACTAAAGGCTCACAATGAGAGACATCACTAAAAATTTGATGAATATACATAAGCATAATGCCAACATGCATAAGGATAGTGCCATCAGGCATAAGCACATCGCCAAATTTGAGGAGACATTTGAAGCCCTTCCACTGCTGCAAATCCAGATCTAAAGGTACCAATGGAAATTTTTGGATGTCTAGTTGTCATTATATACCTAAAGCAAGAAAAATAGAATCTCCAAGACAGATAAAAACTCATTCTCCCAAGGTCACTCCATAAGCGCATCACTTGGGTAAAAAACATGGCAAAAAGTGACTCTTTGCAGGTTTTTGGGAATTTTATCCCAATCCATTTGTTGAGAAGGCACAAAAACTATATAGCTGACATGTGTAGGGTACTATCTATCCATCAATACATACATTTTGGCATTTGGAGATCTGAGGAAAAAGTGCAACGCCAAGGCATTGTGCTTTTGGCTGAATCGTGTTTCCTGTTTAGGCCAAAACTCACACAAATTTAAAATTTGACAAAATTTTCTCAAAATTTCCCCAAATTTGCACCATGAAGCTAGGGGATGATATGTCAAGCAATGAGGGAGGCCTCGACCAACAATTCAATATTTTCCTTCTCCTTTTGCCTCATTAGGGTTTTCTTTAGTTTCTTCTTAAATTGCTTGATTCTAAGCCAGGAGATGTTGTTCCTAGTGTAATAGTGCATGTCCATGTGCTTCTATATCTTGTTGTTCCTCCTAGCCCTCTTAAGAAGTTTCTACAAGTGTCAATTGAGCTTGTCAACCTAAAACTACATATTCTCTTCAATTTCAGTTGCAATTAGGTCATCAAAGTCTTCTTAACCTAATGGTGGAGATGGTTCCTTTTGCTACTCAAGTGCCCTCTTAAGACCTCTTGTTCTTGGTCTCCTTCCCTTAACCTACTCTTTTATTTATTATAAATCATCAACATCCACAATTTCCTTACCTTTGGCATCATATTTCACCAAACTATTTTTAGGCTTGCCAAGAAAATTTTTCTTATCTTGGAGCTACTTGTTTTCTTGCTGAAGGAAAGTGATCATGAAGTTTGCCTTAGAAAATTTATCCTTTAGCTCTCTAATTTCAGCCTCTTTCTCCTAGATTATCTGCTCAGATGTTTTATCCTCCTCATTTACTTCCAAATTAGCTATAGGAGTGTCAAAATGTACATGTGGTTATTCATGCAATGGTGCCTCATGTGCCAGTGTATTTTAAACTATTGTCGCAGGCTGAGCCTTTTCCACACTAGCTGGAGAAAACATCAGCCTCTTCCCTCTGGTGTAGGTCTTTGTCACATCATCTCTAGGTGCCTTTGTGATATTTTTTCTTATGGAAGCCACCTCTTGCTGCATAAGTGAAGTCAAAGGTGTATAATGGTTACTTGACTAAGTAGGAGTAGGTAAGAGTTCAACTTAATATATGAAACCATCCCATGAAAAATTTACCTGTGGAATCTGATATAAAACCAATAGTTTCACCAATCCATGATGGAAAAAACTAGAATGGTGATCCTCTCCTTTGTTATGTACCTTCTGTTCCAGTTTAACCATGATTTTGTAAATATAGTGAGGTAGGTTAAGTGCCTTTACACCAGTAAAATGCATGAGCAGCCTCACATGATACTGATATAACCTAGAGAACCTACCCTCACATGTGAAATATTTCATTATTAGCTTCATGAGAGGGGAATATTTTTCAAGTAGGTTCTTGAATGGAAATATGTGCTTTGGATCAGGTTTGTATGCAGGTTTCAAGAACATCTTGTAATTTTTAAGGTCAATGACTCTTTTCTTGAACCAAATCCCACCAGTGTTTGGAATCCTTGTAGCCATGTAGATAGCCTCTCCTGAATGGGTGAAAAAAATACCTGCAATAGTCACCTTATCTCTCCTTAGACCTGTGGTAAAATTGCTAGTAACCTTGTCATTGAAACCAAGCTCTTCAACACTTTGGAAAAATGTATGGAAACCTACATCTTGGAAGGATTTATTAATTTATGGTGTAGTCATTACATCCAATGTTGTAGTGGGCTCATACCTACTAATTTTTCTCCTTTATTCCTCCTCTCATCTGTAGTCTCTGAATCCATAACTAACCCTAGCTCAATAGGAGGGAAATTAGGGTTTAGTGTAGGCAAAAAGAGGGGATTTTAGGTAGTTTTGGAAATAGAGGGGAATGAAGGGGTTATAGGGATTCTAAATTATTGGGAAGATTTAGGGGGTTAGGGATAGATGTTATTGAGGTGTATGAGATGTAGGGGAAGGTGAATGAGCTTGTATGTGATGGTTTTTATCAGCATTTCTATCAAAGAGACTATGAAAGCAAGAAAATGTAGCAAAACCCTAGAAGAGGGAATTTTGAGCTCTCAATGATAAACTAAAGAAAAAGGAAGGTGAAGGAGGGGAATGAAGCCTAAATTAATTGTATTTGATGAGCTGAAACTTGTAGCTACAAAAGAAAACCCTTGGAATTGAATATTTTTCCTCCTTTGAGAAAGTGCATCACACTCTGGCAAAAGCGCGACACTGCTAGTGAAAAGCGCAGCACAAGACGAGGATTGGCACTTTGGTGGCAAGTAATTGCTTCTTTGAGTGTGAAAATTTTCTTTGAATGTGGAGTTATGTTTCTTGAGGTTGGAATGAGCAAATGGCATGCTCTTTTGGTGTTTTTATAGCTTGGAAATCGATTTTCTCTCTTGGTGGTGATGTGGCCCCACCATGTCCTTTCACCATTTGATGAGATTTCTTGTGTAGTGAAGTTTAGGAAAATTTTAAATATATTTACATCATGCAAAAATACAAAATAAACCTTAGTAACCTTTACTAATTACTTTTCCCTATTACTACTCCTAATGATTCTTTTGATGGTGAAATGACTCATTTAAATGAATTTTCTTATGACTTGACCATAATGATGAAACCTAATGGAGTATGAAACTCATGATTTGAACCTTGAAACATGAATAAACATTAGATGATGATTGAGATATTAATCAACACATTTCATTGATGACTCATCACAATAAGAGATGGTATGACCAAAATGAAAATTTGACCATGAAATGAAGGGAGTAGTAATACATATAGACACACTAACCAGTGACCAAATTTTTATTTGAAAACCTATTGAAACTATAAAATTTGACCTATGACCCTAATAACCATATGAAAATCATAATTTTATCACTAGAGATTGACAGGACTGACAGACACTAACAGGTTGGATACAGAACTAACGAGCATTGTCGACTTTTGGGTTAACACAAATCTTGAAAGCTATATCATTGAATTTGCGTCTGCGAAGCACGAGTCATTCTCTCACACAAAATCCATATTCAAATTTAGAATACAAGGATGACTACTAAAAGAGATTCCTTTTTGGATTAGAGTACTATTGGTTGAAGACAATTTGTTGGCGTTTCCACAAGATCAAATGATAGCTTATGTTTCTTGTGATGGAAGAATGGATTAGAAGTGAGGAATGCCATTTCGATGTGGGAGAATGAAGAATTTATTAAAATGAATCAAGAGGAGATTCGGAAGATGAGATATTTCAGAGCATTGTAGGGGGAAAGAATAGTTGAGGAGTGGCATATATTCAACATATTTTTTCTCCTCACTACATGCTTTTAATTGAGACAAAAAAAACTTGAATTGAGCTAGATACTCCTCAATAGAGGCATGTTCATCATGTACTAGGGCTAATAGTTTAGTTTCCAATTCTAATGCATGGAACTCATTGATACCTCCAAATAGAGAAGCTATTTTTTCGCTACTGTCTTTGGGAGTTTCACATTATTCAAGATGAAATAATAGGTTGTCTGAAACATGCAACCTAATTAGCCCCATTATTTCATCTACTTTCTTCTTATAGGAAATTGTTTCAACTTCTTTTGTAAAATTCATTTTTTTTTACTTAATTTTTCCACAACCCCTTAGATTGCAGCAATTGTGGCATTTTTATTCTCCAGGCATGACAATTGTATGAATTAAGTAACTCTATTATCCTTAACTCCACCATAATATGAAAACTCAAAATTTAAAACTCTTTCAGAATGCCAAAATTTTACCCAAAATTCTTTTAACGCCAGTAAAAAGATGCCAAAAAATTATAATAACATAACTCTTTGTACTTGGTATGTCCAAAGACAAGATGGATCTAGGCTAGTAACTTATGATTCAAAGAAAATATAACTTATTTCACAATACAAAAAATTAAAATATAAAATGTTTTATACATTATATATAGAGAGAGGAGTGAAAAGGGAGATATGGAGAGAAAGGGATAGAGGAGAGGAGGGAGAGAGGGAGATAAAATTAAGAGAGAGATAGGGAGAGATAGAGATGGAGAGAGGAGAGAGGGGAAGAGATAAAAGGAGAGAGGGCGGGAGATAGTGACAGAGTTAGAGGGTAGAGAGAGAGAGATGGAGGGGGAGAGATAGAAGGAGGTCGGAGAGAAAGGGAGAGAGAGGAAGGAAGAGAGAGAGAAGGAGAGAGTTAGGTAGAGAGTAGATTAGGAGGAGAGATATAGATGGATCCAACCTAGATATGGGATTTGTGTGTATAAAAACCAACCTAGATTAGATCCATACTAACCCCAGATCTATCAAGCTCCAAGAGGGATCAAATATTTTTTCCATTTAAAATAGGTTTTTAGAGTCAAGATATTTGATCCCTCTCAACACTTGATAGATCCAATGTTAAGATGGATATAGGATGGTTTAATTGTAATTTCAATGGGTTCCTGCAATTTTAACAATAAGTAAAATTAGTTAAAGAATATACTAAAAAAAATGTTTTAAAATGCATAAAAGTGAAATTACCATTTAATTTCAATTACTGCATAATTACATATGAGAATATGTTCTAAAATTTGAATCAATAAAAATATTTATAACATTTTTAAATATATAAATATATTTTTTAAAGAAATTTGTATAGAATTATTCTAATATAAAATGGAGAGCAATTTATGCACACATATCATAATAGTTTTAATAAAAACTAATAATTAAACTAGCCTATATCCATCTTAACTCTGAATCTATGAAGTTCCAAGAGGGATAAAATCTCTTTTCACTCTAAAAGAGGTTTGCAACTCAAGAGATTTGATACCTCTCTGCATTTGGTAGATCGAGAGATAAGATGGATCTAGGCTAGTAACTTATGAGTCCAAGATAAAATCATTATGTAGAGGGTTAATCCAGCTTTAGTGGGTGGGAATTTCATTATATCGTTGTAAAGGTGGCCAGTTTAATTTTTATTTTATTACTTTATATTTATAATTTAGTTAATTAGTTGTTTATAGAAATTAGACTAGGTCCATGGGACCTCATAAAAATACATTTTTTTTAAAGGAAAGTCCTTTCTTCATCTATATAAAGGAAGTATTTCCTTATTTGTAAACATAGTTGGATAGTAGGAGTATTCTTCTCTTGACGGGATTAACAAAAAAAAAATTCAGTTCCATTAGTTTCTTGGGTTTCATATGTGATGCATGTTTTGACTTGAAAGATTTTTTTCTTGGTTCCATCTATCGTATTTTTTAAAAACAAATTTGTTAGGTGATTCAATATCATCACAAGGCTTATTGTAATCAATCCATTAAGGAAAAATGGTCATATCGAAGGACAGAATATGGTGTTACACCTCATCTCATCCTTTGTTGGCATGAAGTAATCATTGGGCCTATTTCCTAGGTAAACCTTGGATGGGGTTCCCTTAGTAAATTATCAACTTATTTTTCACCATAATCAATCCTTGGGCTAAGATAAATCCCTTCGAGTAATTCTCTATAGTGGGTTCACGACCTTAAAATTTATCTTAATTAGCCTAGACCTCATCTCATCCTTTGTTGGCATGAAGTAATCATTGAGCCTATTTTCTAGTTAGACCTTGGATGGCATTCCATTAGTAAATTCTTGGCTTATTTTTCACCATAGTCAATGCTAGGGCTAATGGAAATCCTTTGAGGAATCCTATATAGTGGGTTCTCGACCTTACAATTTATCCTAATTAGCTAGAAAAAAATACCTATCTTCAGATACCAATTTCCCCTCCCAATTCATTATTTTTAGAAACTGGCCTAAAGAGGGTAAGTTTTCCTGACATCCTCTCATCCTAACTTTCCTTTGAATTGATAACCATTAAATATTAACACTGGAATTCACTTCTTTCCATCACTTATATTTTCCTTTTCCTTTCCTTTAAAAACCCCTTTCATTCACTTAGGGTTACTTGTGACATCACCTTGTTTCATATTTTTTTTGCATTAGTAAATATTATGGAAGACCGCCTCAAAGTTAGAGGAGAGCTAGTGTAAAGAGACAAGGTAGGTTGATGATGTGACAATGGGTGACTTACCTAGATTGCACTCATATTTTACATGGGTTGGATATTTCATTACTTAAATGTAGAATAATTTGAGTAGTAACAATTCCCTAAGAAGAACAACCACACATGGAAGAAGTCGAGTATCACCTGCCAACAAGAAATTTATGAGATGGTAAGTGTACATGATCTCAATAAAGTTGAAGTAGAAATACCCATACTCATTCTAATAACTCATGATATAAAATAAAAAATTATTACCATCATAAAGGGATTAAGAAATTGATACAAACTAAGGTCTAAAATAATGACTATATTATTAATTCAAATGTTATTTCAAATTTCCAAACAAAATTACATTATTTTCTAATTATTTTGTGAATATTTTATTTAAATTTTAACTTTTTAAATATTATTGTATGTTTATTTTGAAAATGATGATTAGGTTTAAAAATTGAAATTATTTATTGAAAGGTATAAACTTAGGTATTGAAATTAATTTGTTTCAATATTTAAAACCAATTTACCCATGAGGTGAAGACTAGTTGGTTTACTCAAGGTTTAGACTCAATCAAGTCTCAGGTTCAAACTTCCTAGGAGTGGTTGAGGATGGAAGATCACTTGGGGAATTAAAATATCCTAAAGGGCATCCAAACTCAATCAATCGTCACACAATCCTAGTAATAGCATCTTGCTATAGGTTGATCATTCTTCCATCTAATAGACAGGCTAGCCCCAACCTAAAATTTTCCTAATTACAATATATATCACCCAATTTTTTATTAAAATCTTTAATGAAAGGTGGATCCAGTTTGGTTTCATGTTGAAAATATAAAATATTTGCAGTGACATTTATTTTTTTATAGATATGGCTTAGTAAGATGTTAATGGATTGTGATTTAATGACAAAGATAGTTTCATCTAAATCCATTTATCTAGGTTCACTTTTGTTAAACTATAATAAATAGGTAAGATTTAATATAAATTTTGATTAAATTTAACCAAATAAAAATTTTATAATAATAAAATAATCATTGCTCCAAGGGATATCTCAATTGGTTGAGTTTCTGTTGCTAATTACCTCGCCTATATAGAGGTTACACGGTCAACAGGGTCAAATCTCCTCAACTTTCTTGCTAGTTTGGTCAATGAACGTCGATCCATTTGGGTTGTTCTACCTATATTTTATTTTCTAGTGGATGTAGCAGCCACTCAGTGTCTGTGAACCACCTTAAAATAATAATATTTTATGTTAATGATTTGATATTTAAAATCTTTAGTGTAAGTGATTGTAGTGATATGAAGTGTTGTGAAGTTTGAGGTTCAAGGTTCAAATTCCCCCTTTTACACTATATGGGCCATACATGATGTTATCACTAAGATGGAACTAATTGGGATGTTCAAATGTCAACCTAATGCAACTATTTCAAGCCACTTTGGATTGGAAGTTAGCCCTTCCAATTAGAGAGGGCTCTCTCAAAGAAAAGATAAAATTCTCAAGACAAAACTTATATTGCAGATGGCTAAACCTTTTTTTAAGTTATTTTGCAGGTGGAAGATTGTATGAAGGCTACCATTGGGCATGGATAAATCTATGGGACTTCAATTGCAGGAAAATGTAATCCATGGAAACTAAGGCAATTAATCTTAAAAGATAACTTTTTATAGAAAAAACATAATACATGAAGGAAATTGGAGCATAATACTATGAATTCTAAGTAATCATGATACTATTAAGCTGATGATAATATGAGAAATGGAAAAAACACAAAAACATAAGCTCAAAAGAAATCTCAGGTTTAAAAGACAATTGTTGCAATTGTATATTAGCTTGGTAAAACAATATTACATAATAGCCCTCTCATTTTCATTCATCAACCAACCCTTTCGAAGTCAATAAACCTCTCATTTATAGAGTGAGATCTCTGATACAAAGGTATGCCACTTGGGCTAGACTTTGATACTAACCTAGAGACCTAATTCAAATAGTATTACATCGTATTGAAGATTAATAGGGATATTTTCTATTTTAATGGAGTTGGTAAACAAAAAGGACTCTATGACCATTAATAACTTCAACGAAACCTCTAACAACCCATGCTTGCCATCCCTATCGAACCAAACTACCATGTTGAGGTGGCCAACTGATACACTGTATTTAAGGTCTTTATAAACCTGAGTTGGTGATGAATTGTCCATTTTGTGGGTTGGCATCATGATGAGCTGTTAGTTATGTCAACCATGTGGAGTTGATTACTGAGCTTCCCCTTAAGCAAGTGGCCCAATGATAATCAGGATCTTATTTGGTGACTCATCCATTTCTTCACTATTTTAACTACCCAAAAAGATCAAAAATACATAATTCTGGAATAAAAACAGAGTATAGAAACTTTCGTAGCACACTTTCGTAGCAACCTCAAAAATCCATTTTCTGCACAATTTTTTACTTTTCTAATTGCTGGAGGTTCTTCCTTGGGACATATGAAGTAAAAAAATGCTCTAGGTCACCCTTGTTCTTAGATTTTTTAAGAATTTTTTTGTCAAAGAAAGCTACAACACTTTCGTAGCAAAAACTCATCTTTAAGGCTGGATTGCGCTACAAAACTACCTAGTTCACTAACATTTTTCTCTTCTTTTTTTACCTCAAAAACACTTCTAAAGAAATTATATGTTTGGTTATGATAGCATAAGACAAAATGTGATCCAAAAATGTGTTGCCATACCATTTTTCATGGAGTAACATCATCATCTTGCACAATCATCCTTTTTCTTCAATTCTTCTTATAACATCTCCATTTGTGATTCCAAGTTTTTTACTTGATCTTGAAACTTCCTTCTTTCTACTTGTAGCCACGTATTTCTCATGCAAATATGCTTCATCATATGTAGGGTAAGTTTCCTATTTAGCATCTTCCCTGACTTGTTTGCCATTTCATTGTACAAATCTAGTTTCTTGCTCACTTCCTTTTTCAAATCTTCCATCTTTGGCCTTTCTTCTTTGAAATATTCCAACTCCAACTTGGCTTCCAAAACTTCTTCTATAGCTTCCCTCAATTTCTCTTGCAAGAGATCCAATTCAATATTTTCTTGAACCTTCTCTTTGCCCTTTCTTCCCTTGATTACCTCTGCCTCTGTTAGAGATAATGTTGTCACTTCCTCCCCTAATGGAAGCTTCTCCTTTTCTGGTTGCTTGGGCATCTTCTCTGACAATTTTTCCCTAGATAGTTGTGACCTAGTGAATGGCTTCCTAGGATTAAAAATAAACCCTGAATCTTATTTTTTTAAATCCAATTTCTTGGCCTTCAGGCTCTTATTTTTAGTCTCTGCTCCCTTAGTTTCCATAGGATTTACAACAGGGGTCTCTGCAATCTCAATTTCCTCCAGGATGTATGCTAACTTACCCCTTCCCTCATTCTGACTTCTAGTAAGCCTCCTGTGGCTCCTTGCGTATGTTTTTACTTGACTGTTGGTAGAATTTTGTTTTGGCACCACAGTCTCCTACATTCGTTCAACCTCCAGCTCCATCAGTTCTGCCATAGGCTGTAATTATTCCTCATGATCAACTACAAGTTCAGCTCCAGACTCCTTTCTTTTTCTTTGTGTATTGTACTTTGATTTTGGTGTCTTCTTAGGAGCGAGGACATCAACTTCATATCCACTCATAAACTAGAATGTAGACCAATCTCTTTTGAGTTTATTAAATTCTCCCACTACTAGAAATTTGATCAAAGAATGATGAAAGACAGAGGTGTCACTGGTTTCAGGTTTTGCCTAAACCTTATTTGCCATTTTACCCAAGCTCCTAAAAAAATAGAAAGGCAAGTCCAGTGGTTTTTTACCTATGAAGTGTGTTATTCATCCATAATTTTCACTATCTAAAGATGACTAAGTATCGTTTCTAGATTTCTCGAAACAAATTTCATGAACATTGTGAGTTCTAGAAACCTCACTACCTTCATTATCCTTAAGATAATTTTTTCACTATTTCATCATCCCATCATGTCAATACTCAACTCACCAATCCCAAAGGACTCATCATCTGATCTGAAAATGGAAGGTACTTGAAAAGAGTGCAAGGTATCCATTTTCAATTATGTAAATGTGTGCAAAAATAATCTAAGTTTAAATCTGAAAATGTGAGAACTTCATATTTCTAATACAAAGATAGACTGTAGGGGCATTTACCGGATATTTCACCTTTCAAAGAAAGGATGAATCCAGAGGCTACCTGGCCCTCTTACAGACTCTGCCTAAAGAAATAATAGAAGTAAACACTCAGATTTAATTAAAATGATCTTGCTTTAAACTTGATGTTATGCGGAAATATAGCTTGCAAATGGCGTATGTATTTTCACTGTTTATGTATCTTAAGTGTAATTGTTTTTGCTGAAACTTAATCATGGATATTATAAAAAATATTCAGCAATATAATATCAAAGCACAACAGCAATATGATATAGGAGTTCACCCCAAATCTTGGGCTACATCTCCTGGATCAAGCCTCCCAAAATGGGCTTGTCCTCTTGTATTAAAAGCTCTCAAATGCAATACAAGATTATAAGTGTCTCAATAGAAAAATATGAATATATAAACTGATTCAAAAGGCAGGAAAAAGCTAAGAATGCCTTTTCAAATTCACTAAACAATGAAATATTACCATAAACAGTGATCTCTTCATCAATGTCCTGCTGGTGCTCTGAACTTATCTACAACTTTTCAGGCCGTATAAGTCCTAAAATTCCCCTGAAACCTCCTCCAATGGCTTTAGAAGGCCGAAATTATCTGAAATAGAGCTTTGTTTCAGCTCAAACTGATAACCACAACTCAAACCCCAAAATGGCCATGGTGGCCCTGAAAACTCTCCTAAAGGTTTTCGGCCTCTAAAAGTCTTCAAACAGAGCTAAGACCTATTCCAATGGCTCTTAAATGTAGGAAATAGTCTAAAATGACTTTTTTTTCACCACAAAAGGTTAACCACAGCTCAACCAACTCAAAACCCAAAATGGCCCTAGTGGCTCAAAAAGCTTCTCCGAAGCTAAATAGGCTGAAACTGAGCTCCAATAGCTCTGAAACCTGTGCCATTTAGTCCAAAAGGCTAAGAATATATGAAATAAAAAAAAATCATTCCAAAAGGTTGAGTAATGAGAAATTTATGACCAAAAAAACTTTGCCCCAATTTCCTCCACTAAATGTGGGGCAATTGCCAGTTAACTCCACTAAAAGTGGAAGTCCACCTAAATTTGGGAGCGCCTCCAGAATCTACGCCATATTAAACTCCACTTAACTGAAGCTTAATTAAATATTAAACTTGATATTAGGCTCCTTAAGCTCTCTTAATCATTAAGCTCCCACACTGGTCATATGATGAGGTTCCATGGGAGGAGGGCTGGCCCCTCTGTGCTCCGCCGGACCCACTCCACTAAAAGTGTAATAACTTCTTCATATGGTGTTAGTTTTTTGAACTGTTTGTGGTGTTGGGATCATATCACCGAGGACTATCCCGTCGCTCAGGTTCCAAATCAATTTCAGCACTTTCATTTCTGAGCTTTTTCCCAAGCTCAGATTTGAGCTCCTGATCACACCTCCCAAATGAGAGGCTTTTCGTCCACAAAAGCTTACTGAAATGAAGAACTGAATTGTAGTACAGCAAATGAGAGAATATAAATCCTCTTCTCTTCAGCCCTTCAAAAATTTTTGCCTTGAAAAGCAAATGAAATTGAACCACAAATGAAAAGAAATCAACATTTCCCTTCCTGAATTCGCTTGTCCACAACTGTCCACAACTGTATTTCTTGAACTCACACAGAAATTTCTAGCGAGAAATTTACAGAATGAAACTGTACAACACTGCCTTGATCAATGATCTAGGGTGGATCAAAACAAACAAGATATTACAGCATAAAATACATGCATACATCCGAAATTTGCATATGTACAAAAGGAGTACGTCTTACTGTGTCAAGAAGTCCATCCACTTCTCACCAAGCCACTTCCATGGCGAATTTTTCTGCTACAACTTTTCCTCATGTGAAACTTCCCTTTCCACATCAATAATGCAATATGAGGTTCCACCTTCGCCAATATTTTTGTCCTCTTGCTGCATGTGCATGGGACGACGAGTTGGATGAAAAGTCCAACAATGAGAGACAACATGTCCCTTCTTTTGGCAAAAAGTGCAAGTCATATGCACATTATTTTAAGGTAGTCTTTGCTTCATCTACTTCTTCTGTGCCTTCTTCCTCATCCAGCATCTCGAAACATGATGGTTAAATCGACAACAAAATGTACAAGAAATCCTCTTATGATGCTTTGCATGCTTGCCATAAGCTGCATGTCTACCATCTTCTTGCTGCAACAAAGGCTTCAAACAATGGTAAGGAAGATTTTCATCATGACATTGATGTAAATGAGAACTTGGGAGAAATGTTCTCTTCAAATTTGCATCGAATTCTTGAATGCATGTGCTCAAAGCTTCGCCATTAAGCTGCTCATAGCCAAGACCAATATTCTTGGGACGCTCCACAACACAAATAGGCTCAAAAATACCTTGTGCATGCTTGCCCAAACCTTTGCCTTCTTGATAGCCCATCTTCAACATCAATTTGGACCCAATACCTCTTGTATGTCGTTCAAAAGAACCAACACACTTTTCAATAGAGGAAACTGAAGAAAAATTAGACTGATTTACCTCATGATTTACATCCTGAAGATGAGGTATTTTCTTGGACAAAGCTTCTTGAGCTTGAAGAAGCTGCAACTCCATATCATGCAGTCTTTGAAGAATGGCTTCTTTCTCTTCCTTCATAGCTAGCAATTGTGCACGAAGTTGAACACTTTCCCTTTGATCCTCAAGGAGAATCTGCACCATGTCCTTCACCTTAAAGAACTCATTCTTCATGTCATCATTGAAGAATCTCGTGAAGGAGGAAACTTCACTTGTTGAAGAATTTGACATTATGTAAATGGTTAAAACAACCAAAAATAACTTCCAAAGAAAAGTCCTCAAAGCTTTCAATCAAACGACAAGATTTTAGCCAAATGTCAGTAAAGACCCCTTCTCATTCAAGTAGCCATTTTCCAACCAATAAACAGTAAATCTCTTACACTGTTTTAAAACATTTAGCACCATAAGGAATGCTCAACCTGAGCTTTGATACCATCTGATCTGAAAATGGAAGGTATTTGAAAAGGGTGCAAGGTATCCATTTTCAATTATGTAAATGTGTGCAAAAATAATCTAAGTTTAAATCTGAAAATGTGAGAACTTCATATTTCTAATACAGAGATATATTGTAGGGGAATTTACCTGGCCCTCTTATAGACTCTGCCTAAAGAAATAATAGAAGTAAACACTCAGATTTAATTAAAATGATCTTGCTTTAAACTTGATGTTATGCGGAAATATAGATTGCAAATGGTGTATGTCTTTTCACTGTTTGTGTATCTTAAGTGTAATTGTTTTTGCTAAAAATTAATCATGGATATCAGCAAAAATATTCAGCAATATAATATCAAAACACAACAGCAATATGATATAGGAGTTCACCCCAACTCTTGGGCTACATCTCCTGGATCAAGCCTCCCAAAATGGGCTTGTCCTCTTGTATTAAAATCTCTCAAATGCAATACAAGATTATAAGTGTCTCAATAGACAAATCTAAATATATAAACTGATTCATAAGGCAGGAAAAATCTAATAATTCCTTTTCAAATTCACTAAACAGTGAAAGATTACCATAAACAGTGATCTCTTCATCAATGTCCTGCTGGTGCTTTGAACTTCTCTGCAACTTTTTGGGCTACAGAAGTCCTCAAATGCCTCTTAAACCTCCTCTAATGACTTCATAAGGTCGAAATTATCTGAAATAGAGCTTTGGTTCACCTCAAACTAATAACCACAACTCAAACCCCAAAATGGCCATGGTGGCCCTGAAAACTCTCCTAAAGGTTTTCGGCCTCTGAAAGTCTTCAAACAGAGCTAATACCTATTCCAATGGCTCTGCAATGTAGGAAATAGTCAAAAATGACTTTTTGTTCACCAAAAAAGGTTAACCATAGCTCAACCAACTCAAAACCCAAAATGGCCCTAGTGGCTCAAAAAGCTTCTTCGAAGCTAAACAGGCTAAAACTGAGCTCCAATGGCTCTGAAACCTATGCCATTTAGTCCAAAAGGCTGAGAAAATATGAAATCAAAAAAAATTTCGTTCCAAAAGGTTGAGTAATGAGAAAGTTATGACCAAAACAACTTTGCCCCAATTTCCTCCACTAAATGTGGGGCAACTGCGAGTTAACTCCACTAAAAGTGGAAGTCCACCTAAATTTGGGAGCGCCTCCAGAATCTACGCCATATTAAACTCCACTTAACTGAAGCTTAATTAAATATTAAACTTGAGATTAGGCTCCTTAAGCTCTCTTAATCATTAAGCTCCCACACTGGTCATATGATGAGGTTCCATGGGAGGAGGGCTGGCCCCTCCGTGCTCCGCCGGACCCACTCCACTAAAAGTGTAATAACTTTTTCATACGGTGTTCGTTTTTCGAACCGTTTGTGGCATTGGGATCGTATCGCTGAGGCCTATCCTATCGCTTGGGTTCCAAATCAATTTGAGCACTTTCATTTTTTGAGTTTTTTCCCAAGCTCAGATTTGAGCTCTTGATCATCATCGGATCATGTCATTCAGTTTTTCTTTTTTGTGTCACCTTTGGCCACAACCCTCTATTTTGTTTTTCCTAACTCCTCCATTGTCCATCTAGGGGTTTTAAGGGCATTTTTCTTGGTTTCATGACCTCCATGGTTAAAAATAAATAAGGCTCGTATCTTGCTATTCTTACACCTCCTCCTACCCCTAATATACCTTCACAAACATTTACCATCACTCCTATCCCTCAAATTCATCATTTTTCTAAAAACACCTAGTCTGTGGCCACATTTTGACACTTTTTAGGACTAGGCCTGTGTTTTTCCCTTTTGGACCCCTTCCCCTCACTCAATTCTTGAAATTACACTTTCCCCTACTCCCTAACATCTATCCCTATTCCCAAAAATTTCCCCAAGAATTTAGAAAACCCTTAACCCATTTAGACAACCCTTAACCCCTTCATTCTGCTCCCTCTGCAAGGCAGTCCTAAATCCCCACACCAAACCCTAATTTCCTCTTCCAACTAAGATAGGGTTTGATATGATAAGGAGGCACAAGAGAAAAGGATTCATTTGATAGATCATTTCAGCAAGCATAATTCCATACCAGCTCATAAACATCATGCCTCTATCATTTTACAAGAATTCAATACAAAAGACAAGCCATGTGTCACGCCCAGGGCCAATTTTGCTTCAAACTGTGTTTCTGACCAAACAGAGATGCAATTGACAAAAGTGAGAGAGTTTTTTGTCCATCATAGGCCCAAGAATAAAAAAATCCTTCAGTTACACGGGTATCATGATTTGGGAGAAATGTCAAAAATACAGGTGTCATGGGAGAATTTCTGCACTGCTGGAGTGACCCTGGGAAACTCAGGTTTTCTCATAGTTGGAGTATCCAAATGACTTTCTTGATGATTCAAAAGACAACTAAACTTGAATATATTTCCAATGAGCTATCATGAGCTCAATGTGGAATTGGGGAAGTCATCCAAAAATGGCCTGCACTATCACTCTGCATTTCTGCACCAGCATTCAGCACTTTTTGACCAGTGTTGGGAGAATCAATTTTTGGACAGGTAAATTGTTACCAAATGGAAAATAAAAATAAAAAATGGAAATTAAACTCAATCATATTTCCAATGAGCTATCATGAGTTCAAGTTGGAGTTGTGGAATGCCTCCAAACGTTGTCTGCACCAGCATTTTTCATTTCTGCACCAACATTCACCACTTTTGAACAGTGTTGGGAGAATTCGTTTTTGGACAGGTAGATGGACACCAAATGGAAAAAAAGGATTTTTTTCAAATTATACTCAACCATATTTCCAACGAGCTATCATGAGCCCATTTCTGACATCGGGAAGGGCTCCAAATGCTCGTTGCAAAAAGGCCCTTTTCTGCGCTGTGCTCCTAGAAAGTTCAAAAAGACCAAACAGAGGTTCAGAAAAAAATTTCATGGTGTTGCGCTCCTGTAGGATGGTGCTGCGCTCCTGTAGCTACCTCTAGTGCATTTTTACACTGAGTGTTGTGCTCCTATAGGTGGGTGTTGTGCTCTTACGATCTTTCCCGGCGTGCAGAGTGACGCCTGAAACTACGTGCAAGCCTGCCCACCATATGTTGCGCTCTGGAAACTGCTTCCATCACACGACGCTGCATGCCTGACACTGCCACCGTCGCTCGATTCTGTGTGCAGTGCTGACCAAGTACTGCACTCTGGCAACTGCTTCCATCGCACGCTGTTGCGCACCTGCCACTACCACCATTGCCCGATTTTGCGTGCAATGCTGACCAACTACTACGCTCCGACAACTGCTTCCATCGCATGACGCTGCGCGCCTACCACTGCCCCCATCGCCGAAGCTACACTCCTGGCGTAAAAGCGCATCACTACCTAGAAAAGTGCAAAGGCGCCCGAAATTTCCCAGAAAGCTTAGGATTGGCATTTTTTATGTTGTGGAAGACAATTTTAAGAAATTTTGAGGGAGAGAGTGAGGATGATGAAGATGAGGGAAAGAGTGATGATCATGAACAAAAAAGTAAGGGAGATGGCCAAGAAGAAAGCAACAATCGCCAAAATAAAAATAGTCAAAGCAATGATAGAGATGATGGTCAAGGAAGCCAAAGTGCTAGGTCTCATGGTGAAGAAAAGGACACTGACAACCTTACAGGAGACAATGGCAAAGAAGAAATGAGCAGTCCTGACAATGAAAAAATTGATGAAGATAGCCCAGAAATAGATTTCAAAATTGTTTTCAAGAAACAAGGAGAGGATGGAAAAGATCCAAAGAATGATGGCAGTAAAAACAACAGTGAAAAATGTGAAGAGATGGATAGTCCTAAAGGTGAAAATGTGTCAAACCTAGGCGCCTATGACAGTGCAAAAATAGAGTATGGCAGTTTTGAAGATTCTCCTAGTGATGAGAGTATGAAATATGTTGAAATTAATGATCAAAGGACTACCATCAACAAAGTAGCAAGGAGATACATACAGAAAACCTTCTTGAAGAAAAGGACAACCCTAGGGCTGTAAATGATCAAATTATGCAAGCCCAGTTTGTGACACCTCTCACCATCCCTTATCAAAGAGGTAGGAGGCAAGTGTTTGCTGCCTCCAAAAGGCAAGGGGCCATGAACTCCTCCTCAAAACTAGTAAAAGACAAAATCACTAAAACATTGAAGGACAAGGTAACTCAAACAGTAGAAAGCAAAGTCACCAAATCATTGAGGAGCAAGGGTAAACTGCCAAAGAAAGACAACGGTAAGAAGCCCATGAAGGACAAAGGAAAGATGACAATGAAAGAACAGGAAAGCAGTCATGAAGAAGAGAGGGAATTTGAACTCATTCACTTGGATAGTGATGAGGAAAATCAAACAAGGATACCTAATTCTCTCCTACAGGACCAGAGTGCACAAATAAGAGATTTGGAGGTTGAGTTGGAAAGATCAAAAGATCTCATTCATTTCCTACAAATGCAAAACAAGAAAATGAGTGTCCAACTTGCCATTCATGAAGCCCGAATGCTCAAATACAAGAGAGAGGCTCAGAAATCACAAGTACAGCTGGAGGAGTACATGGGTTCCTATGAAGAAGAAAATGAAGAAGAGGGGCAAGCTAGGAAAAGGCCTAAGACTATGGGTCTTAGGAAAGCATTGGAAAAATAGAGACAAGAAGAATCAGCCCAAGCACAACATTTTCCTCTCACTGAGCTCCTTGCCTTGAAAATTGAGCATGACAAAGAATCATGGCTTGAAAGGGAAAACCTACATTTGGAGGCTAAGTTAGAGAAGGCAAACAGAGATCTGGGCTTACATAGAAACATGACTAAGCACTACAAAAAGAGAAATCAGTTTGCAAGGAAGAAGCTCAAAACTAGCCAAAAGAAGTGCCCGACACCAAATGATGGAAAAGGCCAAGCTAGGCTTGGAATTTTTGCTCAAGCTTCAATACAGGTCTCTAGGTACCCTTAAGGGATTCACTCACCAATTTTGAGCAAAATTGGACACTTTTTGGTTTTTTGTGAATTTTTAAGCCTAGAAGCGCAACACCCTGGACATTGCGCTTTTTATCAGAGCATCTTCAGTAGAAAACGTTTCCATTTTTTGATTCCTTGGCACAAGATGAACATGCTCACAAAATTTCAGCTCATTTGGAGTTGTTTTGGTCCCTCAAAAGGTCCAAAAACAACCATTCTTTCACCTTTCTACCACTGTTTCTGAGCAGGTGTTGCACCCCTGGGAATTTGTAGCTTTTCTACTTTTTGGGAAAATTTTAGAGATTATATTGAGAAAAAAACAAGTATATTTGGAAAGTAGACATCCATAGCTTTCCAACGAGCCATCCCCGGACCTTTTTCGACATCGGGAAGGCCTCCAAAACCTTGTTGCAAAAAGGACTTTTTTGGTGTTGCGCGCCTGGAAATTTTGCAAAAACAGAGACAGATTTATGCATTCCTGTGTGAGGACAAGGAAAATGTGCGTTAGGAAAATTTTATCATGCATGTCAGTGCCTAAAAGTGGTTTTTTTTGCTATTTTGGTCCGAAAAGGATATTTTGAAGAGATATTTTTTCCCTTGGACCTTGTAAGGCCTCAAGGACAATTATAGATATTTTTCTTTGGCCAATGGCCTTCTAGTTGCTCTAGTGAGGTTTTCTCCTCATTGGTTTATATAAACCATGATGATTCATTGTAAGAGATAGGGAGAACTTGACATGTTAAGAGCAATACATAGTTTTATGAGCTTGGAGAAAATATTGGTTTTATGAAGTGGATGAATGGCTTGCTTGGCTTGATGGTGGAGAAGCATTGTGTGCAAGATTCCATAGCTTGGTGAATGGTGATGTCTCCCTGATTTGTTTATGTCTTCTTGTTTTCATTAATGTTTGATACTTATTGTTTTTTGTAAATCAAAAAAGTATAGGTTGATATATGCTCATGGAAGCACCTCAAACCTCCTATTTATTACAGCTTTGATGTTTTCTTCTTCTTGGTCATTATAAGGAATTCTTTACTGCTCCTTAGGTCCACCTAGAATTTTTTATTTGTTTCATTAATAGTCAGTATTCTAGCTATCAAATATGATTTAAGGTATGCCCTGCTTATTTCAAGTTCTCAAGACCCTATTCTAAAGCCTTTCTATGAAATATTGATTGATTAGGTTGAGTCAAAGAGGTCTCGCTCAATCTTGCCCTTTTTCCATGCTTACCAACTTGTTTCAAAGTTCTCGATAGTTTGATATATGTTGTTTAGGATTTCCCTCTTCATATATTAAGTTATTTTTTTATCTTATATGTTTTCCCAATAGCTGAAGGTGAATTTCTAAAGTTAGGAGTTCTTATGCTTCTATGTCTCAACTGAATGTTTATCTTTCATGTTTATCAGTTTGAGTATTGTTCATAAATATTAATGGTCTACGCTACCTATTGAGTATTTGCTTTCAAACTATGTGTGTTAAAGACTTCTTCGTTTTTTCACAAACATAATGTTCATTTCACCTCATACCTCACCCAAAGGATCCATTGACCTTGCTAAATTGGCCCTACAGTACACATTGTCCATCATTTAGACATCCTTGACTTCATATGAACCCATAGCCCTGTTGATTTGATGAACTCTCTTTCCATTTATCCTACTTGATCAGTTTTACCTCAAAACGAAAACAAACCAAAATATACTTAACAACTAGCCTAAGATTAAACATACAAAGCGAACAAATTCACATCCTTCGCATAATAGAGAGAGCCCTCTCTGAGTCTAGGAAGGCTAGGTCCTAGGACTCCAAAGACTGGTCTGATGTTACCCTGTCATTTGGTTGGCCAATCTACCAAATCACGGGACACTAACATAATGGTGATCACGGTGGGACTCTGAGTAAGGAACAAACCTAGACTTCCCTAAACATTTTAGCAGCCTTTAAGAAAAATATCTTCTGGATTTATCCCACCTCTCACTAACATAATGGCGATCACGATGGGACTTTGACTCAAAAAAATCCTAGGTATCCCTTAGGAACTCTCAAATCTCAGTCAAATCATAGAAACTGTAACTGATAGCCTAAGAGAAGAATCTAGCTTTTTCACCATCGTAGAAAAATGATGACTCAGCTATAGGACACTCTTAAAAACCTTAGGGCTGCATATAGAAACTTAGAAAACCCCAAAACATTTCTATATTGGCTTTTTGTCAGTATTGGTGGTGGAACATAGACACTTATCTTCAAAAAAACTAAAAATATCCACCTAGCGATTCCATTAGCCTCCAGTAGGCCTATTACCCCACTAGTTCTTCTAAACTCCACTGGGAATGCATTAAGAAATCCCAATCATGCTGATGGTGGACAGAAAATTTCAAATCTTCCACCTAGCAACTCCACAACCCTCAAGACCTAAAGACTCCACTGGTAGATAACTCTAGACTGGTTGAAAAGATGCAGTGACCTCTTTCTGATAAACAAAGATGGATCCAAGTATGAATAGAGAGGAAAAACTAGAGATATTGATAGATACATTTAGCAAACTGATGCATCTACTTGACAGGCAAGAGGAAAGGTATAGGGTTAAGGTTGGTGATGCTTATTCAAAACAACATATACTTCTTCCTCGGGAAAAGAAAACTAAATCACTAAAAAACAAGAACAACAAACAAAATATGCATTACGAGAAAGACTGCAAAGAAGAGAGTAAAGAAGGCTGCCAAGTAGGTACTAGTTACTTTCCTACATCTTGTGCTTCATTATTAAGAGAGCATTATGAGAAAGTTGCAAATAAAAATAGAGAGGAGTGCCCTAAAGAAACAATCAGCCATCTTGAAATCACAAAATATGAAATAGAGGAAGAGATAACACATTTAGAGTCTCTACCCTTATGCTTTGATTCATTTTAGATTTTAAAAGGAAATTGGCACCCTGAGAACCTATTAGAGGCAACTTATGAATCTCATGCTCAAAGTAACTATCACAAAAATCAAGAAGAGTTGATAGAGGATGAAACCAATCAAAAAATGAAAGAACACCCGTAGGAACCCTTTAAAAACACAAGTGATGATTCATCATCTCTTCTAGGTGAGACTCAAGAAGACATTCAGCCACTAAATCAGCCTTCACAAGAGAAAGAGGACTGTTGTAGTTATTTCCAAGGAAAAATAAAAATGCCTCCTTTTTTAACTAAAGAAGAAATAAATCAGCTTCTAAACATGCAAACAGCCTCTAAAACTTCATATGACCAAAACTTTTCTGATCATTCTCCTGCTAATATTGCATACCATAAGTCAAAAAATAGATTTGTAAATCAATTCGAAGAGAAACAATCTGAAATTACTTATATTAATGATTCTCCAAGGTTTGATCAATATATTGATGATTATGATATCCAAGCATAAGCTAACCTTGTAGATCCATCAGCAGTTGATTTATGGGATGAAGTTCACTATCATCAGATTGAAAGCAGCAATCAGCTAAGACAGGTCACCTATGACACTGATGAAGAAAGCCTTGAAAGTTTAGAAGTAAGTGAAGAGTCTCTGACTCTTTGCTCTACTTCACTTCAGTCCATCAAAAATAGTTTTCATGTGATTGGAAATCAGCAATCTATCAGTTTTGCTGATGAGGTTGGGAAAGATAATGAGTTTCTTGAACCAGTTGTAAATAAGAAGCCTTCTCCTAAAATGGTTGAGGAAATCATTTATGACACAGAACTTTTCTCAGCTCCAGATAAGCAGTCACCAAGTTCCTTTGGATTACAAATTGTAGATGAAGGCATGGAGATTGATGATCACAAGAAAGTTGTTGCACTTCTTTCTCAAGAAGATCTATTGCCAAAGAGTTCTCCTGCTCATCAATATGATGGCATTCATATAGATTTCAACCCACTCTATCAAAGCACATCAGGTTTTTTAGAGGATAACATTGCCACATATGATGAATCTACTAGTTCATATGATCATGAGGAAGAGGTGGAGTTTCTTTCCCAAAAGAGTCCCAAACATAGCCAAGTGGAAGAAGGAGTAGTCCTAGATGAAGCTTATGTCTCAAGTCCTCAAGATCATGTATCATTCCAAGATCCATTTTCTGTTTTCCTTGAGAAATCTAAAAGAGGAGTGTTTTCTGCCAAGAACAGTTTGATGCAAGGTTTAAAGAGAATTTTAGGCACTACTGTTCAAGAACAAGTAAGGTGCAAGTGGCCTTTTGATTTCTTCAGCATCCTCAAAGAGTTGAAACAAGATCACCCATGCAATCATTGACTTGACTGGTTATATTGGAAAAGAGATTTCACCAAATAAATTTCTATCATGTATAGGTTAGATTAGGATAGATAGGCATGCAAAATAAGCTCAGACCTATGAGCATATTTTTATTTTCAGATTGTTTTGAGAAAAAATGGAAACACAAAAAACACATAGAAATGGAAAAAGAGGGCAGATTTGAAAAGAAAGCGTACAACCCCATGCCTTAAAAATAGTAATACTGAAAGTGTGCAAGTCCAAATTCCACTACTAGTGCAAAATGATGTCTTGTTCAGCTATCTAGCCTAATCATAGATGAACATGCTTTACATTTATTATTGATAAGTTAGTGAAAAGAATGATGGTCAAAATATTCAAGCTTGAATTGTTGAAGAAAATAGCTTAGGAGAGAAGATACTAGTTCCACATGCTCAAAACAGAACCAAAGAGGAAAATAGGGATGAATAGAAAATTATGTATCCTAGCCCTAATTTTTCTGAATCTTACTTTGTACAAAAATAACATTTGTGTGTAGCTTGTTGTTATGCCACAAACCCATGATAAATCAGACTATCTAGTCCTAATTTAGTCATGTTTTAAATTTCTTGTCAAATAGATTAGAGAATGAAGTCTTTCATATTGCTTAATCTTGACAGTCAAATAGAATAGGTAGAGAATCAAAGGAGTTCATTAGCATAATCTGAGCTCCTGGAAGAAATAAGGTAGAAATAGATAGTTTATTTTTCTTTCAAAAAACAAGAAGATGTCAAGGTTGCTAGTCCAAATGCACCTAAAGAAGAAATTTTTTTAGGAAATTAGGTTGGGTAGGTAGATATGGATTTGAGTTAATCATGTCTTTCAGATTGTTGAGATCATAGCTTCAAAGAAAGCATCAGAAAGAGAAAAGAGGTAAAAATATGCCTAATGAATGAGGCACTGTTCTCCATCAAGCTAGAGATCTCAAAGTTCTTGACACCTCCTAAAAAGGAGCTGCCCTCCCCAAGTGGAGCCACTGTTAGTCATCCATAATTTTCACTATCTGAAGATGACTAAGTATCAGTTCTAGATTTCTAGAAACAAAGTTCATGAACATTGTGAGTTCTAGAAACCTCACTACCTTCATTATCCTTAAGATAATTTTTTCACTATTTCATCATCCCATCATGTCAATGCTCAACTCACCCTTCCCAAAGGACCCATCATGGGCTCATGTCATTCAGTTTGTCTTTTTTGTGTCACCTTTGGCCACAACCCTCTATTTTGTTTTGCCTAAATCCTCCATTGTCCATCTAGGGTTTTTAAGGGCATTTTTCTTGGTTTCATGACCTCCATGGTTAAACATAAACAAGGCTTGTATCCTACTATTATTACACCTCCTCCTATCCTTAATATACCTTCATAAACATTTCCCATCACTCCTATCCCTCAAATTCATCATTTTTCTAAAAAAACCTAGTCTATGGCCACATTTTGACATTTTTTAATACTAGGCCTGTCTTTTTCCCTTTTGGACCCCTTCCCCTCACTCAATTCTTGAAATTCCACTTTCCCCTACTCCCTAACATATATCCCTATTCCCAAAAATCTTCCCAAGAATTTAGACAACCCTTAACCCCTTCATTCCGCTCCCTCTGTAAGGTATTCCTAAATCCCCACACCAAACCCTAATTTCCTCTTCCAACTAAGCTAGTGTTTGATATGATAAGGAGGCACAAGAGAAAAGGATTCATTTGATAGATCATGTCAGTAATCATAAGTCCATACCACCTCATAAACATCATGCTTCCATTATTTTACAAGAATTCATTACAAGAGACAAGCCATGTGTCATGCCCAAGGCCAAATTTTCTTCAAACTATGTTTCTCACCAAACGAAGATTAAATTGACAAATGTGAGAGATATTATTTTCCATCGGAGGCCCAATAATAAAAACCTCCTTCCGTTTTTACACAGGTATCATGGTTTGGGAGAAATGTCAAAAATACAGGTGTCACGGGAGAATTTCTGCACTACTAGAGTGACCCTGGTAAACTAAGGTTTTCTCATAGCAGGAGTATCCAAATGACTTGATTGATGATTCAAATGAAAACTAGACTTGAATATATTTCCAATGAGCTATCATGAGCTCAATTTTTAATTGAGGAAGGCATCCAAAAATGGCCTGCACCAGCACTCTGCATTTCTGCACCAGCGTTCAACACTTTTTGACCAGTGTTGGGAGAATCCATTTTTTGACAAGTAAATGGACACCAAATGGAAACAAAAAAGACTTTTTGGAAATCAGACTCAACCATATTTCCAATGAGCTATCTTGAGCTCAATTTGGAGTTGTAAAAGGCCTCCAAAACTTGTCTGGACCAGCATTCTGCATTTTTGGACCAACATTCACCACTTTTGACCAGTATTGGGAGAATCAGTTTTTGGATAGGTAAATGGACACCATATGGAAAAAAAAAGAATTTTTGGAAGGTAGACTCAACCAGATTTTCAACGAGCTATCCCAGGCCCATTTCTAACATCAGGAAGGCCTCCAAATGCCCACTGCGAAAAAGGCATTTTTCTGCGCTGCGCTCCTAGAAAGTTCAAAAAGACCAAACAGAGGTTCAGGAAAAAATTTCATGGTGCTGCACTCCTGTAGGATGTTGCTACACTCCTATAGCTGCCTCCAGTGCATTTTTACATTGAGTGATGTGCTCCTGTAGGTTGGCGCTATGCTCTTACGATCTTGCCCGATGTGCAGAGTGACGCCCAAAACTACGTGCAACCCTGCCCACCATATGCTGCGCTCTAACAACTACTTCCATCGAATGACGCTGCGCGCCTGCCACTTCCACCATCGGCTGATTCTGTATGCAGCGCTGACCAATTGCTACACTCCAAAAACTGCTTCCATCGCACGATGTTGCGTGCTTGCCACTGCCACCATCGCCCGATTCTGTGTGCAGCGCTGACCAAGTGCTGCGCTCCGAAAAATTCTTCCATCGCACGACACTGCACAACTGACACTGCCCCCATCGCCGACGCTACGCTCCTAGCGTAAAAGCGTAGCACTACCCAGAAAAGTGCAGAGGCGCCCGAAATTGCCCATAAAGCTTAGGATTGGCATTTTTTATGCTGTGGAAGGTAATTTTAAAAGATTTTGAGGGAGAGAGTGAGGATGATGAAGATGAGGGAAAGAGTGATGATCTTGAACAAAACAGTAAGAGAGATGGCTGAGAAGAAAGCAGCAATGGAAAAAATCAAAATAGTCAAAGTAGTGATAGAGATGAGGGTCAAAGAATCCAAAGTGTTGGGTCTCATGGTGAAGAAAAGGACACTGAATACCTTATAGCAGACAATGGCAAAGAAGAAATGAGCAATCCTGAAAATGACAAAATTGATGAAGACAGCCCAGAAACATATTTCAAAATTGTTTTCAACAAACAAGTAGAGGACGGAAAAGATCCAAAGAATGATGGCAGTAAAAACAACAGTGAAAAAGGTGAAGAGATGGATAGTCCTAAAAGTGAAAATGTGTCAAACCTAGGCGCCTCTGACAGTGTAGAAACAAATTATGGCAGTTTTGAAGATCCTCCTAGTGATGAGAGTATGAAAGATGTTGAAATTAATGATCAAAGGGATTGCCAACAAAAAAGTAGCAAGGAGATACATACAGAAAACCTTCTTGAAGAAAAGGACAACCCTAAGGTTGTAAATGATCAAATTATGTAAGCCCAGTTTGTGACACCTCTCACCATCCCTTATCAAATAGGTAGAAGGCATGTGTTTGTTGCCTCCAAAAGGAAAGGGGCCATGCACTCCTCCTCAAAACGGGTAAAAGAAAAAATAACCAAAACAGTGAAGGACAAGGTAACTCAAACAGTAGAAAGCAAAGTCACCAAATCATTGAGGAGCAAGGGTAAACTGCCAAAGAAAGACAAGGGTAAGAAGCCCATGAAGGACAAAGGCAAGAAGACAATGAAAGAATAGTAAATTAGTCATGAAGAAGAGAGGGAATTTGAACTCATTCACTTGGACAGTGATGAGGAAAATCAAACAAGGATACTTAATTCTCTCCTACAGGACCAGAGTGCACAAATCAGAGATTTGGAGGTTGAGTTGGAAAGATCAAAAGATCTCATTCATTTCCTACAAATGCAAAACAAGAAAATGAGTGGCCAATTTGCCATTTATGAAGCCCGGGCGCTCAAATACAAGAGAGAGGCTTAGAAATCACAAGTAAAGCTGGAGGAGTACATGGGCGCCTATGAAGAAGAAAATGAAGAGGAGGGGCAATCTAGGAAAAGGCCTAAGACTATGGGTCTTAGGAAAGCATTGGAAAAACAGAGAGAGGAAGAATCATCCCAAGCATAGAATTTTCCTCTCACTGAGCTCCTCACCTTGGAAATTGAGCATGACAAATAATCATTGCTTCAAAGGCAAAATCCACATTTGGAGGCTAAGTTAGAGAAGGAAAACAAATATATGGGCTTACAGAGAAAGATGACTGAGCACTACAAAAATAGAAATCAGTTTGCAAGGAAGAAGCTCAAAACTGCCCAAAGGAAGGGCCCAATGCCAAATGATGGAAAAGACCAAGATAGGCTTGGAATTTTGGGTCAAGCTTCACTACAGGTCTCTAGGGACCCTTGAGGGATTCACTCACCAATTTTGAGCAAAATTGGACACTTTTTGGTTTCTTGTGAATTTTTAAGCCTAGGAGCGCAGCACCCTAGACGCTGTGCTTTTTCTTAGAGAATATTCAGCAGGAAAATTTTACATTTTTGTTTTCCTTGGCACAAGAGAGGCATGCTCACAAAATTTCAGCTCATTTGGAGTTGTTTTGGTCCCTCAAAAGGTCCAAAAACAACCATTTTTTCACCTTTCTCCCACTGTTTCTGAGCAGGTGTTGTGCCCCTGGGAATCTGTATCTTTTCTACTTTTTCGGGATTTTATAGAGATTTTATTGAGAAAACGCAAGTATATTTGGAAATTAGACATCCATAGCTTTCCAACGGGCCATCACAAGGTCTTTTTCGACATCGGGAAGGCCTCCAAAACCTTGCTGCAAAAAGGTCTTTTTTGGTGTTGCGCGCCTGGAAATTTTGCAAAAACAGAGACATATTTCTGCATTCCTATGTGAGGACAAGGAAAATGTGCATTAGACAAGTTTTATCATGTATTTCATAGCCTAAAAGTGGGTTTTTTTTCTATTTTGGTCCAAAAAGGATATTTTGAAGAGATATTTTGTGCATTGGACCTTGTAAGGCCTCAAGGACAGTTTTAGATATTTTGCTTTTTCTAATGGCCTTCTAGTTTCTCTAGTGAGGTTTTCTCCTCTTTGGTTTACATAAACCATGAGGATTCATTGTAAGATACAGGAAGAACTTGACATGTTAAGAGCAATACGTAGTTTTATGAGCTTGAAGAAAATATTGGTTTTATGAAGTGGATGAATGGCTTGCTTGGCTTGATAGTGGAGGAGCATTGTGTGCAAGATTCCATAGCTTGGTGAATGGTGATCTTTCCCTCATTTTTTTACGTCTTCTTTTATTCATTAATGTTTCATACTTCTTGTTTGTTGTAGATCAGAAAAATATAGGTTGAGATATGCTCATGGAAGCACCTCAAACCTCCTGTTTATTATAGCTTTGATGTTTTCTTCTTCTTGGTCATTATAAGGAATTCTTAACTGCTCCTTAGGTCCACTGAGAATTTGTTATTTGTTTCATTAATAGTCAGTATGCTAGCTATCAAATATTATTTAAGGTATGCCCTGCTTATTTGAAGTTCTCAAGACCCTATTCTGAAGCCTTTCTATGAAATATTGATTGATTAGGTTGAGTCAAAGAGGTCTTGCTCGATCTTGCCCTTTTTCCATGCTTACCAACTTGTTTCAGAGTTCCCGATAGTTTGATATGGGTTGTTTAGGAGTTCCCTCTTCATATATTAAGTTATTTGTTTATCTTATATGTTTTCCCAACAACTGAAGGTGAATTTCTAAAGTTACGAGTTCTTATGCTTCCATGTCTCACCTAAATGTTTATCTTTCATGTTTATCAATTTGAGTATTGTTCATAGAGATTAATGGTTTTCCCTTCCTCTTGAGTATTTGGTTTCAAACTATATATGTGTAAAACTTCTTCTTTTTTTCACAAACTTGATGTTCATTTCACCTCATACCTCACCAAAAGGATCCATTGACCTTGCTAAATGGCCTTGCAGTACACCTTGTCCATCATTTAAACATCCTTGACTTTATCTGACCCCATAGCCCTGTTGATTTGATGAACTCTCTTTCCATTTTTCCTACGTGATCAATTTTACCTCAAAACCAAAACAAACCAAAATATACTTAACAACTAACCTAAAATCAAACATACAAAGCGAACAAATTCACATCCTTCGCATAATAGAGAGAGACCTCTTTGAGTCCAAGAAGGCTAGGTCCTAGGACTCCAAAGACTGGTCTGACATTACCTTGTCATTTGGTTGGCCAATCTGCCAAATCACGGGACACTAACAAAGTGTATCATTAGTTTGAAGTGATATTGATAGATCATATGGAATCTACCTTCACAGGTGAAATTTTTATGAATTACCATTAAGAACTTGAAATAATTCTCCTTCAGGCATGTGCTAGGGATGCCTAAACTCATATCCATGCCTTTGTGCTCCTCTATCAAAAATTCATCACAGTTTTGCAACTTAAATTTCATCACCTTAAACCATGACTATCCTGATCTTGGGATCTCAGTAGCCTATTCAATTGTGTTAGGAGACACAAAAAAGATTAATATGCCTACTTTCGACCATGTACCAATAAAATTGACAGCAAAATCCTTTGGAGCCATTGCATGGTATCCTTGTTACTTTTGGCAGAATTGAAAGCAACCCATGTTAGAAAATGCCTGTGAGAAGGTAGTGCCTTCCTCGAGCATCCTCATATCCATAGGCTAATATCTAACAACAGCTCCAACTTTATGAAATTTCTTTTGTGATGCCATGCCTCCAAAATATGTTGGTCATCTCCTTCCTTGACACATGAAAAATCCTTTGATACAAAACACAAATTCTTTGACACAAGTAAAACTAAGCCTAGGACAGCTGCTAGACATAACCTAGACATCTAGACCACTAGCAAGACAATTGAAGCAACTTACAGGGATGAGTGCAAAGTGTTATTTTTTTTTAAATTGGAAATCAGAATGAATAGGAGGGATGAATAGGTGGGAAAGGGAAATGATGACCAAGCATGTGTATGAAATGCGATGGAAAATAACAAAAAGGAGCAATGATGAGCTAATATTTCTTGACAAATAATTTATTCTACATTTATGAAAAAACCACAACCTTTTCCCACCATTAGCAAATAAAACAAGTTTTGTAGCGCATCATGTGTTCGTGAGGGTGAATTTTCTACAGAAGTGTCACGAACTTCCATAGCAAAACCTGACTTTTTTACACTGATTTCACTACAGAAGTTGGTAAAAGTTCCAACTGTATTTAAATGACTAGATTTACTCATGCATGAGATTCTTTTGGATTTTTCTTTGACATTGAACCCTATCACATGAATGATAACCTTCAAGAACCCCCACATATGTGCATTTTTTTTTTAAATTATGAATTCAAAAGATCTTATTCAACACTAAGTGACTCAACCTAATTAAATTAAGACCAACCTAGACCAACCTAATGGTTATCATGGATAACAATGGCTCCAATGGTGATGTTGCACCCTTGTGGTGCAACAAAGAACTAGCAGCTCCAGTGCCTTACTGAAAACTAAAAATTATAACTCTGACAAAGTATTTACCAAGTCTTTATGGCCTTCTCGTTAGGCTCAAACTTGATGAAAATACCACCTTCATTTGAAAACATGATAAAGGAAAATGGAATATATACAATAATGTGTCTTTCAACATATTGATTTAAGAAGAATAGTGTTTCAGAAACTTGCCATTGACAGGTCCTCCTTGACACAACTGGTCATCCCTCTCTTGGAGTAAGAAGGTGTTGTTTCCATGATATGTTGCAATATTGTAGGTTCCTTTCCAGATGTTTTAAAATTTTCCATGTTTCCCTTTATCTTTTTTCTTGGCCTCCCACTTCAAAATCACATCTAGAACTTTGAATTTTTTCTCCTTTGTTTTCCTGTCAAATGTCTTTGTGACTCTATTTTGTGGTTGTTGATAATTAGTATACACCTCTTCTCTCTTTTCTTGGAAACAAATGAGTTGATTTATCCTTCTTTGGACTGCATTTGGCTCTTCCTCAAATCCTTGCAATAATTTCATCACCGGAACTCCAAGGGAACTAGGAAATATTTCTTCAGTTCCATAAACCAGCTCATGAGAGGAGGTTCCTATGGATCTCTTCATACAAATTCTATCAATCCGTAAGGAAAATTTCAGCTTCAAATTCCATGATATTTTTTTTTCCTGCAGAACCTTCTTGATAATTCAGACTATGCTCTTATTTTATGACTCAGACAAGCCATTACCTTGAGGATAATAGGTTGTGGAGTGACCAAGGGTAATATTGTACTGATTGAAAAAACTAATCAACTTTTTAGACTTGAAAGCCTGGGCATGTCAGTGATAATTTTCATGGGACAACAAAACATTGATAAAATATTATTTTCCAGAAAATGTATGAGGACTGAGTCTGTAGCTTGTCTTGTAGGGATTGCTTCAATCCATTTTATAAAATAATCAATGGTTTTTAAGATCCACCGATGTTGGCCTGAAGATGTAGGATGTATCTCGCCAATAAAATCCAAGCCCCATTGTTGGAAAGGGGCTTCTACAAATATGGATTTTAGAGGTAATGGCAACAACTTCTTTTTTCCATCAAAAATCAGACACTCATGGCACACAAGAAACTTTTTGTAGACATCCTTTAACATTGAAGGCAAATAGAAGCCTGCTCTAAGTATATTTCTTATTGTTGCCTTCCAATAAAGATGACCTCCATAGTAAACCTTATGAAATTCATCAATCACCTTTTCAACTTCATCCTCTAGCAATAAGTTAAGGAGTGTCCCACCAATATCCATCCAATACAAATTCTTATTCAATATGTAGTACCTTAGATATTTGAGCTTGACAAATCTAGATTTGGAATTGGTCACTTCAGGAGGAAACCTGTGATGCTGTAAAACAAAAATTATATATTTATACCAATCAAACATAATGAATCTTTCTTCAACAAGGATCGATTCTTCTTCTTCAACCACCTCTAAAATTTTTGCAATAAAATTCACAGCTATACAATCAAAATTTTATTGTGTCATCAACTTCCCTAGCCCTTGTCCTTTCACAACTTTGTAGGCCTAATCTCCAAATCATACTCCAAAAAAGTGGCAATCCAATTAACCCTATTTCCATTTGGATCAACTTGAGTCAATATGTCTTTTATCACACCATTAGGAACAAAAGCCACAATTTGAGAATGAACAATATAGACTCTAAAATATTTGAGTATCTTCACTAGAGCATAGGCTTGCTTCTGCATAATGTTGTAATTTATTTCAAAATTTCCAAGTGTCCTAATGTAAAAAGAAATTGGTTTTTCATTACCTTATTGCTTCCTTTGCAATAAAACTCCTGCAATTGTATGCTCAGAGGCAAAGGTAAAAACTAAAAAATCCTTAGAAAAATCAGGATTTGTGAGCATTGGTGCTTGGGTAAGGGAATTCCTAATATCATCAAAAGAATACTTCACCTTTACTGTCCATTTAATATCAGAATATTTTCTAAGTATCTTGGTGATATGCTTAAAAATTTCTGGAAAATTAGGAAATAACCTTCTAACAAAATTCACCTTGCCTAAAAAGGATTGAATCTCTTTTCTATTTCTAGGAAAATATATCTTCTAAATGGAAACAAACCTACTTGGATCAATATTTATTCCCTTTTTTTATATTATATGACTCAATAATTTTCCATTTGTCAAAGAAAAAACACTTTTGGTAGGATTGAGAGAGATACCGAATTTTCTACATTTTTGGAGAATTCTTTCCAAGTGCTTGAGATGCTCTTCTTCCTTCTTTGAGAAAACATTGATGTCATATAAATAAACAACCACAGATCTATCCTTCTCTTCTTCAAATGAAATTTCCATCACCCTTTGTAAATTCTCTCATGCATTCGTGATTCCCCTAATCTCCCCACTTTTCTTCCTCACAGGTACCAAGTTAGCAAGCCACTTATAACATCTCAATGTAGTAATTATTTTTTCTTCAAAAAACTTCTTAATTTCTTTCTCAATCAATGGCATAAGTAATGGATTAATCCTCCTCAATTTTTATTTAAAGGGATTTTCATTTCCTTTGATGGGTATTGTATGTTGAACGATGTTAGGATCATACCTCTTCAAATCTGAATAACTCCATGCAAAAACAACAATGTATATTTTCATCAAATCAACATACCTTTGTCTTACTTCTGAAGAAAGAAGTTTGGAGAACTTGATCAACTTGGGATTATCTGCAGTACCAAGGTTACAACTTTCAACTTCCTCATCATCATATTTCATCTTAAGACTCTTAACCACATCATTATGATCAAAAAAAATTTCAATAGGGATTAAAAATTTAGGAATACAATTATTATTTAGTTGTATGACCTCATAATTAGCTTTGGCTTGAGAAAACATGTTTTTCTGGTTGACTTGGATGTTTTCAAATTCCTCTTTCAATTCAAGAAAATTTCTGACTTGTTGATCACTGTCAAACACTTTCCAATTGATTATGTTATTGGGAATATCTAGCCTATGTCTAAATTCAACTTCATACCTCTTGCTATGATGGATGGGGATGGTAACAAACTCGAGATAGCTAAGGAATCAACCATATAGTTGTGATCTCTAGATTTGATGGTGAAATTATGCTCTTCGAAATTTTCAAGAATTTTAAGGATCATATTTCTATATTCTCTCATTATGACATCTTGAGTTTGGTAAGTTCCTTTTACTTGCTTGCTAACCAATTCAAAATCACCACAAACTAAAATCTTCTTGGAACCTAAATTTTTCAAAACTTCTAGACCCAAAAATAGTGTATCATATTCTGCCATGTTATTTGTACAATCAAAATTCAATTTATAAGAGAAAAACTTACTGTCATCCCTTGGACTAATAATCCACATACCTACACCAACTCCCTCTCTTCCAGCAGCGCCATCAAAATCCATATGCCACCAACCTTCCTTATCAACCTCTTCAATTTGCTGAATTTTTGCTTGCTAATTTTTTTCCAATTTCCAATTTTCTGCCTCATTAATGATTTCATTGAAGAGGATGGAAGATCCCAGCTCAGTTTCCACTACATAAACTGGAAATGTCAGGGTTTATCTTTACTACTCACCATGTATTCCATCCTAGACTCTCTATACAACCTCCTTTGCTCGCCAAAAACAAGGATAGTGGCATATGTCATGTCCATTTGCATAGTTCCCTTGATTTTGGTAGCTCAAGATCTAGATAGTAACATGCCAAACTTTAGAGGGATATCAACCACAACAATGTCCATTAATACTATATTAGCAGGCACTTGAGTTAAACCAACAACCACATCCTTGATAATACTAGTACATTGAACTCTTTTGGAATTAAAGGAAAATAAGTCTTTGTAAGGTCTAGTATTTCTAAACCCATTCTGTCCATGATGACCTTAGGCATCAAGTTATGAGAAGCGCCTGAATCTAGCATATCATTATGTAAATTCATATCATGAATGTTTAGGCTCACATAGAAAGGTATAACTTCTTCATTTTTATCATCTTCCACTCTTGGCCTTAAGAAGATAGTAGGATGTTATTCTTTCAAATTAAGAATATCAGAGGGTCCAAGATTAGTATCAAGCATTTTGAAAATTTGGCTTCTGTATTCAGTAACTTTTATGATCTCACCAAAAGGGACAACAATTTTCACCTTTTGAAATTTCATTTTCTAAATTGAAGGCATTCTATGTTTTTTCAATTTCTTTTCCATGAGAGGTATCTTTCTTCTGTTCAACGACCTTTAGAGAAACTTTCTTAGGCTGAATTTTATTGGCTACTATAGGAACATTTGTATTCCTAAGGTTGTATTGTTTTTTCATTTAAAAAATGGCATGTTGATATCCTTTCAAATAATCAGATTGTTTTTTGTCTTCGTGATTTGCTATGTCATTGCTAGATTCATCATGCTCTTCTTTTGTTAAGAAAATCCCTGCTACATCTTCATCCAAACAGTGAATGATATCCTCTTGAATTTCATGTTGTGTTTCCTCTTCATCCACTAAGTTTTGCTGGAAAGGAGGCCTAACTTGTTGGTCAGGCTGATTTTTATTATCTCTTGGTCTTTACTGATTTTGAGGTCTTCTAAAATGAGGATTTATAATTTTTGTTTCTTGTTGTGCAACAGGAGGGGAATTTATTCCAAGAGTAAGCCTATCCATAATCCTCTCCATAGTTTTCATCATGGTGTCAAATTTCACATCAGAGTATGTAGAGGGTTCTTCTTCTTCTTTCAATATTGATTTTCCCACTTTGGACCTTTTTGTTGCAGCCATATTAAACTCAAATTTCACAGCATCATTTTTCATATCATCTAAAGTAGCAAACTCTCTCTCCCTCAGTAGAATGGAAAACTCATAATCAAAGGCTTCAACATAATGTAATTGGGCAGCCCCTGGATGAGGTTTGATATGAGCGGGAATAGAATTATAAACCTTATTAAATCTCTTGGAAAAATCTTGGACTAAATCATTGTTAGCTTTCTTCAAGTTATTATATTCACTCAAGGCTTGGACACAATTTACTTTACTTCCCCATTTTCTCAAAAAGAAATCCTCCAATTCATCCCAATTTCATAGACTTCCTGGGATTAAATATTTAAACCAATTTCTTAGTTCACCAATAAAACTTTGTACAAGCAACCTCATTTTGACATCCTCGTCATCTACCTCTTCTAAGTCTATGAAATCATTGAATTAGTCAAAAATTTTCTTTGCAGTGATTCCCTGTTCGCCTCCAAAAGTATTTATCCTATGTTGAAAATGAAGCAAGATGATGGAGCCTATTGAAAAGAAGTCGCCTTCACTAGGTGGGCCTGCAGGCTATTTTTGGCGCAAAGTCTATTTTTAGACTATGTCTATTTTTAGACATATGGAGCATGGTCCAGGGGTTGCAGTATGTTATTCTTGGGTGATTGGTCTAGTTGGTAAAAATAGATGGACCTCTATTTTTAGAATTTCAGGTGGTTTCTATTTTTAGACTGCCGAGCTAAAAATAGAATAGTCAAATATTATTTACCCTTAATAATATTTAGACTCTAAACTTCAGTTTACTCTCTTACGGCACTTCAGTTTGACCCCCGGAGGTGGGGCATGCAGCTGACATGAGGATTTACGCTATTCCCATGTGTTTGGTTGAGCTAATGCATGATTGACTTCAGTTAGACTCATGTGGCAGAGTTTTGGTGGAGTTGATTGAGGAGTTGATGGAGATGGTGTTCTGGTTAACTAGTTGAACTAGTTGTGATCAGTTTAACTGACGATCACACTAGAGATGAGTTGGGTGAATTAAATATTATTTAATTCACTGATATTAACTCATTATTCAACTAAATAACACATCATTTTAACTCAGTGCATGGACAGTTCAGTGAAGACAAGTGGAAGAGGTAGATGAAAGGGTGAGATCGACAGCAGTTGTACATAAGTTGTGCATGAGATTAGCACAATCAGTGGGATGAGAGTGCCAGTGATGATTGCGCTGTTCAATCAAGGTGAATTCGAACTTGGTTCAGCTACATTCACATTTTGGATTGCGCAGTAGAGGCAGGCAGACTAGAGGAGGAGTTTTGAACCCGCGATCGGTTCAAACTGAGCTAGTTTTGTGTGTAGTTTTTGGAGACAGTACTGTGTACTTGTGAGGAGTATTATATTGTGTAAAACTACATGATTCTCATCCATTATATGATACATATAGCTGGGGGTTTTCATCTATAAGCTTTCCCCATACATGCTGCGTTCTATGTGTGTGATTTGATGTTCTGTCGCTTTGTTTTTTTTATTCCGCATGTGACGATTAATGGTAGAAGCGATTATGTGTTATGCATGCAATTCGAATTGATGTATGATTAGGTTAATCGCAGTGAATAAACTTCATTATTCATCAAAGTTCTACATGGTATCGGAGCGAAATTAATCGTCGAGATCTATTACGGTGATTGTTTATTATTTCCTTAGACATAGTCTGCATGCGGGCCAGGTAGCCTTCGAAATATTCATCCTTCCTTGTAAGGTGAAAGATCTGGTGAATGCCCATGCAGTCAATCTCTGGTTTGGAAATAATTAGCTCTCAAGTGTAGATCGGAAGTGATCAAGTTTATCAGCTGGTGGTGAAATTCGAATTTGCAGATTTGTGTTCTTGGTGCCACGGCGAAAATGTCTTTCAACGGATTGCGACTAGAATATGCCTTGGAAGGCAGTTCGAATTATGTTGCATGGAAAGACCGCATGGAGGCTGTATTGGATGATAATGGGCTGTTGGAATTCATGGAGAAAGATGTTCCAAAGCCTACCTCTACTGATGCTGCTGTTGTGGAAGCATGGCAAAAGAAACAGGCGAAATGTCGAAGGATCTTGTTGGAGGGCGTTAAGGATCATATTGTATCCATCCTGCATGGTAAAGCTACTCCATATTTAATGTGGAAAGCGCTGACAGATATGTACCAGAGCAAGAGCGATCAAAGGAAACTGGCGCTCAAAGATAGACTAAGAAAAATCAAGATGGAGAGAGGAGAAAGCATCCCCAAATACCTCACGAGGTTCACCCAATGTCGGGATGAACTGGGAAGTGTTGGTGTGACGGTGGATGATGAGGATCTGGTGAGTTTGGCGCTTCTTGGTTTGCCGAAGAGTTGGCATGCATACCAAGATAGTGTCAATGGTCGAGAAAAGTTGCCGGGATGGGAAAGACTGTGGTCTGATCTCGTGCAAGAGGAGATCCGGCGGAATACCAGAGATGGAGCTTCATCAAAGGGAGCTGATGAAGAAAACTGCGCTTTGGCTGCCAAAGCAAAGAAGGGGAAGAAGAAGTCTTCTCAATCCGGTGCTAAGGGTAAGCAGAAGGAAGACATGTCCAAGGTGAAGTGCTTCCACTGTCACCAGCACGGACATTATGCCACGAACTGTCCGCAAAAGAAGAAAAACAAGAAGGCTGGCGGATCTGCATCTGGAGAGGCATTGGCCTCGCAGTTCCAGCTTGACTTTTCACTGATCGCATGCTTGGTTTCAAGTGTGATGGGATCAGTGTGGTTCTTGGACAGTGGCGCATCATTCCACATGACTGGAGATCGGGAGTTGTTTTCAGATCTGGAAGACAAAGATCTGGGCATGCACATCGAGATGGGCGATGATGGTAGATACAGTGCGACTGGTATCGGTACCATATCCTTTCAGAGGGAGTCTGGTAAACCCTTTGTCTTGAAGGATGTCATGCATGTATCTGGATTGAAGAAGAACCTGATTTCTGTGGCGATGTTGGAGGATAAGGGGTATGATGTGGTCTTCAGCGAAGGAAAAGCCTTCTTGCGCAGTAAGACTACTGGAGAAACCCAGATGATAGGGGTTCGAGTCAAGAACCTGTATCAGTTGCAAGTAGATGGTTGCGCAGCAATGGCATGCAAAACGGGAGAAGTGGTGAGCCGAGATGATGAGGGCGAACTGTGGCACAGGAGATTGGGCCACCTTCACCATGGAGCCTTGAAGATACTGCAGCAGATTTCTACGGGACTTCCTAAGGGCACTCTTGCGCAGTCAGATCAGTGCAAGGGGTGTACCTTGGGGAAGTATGTGAAAGCCACCTTTCACGAGAAGGATAGTCGCGCCACGACGATCCTTGAGAGAGTTCACACAGACGTGTGTGGTCCTTTCTCAGTTGCTTCGACAGCAAAGCACAGGTATTATGTGATCTTTGTTAATGATTTCTCTCGAAAGTGCTGGATCTTCTTCATGCAGAAGAAGAGCGATACATTCGCGAAGTTCTGTGAGTTTAAAGCACTGGTCGAGAAGGAGTCGGGGAAGAAGGTGATTGCTCTAAGGAGTGATAACGGTGGTGAATTCATCTCGGCTGAATTCAAGGAGTTCTGCAGCGCAGAAGGGATTCGGAGAGAGCTCATCGCACCCCATAACCCACAGCAGAACGGGGTGGCTGAGCGGAAGAACAGAATGATCGTGGGTGCTGCACGGGCGATGTTGCATGATCAAGGCCTACCCCTTCACTTGTGGGCTGAGGCATGCAACACAGCAGTGTATGTGCAGAACCGTTGTCCTCACAAGGTTCTTGGCATGAGTACACCGGAGGAGGCTTATTCTGGCAAGAGGCCTGATGTTTCTCATTTGAGAATCTTTGGTTCTCCTGTCTACATGCATGTGACGAAGGATGCAAGAAGGAAGCTGGATACGACCGCAGAGGAAGGAATATTTGTGGGGTACACTGATACGCCCCACAACTATCGGGTGTATGTGCCAGACAGTCGCAAGACTATTGTTCGACGGGATATAAAATTTATGGAGGAGAAAGCCATGCAGTGTTCGCTTGAGAGGGAGCCACACTTGCATGCAGAGGAGGAGCTGTTAGCTCCCAAGGAGGAGTCTCCGGATGTGGATCAGCCACAAGAGGAGGTTCACAGAGTGGAAGAAACCACTCATGCAGCGCCAACCATCAGAGGGCGCAAGCGCACTACAGAAGCTGAGCGACTGGCTCAAGATGCAGAGAGGGTTGTAGGACCACCTACAGCTCAGCGCAAACAGAGACAGTCACCGGATCAGTACACTGGATAATGGCTCTTGTGAGAAAATGTGTCGTGACAGAGCCTTCCTCTTTCGAGGAAGCTGTGGAGGAACCCACTTGGGTTGATGCCATGATCGAAGAATATGATTCGATCATCAGAAACAGTGCATGGGAGATTGTCCCAAGACCGAAGGAGAAGTCAGTGGTAGGTTCGCGATGGATCTACAAAGTGAAGCAGGCGGCTGACGGGAGTGTGGAGAAGTACAAGGCGAGATTTGTCGCCCGAGGCTTCTCACAGATAGAGGGAGTCGACTATGAGGAGACCTTTGCACCTGTCGCAAGGTATTCCTCCATACGGACGATCCTTGCTCTCTCAGCGCAGATGGGGTGGCACATCCATCAGATGGATGTGAAGACTGCATTCCTCAACGGAGTCATTGAGGAGGAGGTGTACATAGAGCAGCCTGAAGGTTTCGAGATCTTCAGCAGTGAGTCGCATGTGTGCCGACTCAAGAGAGCACTGTACGGGCTGAAGCAAGCACCTCGTGCTTGGTACACTCGGATAGACAGCTACTTCACCGGGTTTGGATTCTCCAAGAGTGAGGCGGATCCAAACCTGTACCAGATTGTGGTGGAGGGGAAGCTGTTGATCATCGTACTGTATGTAGATGATCTGATTTTGACTGGCGACGAGCAGTTGATACTTTCATGCAAGGAGGATCTTGCACAGGAGTTTGAGATGAAGGACCTGGGCATCCTTCATTATTTCCTGGGATTGGAGATTTGGCAGCGCAGTGGAGGACTGTTTGTTTCTCAGGGCAAGTATGCCCGGGAGATTCCGGAGAGGTTCAACATGCAAGGCTGCAAGCCTGTTGATACCCCTCTTCCTGGAGGATGGAGGAAGGGAGATGCTACTTCGGAGGAGGTAGTGGATGCCACTGTCTATCGACAGTTGGTGGGGTCGTTGATATATCTGGTCAATACTCGACCCGATATATGCTATGCAGTTAACCAGCTTTCGCAAGCTATGGTTAAGCCTACCAAGCTCTTGGTCAATGGTACAGGTGTTATAAGAGTATCGTTGGCACACGGATATGGACTTTAGTACTGCATTGTGAGGATGGAGTGAAGCCAGGGTTTTCATTGCACGCATTGTAGAGCCCAATGGACCGAAGAGCACATCTGGAGGGATCTTCAGCATTGGGTCGACAGCAGTTTCCTGGTACAGCAGGAAGCAGAGATCCGTAGCACTCAGTTCAGCAGAGGCCGAGTACATGGCAGCAAGCTTGGCTGCATGTGAGGCGATTTGGATGAGGAAGATCCTGGTCGGCTTGTTCGGGTTGCAGTTGGAACCTACAGTGATTTACTGTGATAACCAGAGCTGCATCAAGCTCTCGGTTAATCTAGTTTTTCATGATAGGTCCAAACACATTGAAATCAGGTACCATCACATCAGAGACTGTGTTCAGCGGAGGATCATGTTGTTGTCCTACATTCCGACGGAGGATCAGGATGCTGACATTCTGACGAAGGCGCTCACCAGGAGCAAATTCGAGTTCCAAAGAGGTAGGATAGGGGTTGCAGAAAATCCATATCTTGCTGAGAGGGAGTGTTGAAAATGCAGCAAGATGATAGAGCCTAGTGAAAAGAAGTCGCCTTCACTAGGTGGGCCCGCAGGCTATTTTTGGCGCAAAGTCTATTTTTAGACTATGTCTATTTTTAGACATATGGAGCATGGTCCAGGGGTTGCAGTATGTTATTCTTGGATGATTGGTCTAGTTGGTAAAAATAGATGGACCTCTATTTTTAGACTTTCAGGTGGTTTCTATTTTTAGACTGTCGAGCTAAAAATAGAATAGTCAAATATTATTTACCCTTAATAATATTTAGACTCTAAACTTCAGTTTACTCTCTTACGGCACTTCAGTTTGACCCCCGAAGGTGGGGCATGCAGCTGACATGAGGATTTATGCTATTCCCATGTGTTTGGTTGAGCTAATGCGTGATTGACTTCAGTTAGACTCATGTGGCAGAGTTTTGGTGGAGTTGATTGAGGAGTTGATGGAGATGGTGTTCCGGTTAACTAGTTGAACTAGTTGTGATCAGTTTAACTGACGATCACACTAGAGATGAGTTGGGTAAATTAAATATTATTTAACTCACTGATATTAACTCATTATTCAACTAAAGAACACATCAGTTTAACTCAGTGCATGGACAGTTCAGTGAAGACAAGTGGAAGAGGTAGATGAAAGGGTGAGATCGACAGCAGTTGTACATAAGTTGTGCATGAGATTTGCACAATCAGTGGGATGAGAGTGCCAGTGATGATTGCGCTATTAAATCAAGGTGAATTCGAACTTGGTTCAGCTACATTCACATTTTGGATTGCGCAGTAGAGGCAGGCAGACTAGAGGAGGAGTTTTGAACCCGCGATCGGTTCAAACTGAGCTAGTTTTGTGTGTAGTTTTTGGAGACAGTACTGTGTACTTGTGAGGAGTATTATATTGTGTAAAACTACATGATTCTCATCCATTATATGATACATATAGCTGGGGGTTTTCAGCTATAAGATTTCCCCATACATGCTGCGTTCTATGTGTGTGATTTGATGTTCTGTCGCTTTGTTTTTTTTATTCCGCATGTGACGATTAATGGTAGAAGCGATTATGTGTTATGCATGCAATTCGAATTGATGTATGATCAGGTTAATCACAGCGAATAAACTTCATTATTCATCAAATTTCTACATCCTAGTGCAGTATCCTTGTGGGAGATCATGGAATAGGGCAGGCAGAATAAGAGGAGCATACCTACCAGGGCCTGCAGGAGGAGGAGGAGGAGGAAATCCAACCATACTAGCAGTGAGAGTGCTAGTAAAAAAAACAGCAGAGGGAGTATTTGTTTGACTAGGAAAAGAAGTAGTGAAAGAGGATGTGATATTAGAAGATCGACTGGTAGAAATTTGCAGCTTAGAGACAAAAGAGCTCCAATCAGGTAAAGGGACACCAACCCTCCTTCTCAACAAGAAGTCAAAAGGATCAAGTTCTTTCAGTTTTTCAAATGACTCTTGCTCTAATGATAATTCTGATGTGACAGTTTCCCAAAACCACTTTTTATCTTCTTTTGACACAAGAGATGTAGTATCAATTCCTAACCTTTGTAGAACTAATACAATTTCGGTCAATTCATTCTCTAATTTAGATCTAAAAAGTATTTCTTCTATATTTTCATTAAACTTTATGTCTTCAAAACTTTGAACAACCTCAGAAGGTAAAGATGAAACTCTTGTAAGATATGGATTACCTTATTTTGATGAGCTACCAATACCTCTGAGAAATTTTTTCTTGATCATAAACTATCTCTAGTGGATCAGGGTCTGTATTACTCCTCGTGTGAATATTCTTAGAATCCACCTTTAGGTTGAGGATCTCAGTAGATTCACCAAGGTAGAAGTGCAACCTTGAATATTTCTGATCTCTTGTTACCTTCAAGAGCTCAGTTACTTTGATTGGAATCAATTTCCCAGGATTATGCTGCTTCAAATTCCCTAGAGATGCACCAAAATGTTATCACTAAGCTAGAAACAATTTCGTTTTTCAATTTTCAACCTAGTGAAACTATTTGAAACCAAATTGGATTGGAAGTTAGCCCTTCCAATAAGAGATGGATCTCTCAAAGAAAATATAAATTGTACAAGACAAAACGTATATTCTAGATTGCTAAATCTTTTTGTAAGTATGAGGGGTTTACACAGTGCATTATATTAGATATCATTTTTGGGATTCAACTGCGTTAATTTAAGTGATTTAAGTGATTTTGCAAGTGGAATATTGTATGAAGGCTACCATTGGGCATGGAATCAGTTATGGGACTTCAATTACAGGCAAATATAATCCATGGAAATTGAGGAAATTAAGCTTAAAATATAAATTTTTACAGCAAAAACATAATACATAAAGGAAATTGGAGCATAATATTATGAATTCCAAGTAATCATGATACTATGAAGGTGATGATAATATGGGAAATGGAGAAACACAAACGCATAAGCTCAAAAGAAATCTCAGGTCTGAAAGACAGTTGTTGCAACTGTATATTAGCTTGGTAAAACAAAATTACATAATAGCCCTCTCATTTACATTCATCAACCAACCCTTTCGAACTCAATAAACCTCTCATTTATAGATTGAGATATCTATTACAAAGTTCTGCCACCTGGGCTAGACTTCGATACTGGCCTAGAGACCTAATTCAAATAGGATTACATCATATTGAAGAATAACAGGGATATTTTCTGTTTTAATGGAGTTGGTAATAAAAAAGGACTCTATGACCATTAATAACTTCAACAAAACCTAACAACCCATGCTTGTCATCCCTATCAAACCAAACTTCCATGTTGAGGTGGCCAACTCATACACTGGATTTAAGGTCTTTATAAACCTAATTTGATGATGAATTCTCCATTTTGTGAGTTGGCATCATGATGAGTTGTCAGCTATGTTAGCCATGTGGAGTTGATTGTTGAGCTACCCCCTTAAACAAGTGGCCCAATGATAATCAAAATATTATTTGATGACTCAGACATTTCTTCATTGCGTTGAATTCCCATAAAGATAAAAAATACATAACACTAAAATAAAAATAGAGTATGGGAACTTTCATAGCGCACTTTCGTAGCAATCTCCAAAATCCATTTTCTGCACAATTTTTGACTTTTCTGACTGTTGGAGGATATTCCTTGGGACTGATGAAGTAAAAACATGCCCCAGGTCACCCCTATTATGATACTTTTTAAGAAGTTTTCCCTCAAAGAAACCTACAAGAATTTCTTAGAAAAAAACTCATCTTTAAGCCTGGAATGTGCTACGAAAGTACCTAGTTCACTGACATTTCTCTCCTTCTTCTTTTTTTAGATCAAAAACACTTCTAAAGCCTATGTATGCATGGTTATAATAGCATAAGACAAAATTTGATCCAAAAATGTGTCGCCTTATGATTATATCATGGAGTAACATCATCATCTTATGCAATCATCTTAAGACCCTTTTTATTCAATTCTTCTTGTACGATCTCTATCTGTGACTCCAAGTTTTTGACTTGATCTTGTAGCTTCCTTCTTTCGGCTTGTAGCCACCTATTCCTCCTGAAAATTTTCTTCATCATCCTATGTAGGGGTAGTGTCTTGTTTAGTATCTTCCCTGACTTGTTTTCCATTTCATTGTAGAAATATAGTTGCTTGTTAACTTCCTTTTTGAAATATTCCATCTCCAACCTTTCCTGTTTGAAATTTGAAAACTGCAACTTGGCTTCCAAAACCTCTTCTCTAGCTTCCCTAAGTTGCTCTTTTAAGAGCTCCAACTAAGTCTTTCTTGAACCTGCTCTTTTCCTTTTATTCCCTTGATTAACTCTGCCTCTACTGGAGATAATTTTGTTATTTCATCCCTTGATGGAAGCTTCTCCTTTTCTGGTTTCTTGCGCATCTTCTCTGACATTTTTCCCTTAGACATTTGTGACCTATTGAATGGCTTCCTAGGTTTAAATATAAACACTAAATCTTCTTTTGAAAAGTCCAATTTCTTTGCCTTAAGGCTCTTCCTTTTAGTCTCTTCTCCCTTAGTTTCAACAGGCTTTACAACAGGAGTCTCCTCAATCTCAATTGCCTCCAAGATGTTTTCTAACTTACCTCTTCCCTCAGTCTGACTTCTAGTAAGCCTCTTGTGGCTGCTTGTGTATGTTTTTACTTGACTACTGGTAGAAGTATATTTTGGCACCACAGTATCCTACATTTGTTCAACCTCCAACTCTATAAGTTCTGCCATAGGCCATAATTCTGCCTCATGATCAAGTACAGGTACAGATCCAAAATACTTGCTTTTTCTTGGTGTATTGGACTTGGATTTTGGTGTCTTCTTAGGAGTGAGGACATCAACTTCATATCCACTCATAAACATGAATGTAGTCCAATCTCTTTTGAGTTTATTCAATTCTTCCACTACCAGAAATTTGATCAAAGCATGATGAAATGCAGAGGTATCACTGGTTTCAGGTTTTTCCTAAACCTTATCTTCCATTTTTCCCAGGCTCCTAAAAAAATAAAAAGGCAACTCCAGTGGTTGTTTATTTGTGAAGTGTATAAGCAGTTTGAAGTGAGACTAATAGATAAGATGGAATCTACCTTCACAAGCGAAATATTTCTGAATCACCATTAAGAACTTGGAATAATTCTCCCTAAGGCATGTTCTAGGGATGCTTGAACTCATATCCATGCCTTTGTTCTCCTCTTTCAAAAATTCATCATAGATATGCAACTTGAATTTCATCACCTTAAACCATGACTCTCTTGATCTCGGGATCTCAGTAGGCTCTGAAATTGTGTCTGGAGACACGAAAAAGTTTAATACACCTACTTTTGACCTTGTACCAATACAATTGACACCAAAATCCTTCGAAACCTGTGCATGGTAACCTTGTAACTTTTGGTAGAAACGAAGGCAGCCCACATTAGCAAATTCTTGTGAGAAGTTAGGGTCTTCCACAAGAAATCTCATATCCATAGTCTCATATCTAACAACAACTACACCTTTATGCAATTTCTTCTGTGATTCCATATCTCCAAAATATCTTGATCAACTCCTTCCTTGACACTTGCAAAAGTCTTTGAGACAACACACAAATTCTTTGACACAATTAAAGAATCCTAGGACAGCTACTAGACAGTTTCTAGACCTCTAGACTGCTAGAAAGACAATTGAAGCAGCTTACAAGGATGAGGGTAAAGTGTTTTTATTTTTAAATTGGAAATCAGAATGAATAGGTGGGAAGAATAGGTGGGAAAAGGAAATGATGAAAGGGAAATGATGACCAAGCATGTGTATGTAATGTGATGACAAATAATGGAATGGAGAAATGATGAGCTAATATGCTCTTAAAAATAACTGATTCAGCCTTTATGACAAGACCAAAACCTTTTCCCACCATTAGCAAATAAAACAAGTTTCTTAGCACATCGTGTGTTCGGGAGGGTGAATCCGCTACAGAAGTGTAAGGAACTTCTGTAGCAAACCGTAATTTTTTTACACTGATTTCGTTGTGGAAGTCAGTAAAAGTACCAAATGTACTGAAATGACCATATTTACTCATGCATGAGATTTTTTTTGTATTTTTCTTTGACATTGATCCCTATCACATGAATGATGAACTTCAAGACCCCCACATATGTGCATTTCTTTTTTTTTTAATTATGAATTCAAAATACCTTATTCAACCCTAAGTGATTCAACCTAATTAACTTTATACCAACCTAATTGTTATCATTAAATAAAATAAATAATTGAACATTTAAAAATTATTTTATTACATAAAAAAAAAAACTTATTATTCCTAACATCTTTAAAACCCTGATAATTCAATTATAAAATTTAATTTTTTATATAAACATTAAAAATTCCTATTATCATCATTAGAAATGTTGAATTTATATAATGATGATGATGATGGTGGTGGTGGTGGTGGTGGTTAACGTCCACTAAGACCAAACTTTGTTCTATCGTACCTAAAGAGACGAATTATTTAGTTTGCTTTAAAATTGTACTCCTATGCTCAAAGAGCTTGGAGTGAAGTGTCCCCAACTCACTATAATTTTGACATGTTAAAAGGCTAGGAAGGTCGGTATTGCAACAAAGATTATGAAACTGAGATCTAATGTGGGTGTACATAGGGCACTCTAAGAAGAAGTTATTTTCATCCTCAATGTTCATATTCTCATAGAGTTGGCAGATCCTTTCCACCCACGTTGTTTTAGGAACTGCCCAACGACCTGTTTCACTATGGATCTCATGAGAGTTCGTTCTTATCTTGGCTATATTAATTTTTTTCTTTGATCTAGTTAAAATAGAGAGATACTTTTGATCTTATAGAGTAGGGTTGATGACCTACTTATCATAGCTTAATTTTCTTCTAGCCTCTAAATCTTTCTCACACCACATTTTCTCTTTAAACTTAGAAGTAACAATATTTTTAATGTTATTAATATTTTTCAATGCAACATTTTCGTCAATCTCCCAATGATTTAACCAAGTCGTGGCATCTTTATACCAACCTCGTTTGAGCCTTAGGTGGTTTTGAATAGAATTTAAAGCCAACTTAGGAAGTATATGGTCTCCCATGTTATTGATTTTGTGCTTATACAACAGGAGCCTAATCATAGCTCTCAATAAGGGAACTTATATAAGGAGTATAGGATAGGGTGTATTTCTTTTAATTTTGAGGTTATATGTTATAAAAAACTTCTATATTTGCTCAATATTTCTCCAGGATTCTCTAGAGATGCTACAACCCCAAACCTCACATCCATACAAGATAACAAGAGTGACTAAAATTTCAAAGAGGAGCTTCTTTTTATCCCACATCACAAGGTTTATTGCTTTAAAATTATTTTCAAGACCAAAATAAGCTTTCCACCCTCCATTAATCCTTTTCTCAATGCTATAGTTCCAATTGGTCTTGTGATGAACATAAATTCCTAGGTACTTGTAAGAAGACACTTCCTCCAAGTTGTTATTGTCATAAACAAAATTAGCATAAGTGTCCCTGGATTTGATAATCATAACTTTTATTTTGTCAATGTTAATAGTCATACCCATGGTAGAGCAAAAATCCTTGAGAATTCTTAGCTTCTTATCAAGATTAGATGGGTACCTTGCTAGAAGAACAATATCGTCAGCATAGAGAAGAAGGATGATGACTATTCAAGCTAAGATCGTGCTAGCATAGCATGCTTCCTCTAAACAACCTTCTATCTTTTTGATGTAAATGCAAACTAAGGTAGGGGAGAGGGGGAAACCTTGTTTAACTCTAATATTACACTTAATATCTTTCGACCACCTCTCATTTCTCTTAAACTTGGCAATTATATTCTCGTATAACCTTATAGTGGCAACTCTCAACTCGAAAGGAACCTTTAGGTCTTCTAATATATTCCATAGGTTATTTCTAGGCACCGTATCGAAAGCCTTTCTAAAGTCCACAAAGCAACAAAAGAGATTGGATTTATCATTATGAGAATCCTCCACAATGATCCTAAAAGTAACAAGGTGGTCCATTGTTGAGTGCTGCCTTCTAAAACCCGCTTGCCCTTTATCCCGCTTACCTTCACTTTCAAGCCATATGCTTATCTTATTTTCCAAAATAATACCATATAACTTGGCTAAGAGAGGGATAATCATAATTTTCCAATAATTAGAGGGGTTATTTGTATCCCCACTTTTAAAAATAGGAATATTGAGGCTTTGAGTCCATGGTTTAGGGAACCCTTGCTTGACTGCCTGATTGAAAAGCTTGTGGATGTGAGGGATGAGGAAAAGACCTCCAATTTTTAAGATTTCAACCTGGTAACCTTCAATGTCCTTAGCTTTTCCATTTGCTAGGCACTTAACCCCAAAATCTATGTCTTCTAATGAGAAAAATTCTTCCGTTGTGAGCAAGGTTTCAAAGTTATCTATGACATTTGGAGATTCATAAAGCTTTTTAAGATAGGAATTCCAGTTGTGTAAAGCAATTCTATTATTATCTTTAGTTTTTCTAGTTATAATCTGCCTCCAGAATTTCTTAGGAGCTACCACAGAGAGATGTAAGAGATTTTCTTGTCTTTTATGAATATACTGCATTTTTTTCCCTTTTAGTTAGGGCTTTGTATATTTTTATCTTGCCAATTTTAAGAGACTCAACAATAAATTCCTTAATTTCTCTCCTCGCACTTTTACAATCTTTATCATACCAAGGGTTGGTTTTTCTATTTCATTTACTACTTGAAACTTCAATTGAGAACTTGTTAATAGAATATGAGATGGTTGTAGTAAAATTATGATAAAGGTATTATATGTTGTCTATACTAGATAAGGGAAGAAAATTAATTTTTAATTCATTTAGAAAAAGATCATTTTTATTTGTATCAAAGATTAAGTTCTTTTGACTATAAGGATTATCTTCTATGGGATCTCTATGCATGACAAAATTGAGAGTTATAATTAAAGGTCTATGATCCGAGTCAGACTTGTGGTCATTTAAGATGTCAAAATTTATTATTTCGTTGAATAAAGGGATATTGGAAATAACATAGTCAACCACGCTTCTACCAAGCCCATGGATACAGGTCATCTCACTAGAATTGCGCCACTTCTTTAGACCATTGCAAATTATGAGATCTTGAGCACTGTAGAGCTTGACTTGCTCAGACCCAGACAGATTTTCCCCTAGATCTTCAGAAATTCTTTTCTATTGGCTAGCTAGAGTAAGGTATTTGTCTAACCAAAGAGGATTAGGGTCGGAATAATTTCTTAGAAGAATAGCTTGGTTGCTTGAAGTTAGAGCATTAAATTCACCCATTAAGAGGATATTACCTCTATTCCTTAGGCTAGAAATATCATTCTCTAAACCATTGTAAGGACCATTTTATCTAAATTATTTTTCTTATAGAAGTTAGAATTGATAGGGGAAAAATAACAGATTGCTATGTAGGTTTTTTTATCATTAATGTTAGTAATATCTATCCAAATATATTGGTTGTAAGGGTATTTTTTATAAAGCCTAGCATGGGGGGAGATGTTCTTCCTAATGTAACAAGCTATACCCCCAATGCCTCTACGATAGGATCGCTTGTTCCAGATTGACTATAGTACAAAGCCATCTATGTCAGGGACCTTAGATTCTTCGTGCTCCCAAGTTTCAACTAGCATTATAATATCAACTTCATTCGAGATCCAACTTAGCTTGGGGCCTTTGTTCCATGAAAAGCCCCGACAATTCCAAGAAAGAATCTAGATCATGTTGAATTGCCATTTATTACTATTTTTTTAGTTTCTATCTTACGGCTTTTTTATTTATGATTATTGCCCATTTTCCTTCCTTCCTAGATTCTTTTACCTTTTGAACCTCCTTTCTTAATTCAGCTTGATCTTCTGGAATGAGATCTTCATTTATAAATATTCTCGTTCATTTTAGATTAGACGTTTTACTAAGTATGTCATACTTATGGTCAGTAGAGCTCACCTTTATCTGGATTAGCCTTCCTTTATTCTCAGTTAATTTACCCAACCTTGTTGCTTCTGTGAGACACGTTGTTTCAATTTGTAATCTATTATGTAATTATGTCTCAACTATGGCTAAATTATCCTTGTCTACCTCCTCTTTCAAACCAAATATTATAAGGTTCAAGGCTCTTTTGTTACACTCATTGTCTAATTCTATCAATTTTTTCATTTCTTCTTTAATGGGTTTGATATCTAATTTACTTGCCACACTATTTAGGGTGAGATTGTAGATAATTTTTTCTTCTAGTTCTTTAATCATGTACTTCATTTTAAGACTTTCTAAAGTATCAACATCTCCTTGTTGGGATGTTTGGTTCGTATCTTGGCTTTGTTTTTCTATTACTTGTAATTATTCTCCATTGTCTCCATTTTATTCTTCAATAGTTTTAATTTATTTTCTATTTGTTTTTGGATCCTGTCTTCAAGAGATGTAAATTTATTTTCCAGCATGGCTTCTAACTTTGTTTGTAGCTTGACTTCTCTTTCTTCTTTACGTTTCTCTAAAGACTCTATATACTCATAAATGCTATTTGGACTTGATGCGACCGTTTCATATCACCTCCCAGCTATAGAAACAAGGATTCGCCTTCCTTCTCACGTAGATGACCTAGGTTCAATACTTAGAGGTGAATCAGAAACCCTTCGCACTGTAGAGATGAATCAATGTGTTTGGTTTCCTTTCTCAAACCAACGCATACGATGAAGCCTTAAATATGCTATTAACAACCCTGGTATCTCTAAGAAGGGTATTCTCCACAGTGCTTGGATACGAAAGGTATTCCATGCAACCAATATAACTTGCACCCTAATATCTTCTTGCGAGCCTTTATAATCTGCACACTTCCTCGTTTCTTCTCGGTGGCTCGGATACGAAAGGTTTCACTGCATTCCGTTCGATGTGTTCGGTTTCCTTTCTCAAGCATACGCATACGATGAAGCACTGAATATGCTATTAACAACCCTAGTATCTCTGCGAAGGGTAATCTCTGTGGTGCTCGGATACGAAAGATATCCACTGCAAGACATGCACGCTAATATCTTCTTGTGAGCCTTTACAATCTGCACGCTTCTTCGTTTCTTCTCGGTGGCTAGGATACGAAGGGTTTCATTGCAGTGCGTTCAATGTGTTCGGTTTCTCTACAACAATTATAACTTACACCCTAATATCTTCTTGCAAGCCTTTACAAACATAACCTTAAATATTTAATCCTAATAATACAAAATACGAATTCAAAATCTAATATTCAGCATTTAACACTTAAAATATCTACAAATTTTCATTTAAAGAAAAGAGTCACGTGTCAAGTTTGTTTTCATTTCAATATCTTCGATACCGCAACCTACCGCTTATCATGCATTTTTGCATATTAATAAGTCGTCTTTTTCTTTCTCATATATATATGCTAAATGGAAATTCCTATTAATGTTAATTTTTTCTGAATACGGGAAATTTGTCATTCTAAATTATTTTTTTTCTCTTTTAAATTTAGTATTTTTATTATTTAGTGCGAAATATGATAACAATTTTACTTGAAAGTGTATTTGAAAAATAAATTATTTTTTTAGTTAGTTAATTTTTTTTAATTTTATTTGAAATTTTATGGAAATTTAAAAAAAAATAAGTTTAAGTTATTTAATTTACAAAGTTTAAAAATTTTGAAGAGTGTTAAATATAATTATTGATTTAAAAATTCGCTTTAAATAACAAGAAATTATAATCTTGCTCCAAATTATATAAAGGCTATTTCATTTATTAGTTAAATTATGTCTTGATAGAATCGTTAGTTTGAGTTGCATCCTCTAAACTAGTTCAGATTCATCTAAACTTAGAATCTACCAAGGGCAAAGAGAAATCAAATCTTTTTTCACTATAAAAGAGATTTGTACCTCAGGAGATTTGATCATTCTTGGTGCTTCATAGATTGATCAAAGTTAAAATGAATCTAGGTTAGTAAATATTAATTTTTAGTTAATAAACTACAAATACCTACTTTTATCTATGTTTTTAAACTAATTTATTACAAATTTAATTTCTCACTTTTGCAAAAAAGTGGTAAAATTTATCCTAACTCATTTATTAATGAGAAAATAATTATTATTTGTTATTGTTCTTGGTAATATAAACTAACCCATCATTATTATTTAAGAAAATCACATCAATAAAAATAATTTACTAATAATTTAGAAAGAAAATAAAATTTTAATATTAACTTATCTACTTATTCCAATATATATATATTGATGACTATGGTTTAGATATTGGTGGGATTGCTTGGATGATTGATTAAGCAAATCCAATATTCATTAAGTAAGCCATAACAACAGGGGTAGAGTAAGACTATTTCCAAATTGATTAGTTTAAAATTTTTAATTAAGTATGCATACTAGGCTCAAGCATCACAACAATGAGAAGCAAGAGACTATGCCATTGCATTAGAGGTATGATTATCCAATAGAAAGTTTTGATTAAGTATGCACACTAAGCTCAACCATCACAAAGTGAGAAGTAGAAAGTTTTGATTAAGTATGCACACTAAGCTCAACCATCACAACAGTGAGAAGCAAGAGACTATGCCATTGCATTAGAGGTATGATTATCCAGTATGCAATCCTGAAGCAAGGAAGCGAAGTAGAGGAAGCTTCTTAATAGGTGGCTAAAGCTTAATAATTAAGTTCCTAATAGCTATGAAGAAACATCAAGTGACAACTAATAGGAAAGCACAAGGCCCATTGCAGCTTTCATTAGCTTCAATAAAAAGGTTTCGATTGGTGCTTAGAATGTATAGTAAAGAAACATCGAACCCTCGGGGCACTTTAAAAAATAGTTTGAATGATCAAGTGAAAAAAATAAGATTAAAAAATAACCAACAAATTTATCGCTGTTAGCACCAATGGGAGTATTGTGGAATTAATTCATTATGGAATCAGCACGTGTGCGTATATGCTCTGAAATGGAAATTGACAGTGTTATACATAAGCGGCTGTCCCTTCTTGGTGAATCGTAATTTTTTAAAGGGAATCGTACCAATATTAATTGGAGATTTGTTAAGTGCTTAATGTTTATTTTAAAAAGATTTATTTAAATAGAAAATTATTTTCAAAATATTTAATTAGATAAAAAATATTATTGAATAAAACAATAACATAACAATTTGGATATTAAAATACTCACCCATAAAATAATTAATTATAAAATTAAATTTAAAAAATAAATAAATTATTAAACATTGACAAATATAAAAAATAAAGAACACAACAAATCAATGCCTTTTAATAACTAAACAAATACTATATTCCCGGATAAGATCATGACTAATACCATAAAAACACTTAATTTTTTTTTACCACTTAAAAAATGAATTGAAACCAAACCTTAAGCTCTTAATTTTTTCGTAGCACCAAAGGAGATTAAGATTTGAAACCAGCTTAATGATCCTATATGGTAGGAAACTATGGATGAGAGATACCATGTGACTCAGCCAACTAGAAAATCTAGATCCTATGTGGATAAAGAAATCACAATCTAGAACATCCTTATATAAAACTCCATATCCCTTTTCCAAACATTAATATTTGTTTACTCAACTTTGGAGGTATGTAGTTTTACTATTTCATGGTCCTTTTCTAAATATGAGGTTTCGGTTATTTTTATAGGCAGCTATCTTATTTTTCCTTTTTTCCCTAACATACGAAGCATATTTTATACCATTATACCATAGCTACCAAATTCAGATGAATTAAAGGAAAAAAATTGGAAATTCGTCAATACGATTCGAACGGCGAATTATTTGATGAAATTCGATTCGTCTATAATGAGAGTATTACTCGTATCGTAACGTAGCATTGAAGCTTGGATTTTCTGGTTAAATTTGAAAATGCTAGGTATTTTTTGGCTGTGTGAAGGGATGCTTTACTTAGAATTGGTTGGCATAGAATTTTAAGGTTTAAATATATAGATAATTTTGTGAATTTACAAGGAAAAAAAATAAAAATAATTGTAAATTTGAAAATTAAAAAAATTCTATTTTTTATTTTTATTTAGACAAATTTTAAATTAATAAATTTAAAATTGTGATTTCTGTATTTGTCTATTAATTAAGAATTTGGGAAAAATAATTTTTGAATATAAAAAACCATGTTAAATTTAAATTTTTTATGGAAGATAAAATGTGGATTTTTTTCCTTTTATATTGAATTGTATTTCTAAAGTGGTTATATTATTTAAAGTTATTCAAAATTATTCAAAAATTAAAATGGACGAGAAAGAAAATATTCAAAATACTTCATATATATATATATATATATATATATATATATATATATATATAAAAGATAAATATTATGGAATTTTTTCTTATTTTTATAGAATTCGAATTCTAACTATGTTTTATAGGAATATAAAATATAAACAATCTTTAATGTTGTTTGTGAGAATTGAATCTGAAATATTTTATTTCTTTCTCTCAATCATTTTCAATAATTTTAATCGACTTATTATTTTTTTAAAAATTATTGTCATATTTTTACTATACAATATTATTCATTATAATTTCGACCTTGTAAAGTGAGTGTTCAAGTAACGACTTATAGTTTGCCCTAAAACTGATTTTTCTTGGTTAAGAGCTCGTTTTCTTCCCTAAAAATGTTTCTTCTTCGGTAAGAGTTGGTTTTCCTCATATCTAAGGAAATAGGTTAACATCCAAGATCTAGAGACATCTCACAAGAATAAAAGTGTAAGTGTGGCCCCTTAAATACCACCAACCATTAATTCTAGGTGACTTGGTTTTTCTTGAATAAAGATGATGAGTCATCCTGCATTATAGAAGTCATTGAAGGATGTCTTAACTATTGGTTTGACAACTAAAATATGATAGATTTCCGCATTATGTAAAAAAAATGAGTTCTCAAATATAAACCTATATTTATGAAGTACATACTTAAAAATGATGATAAAATTATATATTATTTGTATTAAGATTGTCTTTAGTAATATGAATAGATTTGTTGGATTGTATGACATGTAAATTATGATAAATTATAAAAATAAAGTATTAGCTGATAGATTTTATAGGATTATTTATTATAAATAATAATTGTCATCAATTTGTTTTTAACTTATGGATTTAGTGTACACTCTTAAAAAAAAACTATAATTGAAGAGTATATAAGTAATTAAAATTATCTAGCCTAGGTTATAATGTTCAATTTTTAATATGGTGGAATAATTTTAGATGTCTCCTTAATACCACTTAATTTCAAGTTTTCACAATTCTATAAAATAAAATTTTTAAAATTCAATTATACTAATAAAATTTGATTATTTTTTTAATAATATTAGCCATTTAAGATTTAATATATAAAAAATATATTTAATATTATAAAAATAATTATTAATTACTATAAAAATTAACATATTAAACCTAAAATTAACCCAAGAATTATAAAGCAAAGATGGAAAAAAAAAACACAATCAAGCGAAGTGTAAACCAAAGACATCAAAGTGTTTCTCGTTTTGTAAAATCAATCGTTTGTTAGAGAATGGTCTGGAAAATTGATAAGGCAGTGTTTTTGAGATAATAATGTGTCTCAAATAGTGAGAATGATTAGTAAGTAAATTACAATGGTGTCCCATCCATATATAAATATATAATAAAAGCTAAATGAACTCGTGCAAAATGAATGAAGATGATATTTTTCTAATATCTAGTTAATAAAATATAATTGGTGATATGTGTGTGGGCGGATACCACTTAAACGAACTCATTCATAATAAATGAAGATATTCTCCATCTTAAAAATTGAAGATATTAAAATTTACATAGATTTAAACTAGCAATTGCACCAAATGTTGCAAAGGAAACGCCGTAAGGTAATTCAAGGCAATTTGAAAACAATCGTGACATATAAAGAATCATTCAAGATAAAATATTATATGGATATTAAATACTAAATTTTGTTAAAAAATGAGCCTATCTAAATAATTGAAAAAAAAAACTAAATAAAACTATATTTCGAATAATTATAAATGCATAAAACTTATAACTTCTCATTTTATCAAAACTTAAATAAAACAATAACAATAAATTTATATGACTGAATAATTAAGAAAAAAAACAATAGTAATTAAACAAAAAATTATCCCATTATATCATAAATTGAAATCATCAAAATATTAGTCTAAACAGTTTTCCTGTGGTATGACAACGGGAAATCTAATATCGAAACTCAGAATTGCCCACAAATCCCATTAGCAATTTTTATTGCTGTCCAAATATGAATGATGTCCTGGAGTTTGTGGATGTTTCTATGTGAATCGAAAATATTGGTGCTCTAAGTGAATAAAAAAAAAATGAATTATTAGTTTTTTAGATCCAGTGGCTCAATTGATCAGGAGAAAACATATGCGGTTCAATTTTTTGTATTCACTGCTATTTTACCGTATAAAATGCATATGGTATTACATGAAAGGTACTTTAATTTCAGAGAAAATTCTAAATCGTTTTGAGCAAGCCTTACTCTGCAGTTAGTTGGAAAGCAAGGCACAACACAGACACTCAAAATATATTGTGGTTTTAAAAAATTTCCATAGGACAAATAAAATTTAAAATGGACACAATGAACCATCACATGGACGAGAAATTGAATTGAAGATCTGAACTTGTACTGAAGCTCTGCCACACCAGATTCAAACTCACGGACACAAGCGAAGAATTCGTGGTGTTATAGATCTGAAAATTACCGTTCTCCCCCATTAAAATGATTTTAGAGTTACCAGTACTGGTACTCCATGTATCTTCTTCTTGTGGATTAGCTAATTCCGAAATGAGCTTACAAAGATCATGGACCTTAATGGTACGAAATAGTTTGAACTCTAACTCATTGTCTTGAAAACATTTCATCCTTTTCTTTGCCTTTGTTTGCCTAACTCTTGTTTGCCAAACAACGATCTAAATATTGGAAGGGGAACGAAAACTATGACATAATTCTTAAGAATTGAAGGAGTGAAATGTTTTACCTCTTTATAGAATGCATATGATTTCTTGTTTGTAGTGGGATAATTTAGTTTAGATCCTTGTAATATTTCACTCATGAACATGATTGGCCGCTCATTTCCTTGATCATTCTTTGTATACACTTTCACCTTCGATTCTTTAAAAGCGGATTCCCCAGCTTGATAAATGAAATTCACTAAGACAAATGTGACGCCTGACAGTGCTACCTGCAATCTGAAATTATAATGAAGCAATTTCTAAGGATTCCAAATCTGTAATGTAATAAAACATATTACTGGAGAAGGCAGCATTAAAACTGAGTGGTGGCCCCTCATGCATCAACAGTATATGCGACGTTCAGCTGCTAATGGTAGCAACAGTATATTGTAAACTTAGTACCAAGAAAGTTTGACCCGCAAAAACAGAGGAGAAAATTATCATATAATTAACAGTTCAGAGAACCTGGAAAAAGAAACTGATATACCGTACATCCAAGCCATCTCACCGTCCACTACGTGTCATACCAAACATCATATGGCACTGCAAATTTGCTTGAAGTCACTGGAAATATATTCAGAATTGGCACTCTGTTTTATTTCAAGGATAGCTAATCCAGGTGGATATTGGTGGCCACCCTCCTATTCCACTTGGGCCCCCACCATTGTCTCTTTCAGTTTTTCAGTTTTGGCATAACTTACTATTTTTAGCAGTTTTTCGGGTCCTGAACTTCCGGAGCCGTTTTGAGGCCCTAAACGACGTTTTTTGGGTATGAAAGTTGTTGCGATTTTGATCATAAAAATCGTCACAAAAGTTGTAGTCCTCGGATAGAGCTTTCTAATGATGTATCATGTGCGTCAAACGGAGATAGTATGCAAAAGTTACGTCCCTGGGAAGTTGAAACACCAATTTACCCAAACGGGGCCCATAGTTTTGGCGCTTCATCTCCTAGGGTTAGGTTTTGGGATGTTTAGGGTTCTCCATTGTTTCTCAATAATAAATAGGCCCTCGAGCCTCATTGTAATGTAGTTTAGAGGCTTGTAGCCGCCACATCTCTTCTCAGAGATAGCTACCAGTGCCCTAGCTAGTTTTATTTCCATTCTGTCTGTAAGCAAATTTCAGTTCTTTGATATTAATGAAATGAAGTGTTATTTCCGCCGCATCTCTGTATTTATGGTTATGTGTTTATTCTGTTGCGTTCCTGCATAAATCCGGATCAGTGGTATCAGAGCGGTCTGCTTTTTCTCGATCCTTCTTTGCATGTCCCCAACGAGGCCGGGGTATAAGGAGCTAGGGCTTGATCTGGTGGAACCTTTGCAAGATCAGCCTCGTAAAGATCTAGGGGTTGTTTTGGGGGGGACTAAAAGAAAGATGAGGAGCAAGGATATCCTATCAAAATATTGCTCGAGGAGGCCCTCGAAAAACAAAGGAACGCGATGATGGATAGCTTTGCTCAGATCCTTCAACGGGCCGCCTTCCCACCGTGGCGCATCCGCATCCAAAGAGCCACCTCGGAGTTGCGGCTCCCTTTAAGGTACAAGTAAATTTTGACATTCCCATATTTGAGGTGGTCAAATAGACGTTGTATGCCACAGATAGATGGTTGAATCTATTAGAAGGATATTTCTCGGTTCATGACTTTTCCGACCAGGAGAAGATTATTTTTGCACTCTTCAAAGCTACCCCCCATGTCAAGGACTGGTGGGAAACCTACTGTGAGAAAAAGGACGAGACAAAACCCTCTCTGTTCTCAGCCATACCCATTTGAAATTCTGTCTGAGACGCCATAAAGGTACAATACTATCCCGTGGGGAGCTATGAGGACAAGTACATACAATGGACCACGCTACGACAAAAAATGGATCAAGATGTGCATGAGCTGACAAATTTGTTCCATACCCTACGCACAAAGTTGGGTATCAAATATTCAGAGAAAAATTTGGTGCTAAAGTATCGCAGCTTTTTGCACAGTTACATTTAGGAGGAAATGGAGTTCCTCGACATCTCATCGCTTGGTACAGCATACCGGTATGCTGCCAAGATTGAGCAGAAATTCAAACAAAAGAAGAATGACTTTGGATCTGCGAATCAAAAGCAAGGGAAAGGTGCTTCCAAACCGCAAAAAAAAGGACAGAGCCAAGGCATGGCAGCTAAAGAGAACCCGTCAAAGCCACAAGAAAATAACAGCACCGCAAAGCCAAAGAAGGACACGGAAAAGTGGTGTGAGTTCCATAAGAGCTCCACTCACAACACAAGTGAGTGTCGGGCCAAGCAGTCACTAGTGGTCGAGATGAGGGCTTCTGAGTCAGATGCATGCTCTGACTTTGAATCAGAACTTGAAAAGGGGAATGAAAAAGGGAAAAAGATTATTGATGCGGAGCCCAACGTCACTGTTGCCACTACGAAGATCCAGAAGGAGGAACCGAAAGATCCAGAGGAGGAGGAACGTCTCTTCCACTCCCAGATGTGGGTAAAGGGCTCCCCGATACAGTTCATTGTCGACAATGGGAGCCAAAAGAACCTCATTTCAGCAGACACCGTGAAGCGGTTGGGTTTGCCGACCACAGCTCACCCACATCCATACACCATCGAGTGGCTTCACCAAGGACGAGATCTCTGCGTCAGCCGGCAGTGTTGCCTTCCCTATAGCATCAAGCCCTTCATCGATGAGGTATTATGTGATGTTGCTCCTATTGATGTTTCGATGTATTATTAGGACAACCATACTTGTGGAAGCGTCATGCCGTGTATGAGTCTCGACTCCGTGTCGTTATTATTACTTTGGGGAAAAGTTGCACAGATACCGCAGGTACCGCCCTCTCCCACCATCTCTTTGGTTACTGCAAAACAATGTAGTAAGTTCATTTCCAAAACCAGGAAATTTGTTTTCCTGCTGATCCGCCCTCAGGGCAAGAAGAAGATTGTGGCCACGACTGCCAGACACGGCTCCACCGCACGACAACAACAAATGGGATAAGGTCGTGAGGAGACGGACATCCCTACCTCACCCACAAAATGTGTCTCCTTCCAGATCGGCTGTGTCAAGCACCCGATTGATCCGACCCTGTGTGCGCCACTACCCAATGGACCGATCTATCGACGCTCTCGTTCGGAAAACGATGAAATCAAGAGGCGGTATTCTGTGGAGTCGTTGCAGAAAGGTCACACTTCCACTGTCTATCGCCCGTGGGTGGGGGATCGTGTTGATGGGAAATGTGAGACGCGTGGAGGCTCTCAGAGATTGACTACTTCGGCATTGGTGCCGAACAAGATCACCGTCCAGAATAGGTACCCAACCTACCCGATTGATGACCTTCTCGCTGACCAACTCCAAGGTGCAAAATATTTCGCAAGATCGACCAAGTCCTGGCATCACTGTGCACCACCTGAACCCTCGATGTGTGGAAGACTCGCCTTCAAAGCCAAGGAAGGCCTTTTTCGAATGGCTGGTCATGCCTTTTGGGTTGACGAATGCTCCCGCCACCTTCATGAGGATGATGGATGACATCTTGCGGCCATTCACCAACTCATTTGTAGTGGTGTACTTGGATGATATTCTGATCTTCAGCCAGACTTGGGAAGAGCACCTTCACCACATCCGACAAGTCCTCCAAACACCGCGGCAACACAAGTTGTGTGCCAATTTGGAGAAGTGCACTTTTGGCATGACCCAGGTTCAATATCTGGGATACATTATTGATGAAAGGGGGGTGCATGTGGATCCAGCCAAGATCCAAGTCATTCGGGATTGGCCAGCCCCAACCACTATAACAGAGCTTCGCAGCTTTCTGGGTCTTGCTAATTTCTACCGTAGATTCGTGTTTGGATTCTCTCATATCACTTGGCCCTTGAGTCAAGTCACCAAGGGAGGAGCAAGAGCAAAATTATTTTGGTCAGAAGGCATTCACAGAATTGAAAAATCGCCTCTGTTCTGCCCCAGTGCTCACATTACCAGACTTGCAACAGCCATTTGAGATCGAGACAGATGCCTCCGACTATGCTATTGGGGCAGTTCTTACTCAACAGGGACATCCAGTGGCATATCACAGCGAGACATTGTCTGAGACAGTTCGCAAGTATCCCACCTATGACAAAGAAATGTATTTCATTGTGCAAGCCTGTCGACAATGGAAGCATTACATTTTGGGAAGGAAACAATCATCCACACAGACCACCGGCCCCTACAGTTCATACAGACACAAGGGAAGTTGCAGAATGATCGCCATCAGAAGTGGTCCACATATCTGCAACAGTTTCATTTGAACATCAAGTACAAGAAGGGTAGCACCAATAATGTTGCAGACTGCCTCAGCCGACCACCAATCGTGGCACTCACCACCGTGCTCAACTCTTGTGGGCACGAGACTTCTGATTGGCCGCTTCTCTATGAGAGTGACCCAGAATTCGGCCACACTTACAAGGCACTCTTGGGGGGTACGCAAGTTCCAAATTTTCACCTCCAAGATGCACTTTTATGTCACCTCGGACACCTTTGTGTTCCTTCAAGCGAGCGTGCCAAGATGATATGGGAAGCACACTACAGTCGAGTCGCTGGGCATTTCAGGGTCGAGAAAATAGTAGCAATACTACAGAAGTATTTCTATTGGCCGAACCTTAGAAAGGATGTCGAGAAGCACATCAGATCCTGCACTGCTTGTGCCATTGCCAAACCGACCATCAAGAAGCAAGGCCTATATACTCCACTACCTACCCCTAGTCGACCGTGGGAATCCATCTCCATGGATTACATGTCGGGCCTGCCTTCTACTAAGAATGGAAATGATTGTGTTTTCGTGGTCGTTGACAGATTCTCGAAGATGGCCATTATGGCGGCCTGTAAGAAGAATATCACAGCAGAAGCCACTGCCAAACTCTTCTTTGAACGAGTGTGGGTGCACTTTGGGATCCCACAGTCTATCATATCAGATCGAGATAGCAGGTTCCTCAGCACATTTTGGTCCAGCCTCTGGTCAATGTTGGACACAAAGCTCACCAAGTCCACACCTTTCCATCCCCAAACAGATGGCCAGACAGAGGTCGTCAACAGAATGATTGTACACATTCTGCGCATGTACAACTCAAAGCATCCACGCACATGGGACGAGAGCCTCCCCTATGTACAACACAGTTATAACCAGGCTCTCCACAGTTCAATTGGCCATAGCCCCTTTTAGGTGGGCTTGGGATTCCAGCCACTATGTCCCATTGACATAGCCATGCCGTTTGCAGCTGCTCAGGCCGATTCAGCTCATGTCCAGTCTGAAGTTGACAAAGCAAGTAGCTTCATCGAGCGCATTCAACACATCCGCCAACAAGTTCATGATATATTGGACAGAGCCAATGCGAAGTACAAGCAGCGCCATGATCAACACCGGGTGCCACACCACTTCCAGGTGGGCGACAAAGTATGGCTACATTTGCAGAAGGAGCGCCTCATTGGACCTCACCGCAAGCTTCGCCCGCTCCGATACGGGCCGTACACCATCACCAAGGCTGTAGGTAACAATGCCTTCGAGCTTAGTATTCCACCATTCCTTGGTCTGCACCCAGTCTTCAATGTGGATCGCCTTCGTCCTTACTTTCCACCCCTACTGGACACCTCGGACATTGCAGAACAACTCACACCAACAGAGTTAAACCCAGACTGCATGGAACAGGCCACCACAGATTGTATCATGGACATGCAAATCAAGAACACTCGTCAACAGCAGATCCAACTGTATCGGGTTGTCAAAGCCGGCCAACTCCTGCACCAAGGAAAGTGGTTCACCAGGGACCAAGTTCAGCAGAAATTTCCTCATCTCATGGAGGAACTTAACGCAATGGGGACCATTGCTTCCTAAGGGGGAGGAATGATCCAGGTGGATATTGGTGGCCACCCGCCTATTCCACTTGGGCCCCCACCATTGTCTCTTTCAGTTTTTCCGTTTTGGCATAACTTACTATTTTTAGCAGTTTTCGGGTCCTGAACTTCCGGAGCCGTTTTGAGGCCCTAAACGACGTTTTTTGGGTATGAAATTTGTTGCGATTTTGATCATCAAAATCGTCACAAAAGTTGTATTCCTCGGATAGAGCTTTCTAATGATGTATCATGTGCGTCAAACGGAGATAGTATGCCAAAGTTACGTCCCTGGGAAGTTGAAACACCAATTTACCCAAACGGGCCCATAGTTTTGGCGCTTCATCTCCTAGGGTTAGGTTTTTGGGATGTTGAGGGCTCTCCATTGTTTCTCAATAATAAATAGGCCCTCGAGCCTCATTGTAACACAGTTCAGAGGTCTGTAGCCATCACATCTCTTCTCAGAGATTCGCTACCAGCACCCTAGCTATTTTATTTCCATTATGCCTGTAAGCATAGTTCTGTTATTTGATATTAATGAAATGAAGCATTATTTCTGCTGCATCTCTATGTTCATGGTTATTTCTGTATTCTGTTGCGTTCCTGCATAAATCCAGATCAATAGCATTATTGGAAAGTAGTATTGTTTGGCAACTCCCAATCCATAGAACTTTATCCATTCACAGGCATTTGGGATTTGTTTACGAGTCACTGCATTTTTAACTATTTGGAAGCCACAGAGGAAGTATGTTTGAACTCAGTTTAGTCCAATCTTTTTGTCTCTCTTTGCAGAAAGAGGTTTGTATGCAATTGTCCACCAAAGGTTACCTTTGATTAAGGATCCCACGTAGCACTGAGAAAGAGGATATATGACTACATTGTATGCACCCTTCTACTTATATTTTGAGCTTTGTAATTATCTACTCGATAATACAGCGCATATTTTTTGAAAAACAAAATGTCAGATTGGTTGGTTGAGCCAAAACAGCCGAAGGCCAGTTGTTGGGAAAGCACCACTAAGATAGCAGCTAAAGAGAGCTAAGTCCACCTACAAAATATTATTCAGCTAGAGTATATATGACAGCAGAAGGCTGCTGCAAATAGAACTGAATAAAAATAAGAACTTGTTGAAAGAACATGTGAATTTAGGAGTTTACGCACAAATTTTAAAAGTCTATGCCTTCTTGGAGTATTGTCCATTATCTAAAAGAAAGTACCTGACTTTGCATACCTGAAACTACCTAATTGAAGTATAGCGGTAGACTTCTTGGAAGGGAAAGAGACTCCTGTTAGGAAATTTTTGACGTACGTACATGTGTCTAGTCTAGTGTCTAGTCTAGTGAACAAAACAAGTGCCAAATGATCCAAATTTTTTGAGTAATTTAAATGTCATCTCTGGTTGAGAAGCATTGTCCTAATATGCATGATGCTCATTATAGCCACCTTCAACAAAGGCAGAAGCAGATTCAAAAGAAGAGCTTTGTTGTCTGAATTCATTCCTTATGTTATAGCATATGTTTTCAGGATTGTCTTTAGATGAAGTTATAGAGATAATGATTTTCTCTTCCATTGTAATCATGATATTATTCACTAATTATCTTTCTTTCAAATGAGAAAAACGAAAACTGAAAACAATGTCAACATTAATAGCAAAAAACACTTTCTTCAATAGCATATATACTATATCCCAGGTCAAATCAATTGGGGAAAAACAAAAGTTTATTCTAGAATCTAATTTAAAAGATGAACTAATACCAACTAGAACTCAGTTCATTGAGGGTTCCAATCTTCTGTGTTATGGCCCACCCAAATGGCATGTTTTAAAAAGGGATATATCTCAAAGTAATTTCCAGGAACAAAAGAGAGAAAAAGTTGAACACAAACTTACAGCTGAGTTATAACAAGAGCCGTGCGATCTTCATGGATCTCCGTTCCATCCCATTGTATCTGGAATACGAAGGCACTGCTTCAAAGCTCTCATAGCTACAACTGCACATGGGAATTTTAAGCGCATAAGTTCTATTAGCAAAGGTTACAAAACAAAACACAAGCATGAATTTTAGCATGCTTTTCCTAGTTATTCCATAGAAGAAGTGCCATGCATGATGCTTTATTGATCTTGTTACATGTGCTGGCCTGCAATAATAAGAAAATCTGAGACAGATCTCTTATCTTTTCAAAAGACTATTTATCAAATTAATATCGGGCCTGTAATCAAACATATATTGATTACTCTCTGAGTCCTTTTATGTTTCTAGCCAGCTATGCAAGAAGCTATAAACCCAACTTCCCTGCACATTGAAAGAGAGCCATAGAATATTCGCAATATACTATCGCACAAAATATTTTATGTGGAGCGTATTGTTCTAAAGCTCGTGCAGAGAATGAAACAAAAGATGAAAATAAACAATATTTAAGAAAGCAAACTCAAAGAACAAAAAAAAACTCGTGTGTAGTTGGTTGGTTTGTATTTAGTGCAGAGTTACCAACATACTTATGGTAAAAAGGGTTAAAGCCGGATCTTGGTGTCTAGATGCCCCACTCAAAGAATTTACAAAGATATTTGGTTATGCATAATTCCTATTACAGTTTAACGGAATCAAGTGAGATAAGTATAATAGGCTATCTAAGAATTTGACAGGAATTTTTCCATGGTATGAATCTGATAGCAATGGAGAAGTACATTTTGGATGAAGCTGCACGAAGGACATCACCAGAAAAATTAAAACGACATGATATATTATGGAATTCCCACAGCATAAAACAAGGGAGAGTGCCGAAAAACAAGGGATTGAAGCAACGAGAAACGAGTTTAGACAGTGAATCGAGGGTTACGCTGAGCCCATAGATAAGATAGACTACCAGGCACATCCAAAATGGTCTATATCATTGCTGAAGCCTGGACCAAATGAGTCAGAGCTGCAAGTCAACTGGCCATAATTCACCAAGATGACATTTCGTCAAAGCCCCAATTCAACTGGTCGTAATTCACCAAGATGACATTTTGTCACACAGACGTCTGGTGGCAGGGACTTCCAAGATATATCACCATGGCACCATAGCGATTTAAGAATTAAAACACAAATTAGAAGACGCGTCTCCTGCATGCAAAGATATATATTTAAATTAAAAATATTTTTTTAATAAAAAAAATAAAAAAGTAAATAAGAAATGAAAAAAGTGAACTGCCTAACTCCAAGTGGGACTTGCATGTGCCAAATGTCCCCTTTGAATCTTGGGCTCAAAGATTAGACCCTCTGAAGCAAGGCAGGTGACGGGAAATTTTTTGAAATCAAACATGTATAAGCGACATATCGTCCCTGGTCTTTAACCTGGGGTGCTGTAGAATGTGCCTTAATGAAAAGGGTTTGTTTGATGGGGCGTGTAGGCCCAGAGGAAAATTTCGCTGGAGTGTTGCAAAATCAAGCACGGGCAATGGATGATGGTGTTAAATGCCACCGATCGGTTTCTGTTTGCTGTCCAAACCTCCATTGCAGGAAGCGAGGTGCCATTAAATCCTATTACAATGGACAGAACGAATTTTCCAGAAGAATTTACAGCAATGAATCCCAGCCCAAATATTTCATTCTCGCTAACAATAGTGCTCCCATTCCCATCTGTGACTGCTCTGAAGAGCCCCTGCACGTACAGTTCTTTAATGTTTGTAATCCTTGCAATAGTATGCCGAAAAAACTATACTGCATTGCATGTGTGTATCTGCTTGTGGGATCTGGTTGTGCGCTGTGGGTTGTGAAATAGAATAAGGAATTCGTGATGAGCAGCCAAGCGCAAGCATTAATGTTCTGTGAACAATCTCCAGTCAAGAATCCTGAGAGGCTTATTTGTCTAGTTAGTATAGTTGTGGAGGCTGCTGCAATGGGAGCTTCAATAATGGGCAATGGAGACCTCAGAATCATCTGCTTGCCGGCTTTGCTTTTTTTGTCTGGTAAGTGTTTTTATTTTGTTGTTCACTGCATTGCATGTGGGTATCTTCTTGTGGGCTCTGGTTGTGGCCTGTGTGTTGTGAAATAGAGTAGGGAATTCGTGATGAGCACAAGGATTCTCTTGCCCAGATGCAAAAATTATGTGAAGAGAAACCAATGAATAAAGACGGGATACAAATTGAAGAACTGATCCCTAATGCATTGCAAGTGCTTGCCAAATCTCACAGCAGGGATGTGAAGAGAAGTGCTCTGTCAACCTTGAAAGCTCTCGTCAGTAGTCATGCTCAGAATAAGGTAAATAGTGCAGAAATACTCTTCTCAATTTCATTATGTTTAAATGGGACTGTATTTGACACATACCCATGTTCTAAGCTTCCCTGTATTCTGCATTCAGCATACCCATGAGGGATTCTGCAGCATAACCATGTTCGAAGCTTCTCTGTGTTCTACATCCAGCATACCCATGAGGGATTCCGCAGCATACCCATGTTTGAAGCTTCTTTGTGTTCCACATCCAGCAGTGTGGAAGGACGGACGTGGAACAGATTCAAAAGTGGAAATTCCAAGCACGGATTCAGTTGATTCAGCAAAAGATATAATCCCACCAGAAACAAATGCGAGGCTATCAGTTTCCTTCTCAACGAATGCAGATTTTCTTTCACAAGAAAACAGAAAACGCTATCATTTCCAGAGATAAAACTCAAGAAAAGAGATCTCAAACCCAATAACTGTCCACAACTTCTCCAATGCAGAATGGATCAAGCCATAACCGTAGAAAAAAATGCTAAATGAGTGCCACAATAGGAGGAAAACATCAAAGAATTTAACCTCGGTGATGGACGAAACCCTACGCAGGAACCACTCGGAAAACCCTCGAGCACGTTGAGTCAAATGAGCCATGGACGAAGCGAGATGGGCATGTAGTTGCCAACATCCAACTCCGAAAAATCTCAACCATCCAACGCGCGAGACAAAACTAATTTCACAACTGTTGCAACCGTGACTATTCCAATCAACGATTAATATTGGTTTAATCGTCTAACAAAAGATCGAATGGTAAATATTATGACAGACAGACAATCAACAAAGTTGTTTTCAAATAAATACACCTTACGGTGTAATAAATTTAATTATTAAAATGAAATTCAAATTAATGTCATCCATTTTAATTATTTAATTAACTAAAATATAACTATAATATATTAATAAGATAAATTGATCACGTTTTCTCTAAATAATATAACAAATTACCAATAAACTTACATACCAACCTAACACCATGTGTATAAATGGAAAACTAAAATTAGAAAAATAATACTTTAAAATTAAGCACCAATAACACATGAAAAACTCAACAAGAAAGAAATAAAAAGTACAAGTGAGTCATACTGTTAATACTGAAAAATCGTACAAACAAAAGAAATTAGAAAATTTCAAGTAGAAGGTACAAGTAAAGATTTACAGGGAAGAAATACATTACAGGAGCTGAAAATTTTATCTTTTCCTAAGGTCAAGTAGGCAATTTTTTGGATTGTGCACATGAAGCACTGACCCTTGGCAATCTTTGCGACTTTTTCTTCAATATCCACAAAGAAAATTGTGGCTATCCCTTGAATAGCCGCGTGGACTTGAGGATGTGGGAAGTCACCACCCGAGACCACTTAACACACTTGGAGAAAAAGGTTCTCACTCAAGCTATCCAAGTACAGTCGCCTTGGAGCCATCTTGAGGCCTTAGTGCAACACACAAAGGAATCAGATCCCCACTCTTGTGTCAACATCCATCTTATACCAAGAGAGGGATGGAAATTTTTAAATTTGTCTATAAAAGCCAACCATGGGAACATAAATGGGAGATACATTGTTATCCTAACCAAAATGCTCCTCAGCAAACTAGCATGTGTTTTCTAGCAACAAGACGATTGGAAGGATTAAGTTGTTGGCAATCCAACAATGCAATCCAAGAGAGAAGAGTTCACCGCGTGTCCATTGATCTACCATCCTTTGAGAGGGAAGAGAGGCTTGTTGAAATATTGAGGGGAAGAGACCCCCTTGTTTTGGATATTGGAGCTCCAAAGCTTGAAGGATCCACTACAAGAGATTTAGAATTATATCTTCTACTACCACCAGCGCCTAATAAAGGAAGAGGGTTCTCCATTGTTGAGTTATTAGTTTGTTTTCTCTATTGAGTGTGTTTCTTGTAATGTTGTTTTGTTTTTGTTTTTTTTGTTTTTATGTAGCATGCTATGTTTCCATTTAACTTAGCTTATAACATGTTGAACTTGTTCCACTAACGTTTAACGAACCAATTTGACCTGTGAATTTCTTGTCGGAAAGCAACCTCCCTACTAAGCACAGTGTGTTTCATTCACCCATGCGCCGAATACACTACAACAGGAATGATGACTCCACTAGATTCTTTCTTTTGATCTAATGGTTGTTGATGAAAGTCCTCTCTCCTGCCCAGACTTGCTGCAAAGCCACTCCTGCTTCCTCTCAACACTTTTCAGTCACCCCCAATGAGAAATTTGGCTCATAGAAGGCAGATTTTTTCAGTCTCTGCAATCCGCGCAGTCTTCGTGCTTGTGTGAAGATAAGTCACGCGGTAGGTAGTGAGCCTAATTTTCACTTGTTTTTCTCAATTTTTTTCAGTTGTAAGGTGTTGGGAACCCATAAGAAATTTTCCATCACTGTGCTTTGGTATGTCATGATTGGTTAGGACACTTTTTTCTAGATTTTAGCCTAGCAAATAAGTTGTTTTAATTTTAGTTTTTTTATCATTGCAAATCACACATAGTTTAAGTAGGGGAAAGTATGTGGCCTTCAATCCACATATGATATCTAAACAAATGATTTGCTGGTAAAAGATACCGAACACATAGAGTAATTAGCAGAAAATTAAGTGGCCCATACATCCCCACATCTTTAGCTAATTCTTGCTTTTCATTTTTTTGCAATAGAAATTAGTTCAATTTTTACATTAGGAATCAGGACGAGGACCAAACTATCGAAAAGAAAGCAAGTAATTTTTTCCACCCTTGCACTTCACAGTGAGCCTCGGTATGCATATGAAAGCTTGCTGAAGATAATTCGCCATCTACCTATAATGCAAAAATTAGTCTAATAGGCTAGGTGTAAGTAGCCTGTGTAAGGATGGTAAAGGATCACCGCATATCCACATCTCATAACACTTGTAATTGTACACTCCAAAGAACAGATGAAGCATCGACAAGCATTGGTGATCCAAAATCTTTTACTTGAGATGTGTAAAATAATTACATGTGAAAATTGTAGCTTTAAACAAGAAACTTTGAAAGCATAAATAGAAAAAGAGAGAAGAAATTAACATCATGCATGAAGACATAGAGTTAATATTGGAGTTAGTCCCGGAGGGACTATGTCTTCAGGCCCTGCTCAAATAGTGTGGAGGACCTTATTTCATTAAATGGAAAAAATGAAAGTACAAGTACAAAATGTGGAATTACACCCTTATACCCGCCCAATCAGAAATTGGCCAAAAATTGCAAACTTCTAATGATGAAATGGGTAGCACACAATTGGATTTGTGGCGTCAAGTACTGCAGAATCCATATAAAACTTGTCCCAATCTGACAAAGTGAAAATCTGATCCCTTTGGAAAAATGGCTCAGATCATGGTTCCGCCCCCACCTGCACACTGCTCAGGGTTCCACACCTCGTTTTCTGTGCCCGCTCCTGTTTGTCCTGGGCGTATATTTGAAGAGAAGGTTTATATAATGAAGTGTGGGAAGATTCTCCAAGGAATGTGTTGGAGCTGAGTTGGTTTAGATCTAGATTGTATGGGAGGAGGTCAGGTGGTCAAACCCTGACCCCTCCAATTAAAGGCAGAAATTTGTTTTGTTGAAATACACTTGAATTTTAAAAAATCCACTCTATTTATTTTTTAATTCGTCATTGATTTTGATGGGGGGTGGACCCATATTGGGCGGCCCACCTATATTGCATCGTGCCAAGTGTCATGTGGTGGGGTGTATTACAGTATGGGTGTGGTTGGGTTCACAACCCCTTCCCCCATTATTACACGTTGTTGTCGTAAATGTCTTTGGGTGGTCAACAGTGGGGTCACGACCATTGCTGACCTTTGATTTATTATGCGGTTGGTTTGGGAGAGCAGGGTTCATGGCCTGCCCTCCAATATATATATATATATTTGATTTATTAAAACAACCTCATATTTTTGAATCTTCTCGATTTTGACTGAAGGAGACATTTTAACCATCCCACAAATTCACCTGAAATCTGACCAAGATGGCCGAAATCTAGTGGCCAGGTTCCAGCAAAATTGTTTCCTCCTTAGTTTTTCACATCACCAGGTCAACCTTCAAACTTTGACTACTTCTAACTCCTTCAGACGGACTCGGAATTGAGTGTCGTCTATGCCATTGCAATCAAAATGAAGAGATCTACAACTTGAACCTATTTTGAGAGATTTTTGAACACTTTTATTTTTGAGCCTTTATACTTAAGCCATTTTTACTTGTACCTTTTTAATCCACATGGATCATCCATCCCCACTAAAGAGTTTTTGGTCCCAAAAAGCGTCATCAATCAATAGGCAAGTGAGGGAATTGCTCCCTCACCATCTCCTTTTCAAGGCATTTAGCTTTACTTAGGTGCATCCATTTGAAACCTTTGCATACTCCACATCTCCTCGTCATGATGTCTCGTTCCTTCGATCGAGAATGATGTCCTTTGGAAGTTCATCGAGATATTCTAATGCAAAGTCATCCACTGTAGGAACCAATCCTACCTCCTCGGTGTCCATAATAATTGGTAGTTCACAAAGTTTCAGGTTTTGAACATTCACAATTGAGTACATCTTCATGTATATGGGAAAGTAGAGTCCAAAAGCATTATTCCCAATCTTCTCCAATATGGTAAATGGACCATACCAGATTGGTTGTCATTTCTTTCCTTCCCCCTTCATTCGATCCTTGTTGATATGGAACCACACCTTGTCACAAACTTGAAATTGATGGTTCGAATCGATGCTTATCATGTTGGGCCTTATATTGGGCTTGGCTCTTCTCAAACTAATCTTGCACTACTTGGTGAATTTCCTGTATCCACTGGATGAACCTCTGTGCTTTGTCCCTGTCATCACGTCCACTGGCATCCTCATCCCTTCCATAGATCATGTCGAAAGGGTCCTTTGGTAAGTAACCAAAGCATGTCTCAAAAGGTGAACGCTGCATAGAGGAATGCACTGCTTGGTTGTAAGCGTGCTGCACATATGGAAGATGCTCATCCCACAACTTGGGATATTTGATGTAATATCCCCACAACAAGTGTACCACGGTATGGTTGACGATCTCTATTTGTCCGTCGTTTTGTGGATGGAATGTCGTACTTATCTTTAACTTGGTGTCCATCATACGCCACAAGATGGTCCAAAACTCTCCAAGGAAGCGAGAGTCTCAATCTGACACAGTCGATGTGGGCAACCCAAAGTGGACCCAAACATACTCAAAGAAAAGACAAGTAGTCTTCTCAGCAGTGACCTACTTTTTACAAGGTATTAATATGTACATTTTACTAAAGCAGTTAATGATAACACACAAATATCCGTGACCCTTTCTAGACATAGGCAAACCTCCTACAAATTCCATCGACACACTTTCCCATGGAAGACGCTGAATAGGTAGTGGTGTGTAGAGCCCGAGTTTTCTATTTGAGGGCTTTGAAACAGAACACATTACACATACCTTTACAAAATGGGTTACAATGTTTTTCATATGGGGCCAAAAGAAAAACCTTTGCAAATGACATAAGGTTTTTTCGACACCAAAGTGACTAGACACAAGAGAGGTATGCTCCTCTCGAATTACATGTACCCTTTCTGCTGTGGGTATGCATAATTTTCCAAGGTGATACAACAACTTCCCCTGCAAATGATAGTTGTCCACCTGTGAACCATGATTTAGTTTTTCATATATTTCTTTAAAGTCATCATCGATAGAGTATTGTTTAGCATAACTTTCAAAATACAACAAAGCATCATGCAAAATAATAGAAACAGCGATAGGAGGGTGAGAGAGCATATCTGCTACTTTGTTACTGATGCCCTTCTTATAATTTATTATCAGATGAAATTGCTGTAGAAACCCCATCCACTTGAAATGACGAGACTATTGTAGCTTGGTCTATGACTGAAGATATTCGAAGGGCTGATGATCCATATGGATGATGGTCTCCTTAACGATTAGGTAGTGTTTCCACTTTTTCACACTCTGGACCAAGGCATATAGTTCCTTGTCATAAGTGGGGTAATTGATTACAACCTGGGAGAACTTCTCTGAATGGTAACATATCAGCTTCTTCTGCTGCAAAACTACAACTCCCATGGTGTACCCACTGGCATCGGTTTCAATCTCAAAAAGCTGCTGGAGATCGGGTAAAGCCAGGCCTGGTGTGGTGTTGATTTTCTCTTTCAATGCTTTGAAGGAATTATGATATTTTCCTCCCCACTAAAAGGCTTGTTTGATACTTGTCAGTGCGTTTAAGGGTGATGCAATAATGGAGAAGTTGGCAATGAACCTCCTCCATTATTGTACTGCACCTAGAAAACTACGTGCCTCTGTTACAGTGGTAGGCTTAGGCCATTTTACAATCACCTAAAATTTGGAGGGGTCTATTTTTAATTGACCATTACCGAAAATATGACCAAGGTAAACCAAAGAGGTTTTTCCGAACTCACACTTTGACAAATTTACATAAAATTCTTCCCTCTTTAATACATCAAACACTTTCTTAACATGGCATACATGTTCATCCCAAGTCCTACTAAAGAAAAGAATATCATCTAAATGCACAAGGAAAAAATCATCAATGAAATGCCTAAAAATATCATTCATGAACCTCATGAATGTAGCTGGAGCATTGCAAAGTTCAAATGGCATCACCATCCATTCGAACAACCTCTATTTGGTCTTGAAGGCAGTTTTCCACACGTCCTTCTCTGCAATTCTAACCTGGTGATAACCACTACGCAAATCCAATTTGGTGAAATAGATAGCATTCTTTGATTGATCTAACAAATCATCAATGTGAGGGAGAGGGTATCGATTTTTCACAGTGATTTTGTTTAATTCCCGATAATCCACACACATCCTCCATGTGCCATCTTTCTTGGGTACTAACATGATCGAAGAGTTGCAAGGAGAAGCACTTGGCCGAATGACCCCTTCCTTCAATAGTTCCTGTACCTTCTTTTTTATTTCCCCCATCTCGATAGATGACATCCTATACATACCAATATTTGGTAATGAAGCATCATGCTGCAAATGGATCTCATGTTGGATCTCTTGTTTTAGAGGCAATCCTTTGGGTTCCTGAAACAACTCATCATAGTTAGAAATAAAATCACATAATTCCTATTTATGAGCTGGACCACATCCTCGGAAAGAATCAAATATTTCTTCATCTCTTTCTCTCACAACCATGAGAAAACACCCCTTGCTGGAATTCACCAATATCTTCATTTGTCCTAAACTTACAATACTGGCACCGACTTTGGTTTGATGAACTCGTACAATATATTCTACCCCATATTTTGTGATTTGGTATTTATTCTCATGTCGAAATAAAATTGCTTTCCTGTCATAAAGATAGGGACTCCCTAACACAATTCCACAGATATCCAATGGTATGACATCTAATTCTATTTCATCCACCAGGTTAGAAGCAATTACAAATTTTACCTTACATTTCTTGGTTACATTTAGTTTTACTTTTTCATGTATCCATCCAAGTGGATAAGGTTTCAGATGAGGTTTAACTTCTAAGCCTAACTCTTTAACCAAGGATTCTGAGATTAAATTTTCTTGAGAGCCTGAATCAAATAGAGTTTCTACATTTGCATGATTTATAACAACTATAATATGAAACAACTCAATTCTCTTTCGTTCATTAGGAAGAGGATCATCTAATGAACTAGTGCTTTCATGTGATTAAGAATTAACATGAAGATAATGAGTACCTTTTTTTCCTGCCGTTGTGATCAATGCCTCATTTCCAGATTTGGATCCAAGGTCTTGCTGTGCGGTTTCTACCGTCTTTTGCTTACCCTTTCCTCCATATCTCTTCTGCTTCTTTTCTTGGTACAACTTCCAACAATTATCGTCGTCACGACCTTCCTTCACCAGATTTGGATCCAAGGTCTTGCTGTGCGGTTTCTACCGTCTTTTGCTTACCCTTTCCTCCATATCTCTTCGGCTTCTTTTATTGTACAACTTCCAGAAATTATCATCGTCACGACCTTCCTTTTTGTAGTGAGCACAATAAGTCTTTTCTCCTTCATCCTTCTTCGTTGATGTCGTCTTCTTTTCCTTTCCCTTTGAATTTTCGATTTGAAGGTTTGAAAGGTGGTTTCTTTGAATGATCACCCTTATCATTTCTACCCATGTTCTCAAGATGAATGGCCTTTACACTGGCCGAGTCAATGGTAGTATGTTCAAACATTAACAATGAATGTCTAATGTAACTATGTAATGAACCAATGTACTTAGTTACAACTTCAGGAGAATATAATGAAATGCACAAACTTTGTGCTTGTTTTCTAAATTCTTCGGTAAAGCTTTGCACGTTTTGTCCTTTACCTTGCCTTAGGTACTGCCACTCCATTAAGGCTTTCTTATTGTAACCTAAGGGATAGAATTGATATTTAAGTGAAAAAATAAAATCTGACCAGGAGGAAAGAAGGTTACCCAAATTATTGTTGCCTCGAAGTTTTCTCTCCCGCCAGATGAGAGTTGTGCCACTCAATCGAAGAGAAGCCAACTGGATCTTTGCCTCATCCTTCACAATCTGCTGAATCCTACAATAGAGTTCAAGCTGCCTAATCCAATTGTTAATATTTTTGACATTACTTTCACCATTATACACTGGTAGATCAAATTTAACATCTAACTTAAAGAAAGGTTTGTTAGATGCATTTCCAGAATTTTTATTATGAGGGTGGGAAGAGGAAGAAGGATTTTCATTTCCTGAAGGAGGTGGCTCTCCTCCACCACCTCCATTCGATGAACCTTCTCCTTCTGAAACATGCTCTCTTATTTTCTCTAACTTCTCAAGTCTAGAGAACAATTTCTCAACCCAATCTGCCATGGTGTAGAAGGTCTTGTGGAAGTTGAGCTCTGCTTCATGTCGCTACTCTGATGTGCACATACTGCTTCAGGATCAAAAGCCTGTAGCGTCCCTTACCCTCTTCGTATCCTATTTCTAGTTAGCATACAAGCATGTAATTCACATCTATAAACACCTGTTGTGATACCACTTGATCCAAAATATTTTGCTTGAGATGTGTGAAAGAATTACATGTGAAAATTTTAGCTTCAAACAAGAAACTTTAAAGGCATAAACGGAAAAAGAGAGAAGCAATTAACATCATGCATGAAGACACATAATTGATATTGGAGTCCGTCTAGGAGGGACTATGTCTCCGGGACTTGCTCAAATAGTGGGGAGGCCCTTCTTTAATTAAATGGAAAAAATGAAAGTACAAGTACAAAATGAGGAATTACACCCTTATACCTGCCCAATCAGAAATTAGCCAAAAATTGCACACTTATGATGACGAAATGGGCAGCACCATCGGATTTGTGGCATCGAGTAGTGCAGAATCCATATAAAACTTGTTCCAATATGACAAAGTGAAAATCTGATCCCTTTGGAAAAATGGCTTAGATCATGGTTCTGCCCCCTCCTGCACACTGCTCAGGGTCCCACACCTCATTTTCCATGCCCACTATTGTTTGTCCTAGGTACACATCTGAAGAGAAGGTTTATATAATGAAGTGTGGGTGAATTCTCCAAGGAATGCGTTGGAGCTGAGTTGGTTTAGATTTGGATTGTATGGGAAGAGGTCGGGTGGTCAAACCTCGACCCCTCCAATTAAAGGCATAATTTTTTTTTGTTGAACTGCACTTGAATTTAAAAAAAAAATTTGCATTTATTTTATGACCCGCCATTGATGTTGATGGGGGGCTGGACCCATATTGGGCGGCCTGCCTGTATTGCATCTTGTCAAGTGTCATGTGGTGGGGTGTATTACGGTATGGGTGGCGGTGGGGTTCGCAACCCCTGCCCCCATTATTACACGTCGTTTCCATAAATTTCGTCAGGTGGTTGGTGGTGGGGTCATGACTATTTCCGACCTTTGATTTGTTATGCAGTTGGTTTGGGAGGGCGGGGTTCATGGCCTGCCATCCAATATATATATATATATATATATATATATATATATATATATTTTATTATTTTTGATTTATTAAAACAACATCATCTTTTCGAATCTTCTTGGTTTTAACTGAAGGAGATGTTTTAACTATCCCACAAATTCACCCGAAATTCAGCCAGGTTGGCTGGAATCTAGTGTCTGGGTTCCAGCAAAATTGTTGCCTCCTTAGTCTGCCACATCACCAAGTCAACCTTCAAAATTTTACTACTCCTAACTCCTTCATACGGACTCGGAATTGAGTGTCATCTATGTCATTGGAATAAGAATGACAAGATCTACAACTTGAACCTAGTTCGAGAGCCTTTTGAACACTTTGATTTTTGAGCCTTTTTACTTAAGCCATATGTACTTGTACCTGTTTAATCCACTTGGATCAATTGGACCAAAAGGAACCTAGTGTGTTGGGACCTTTGTCCTCTTATTACAGTTACTTCACTAAGGCACACCCTAAGAAAATGAAGACTCTCTAAAAATAATCACTAATCGAAGTCATTGAATTCTCCCCACAAGGGCCACAAAATAAAATATAGTTCAGGTTAGGAAGATCGGGGGTGGGAATCCAATAAGCCACTGTGGTCATTCTACATTTTGAAACATAGATGTTGAACTTTTAGGGAGCTTAAAATCCATCTATCCTCCCATGAAATAAATACCCGAGCATTACCAGTGACCCGTTTCAGAGGGGGTTAAGATTAAGCCTAGTGCGTGTGGTAATTTTTGGGGCTACCTTACCCATCTAGTTCTCAGTACTAGTAGTTGAATACCAAGAAGCTCAAGACTTGAATGCCCACGTAGGACGACGATACTTTAGTGGTCAAATCTAGGGCATCCTTCCCTATAAGTGACGGTGTAGGAAGCACTAGATCCTCTTACCATTACCTTGGTCGATTCTTCAGCTATTGGAAGTCGTCACTAGTTCTTTCAGGACGTTAGTCCCAATACCCATTAGAAGACATCTTCAATAGGCCCGGTTACATTTGAGAGTGTAAGGACGATTAGGTCTATTTATAATTTTGAGTATCATACGTAAAACAACCAAACCATATGTTTTTCTTTCTTGATCACATAGCGTTAATCTAAAGGAAACCTTACCTCTTATTTTTTCGCTTTTTTTTATGCATGTGATCATAGTTTCTTTGATAATAATCTTCCTTCTCTCGGTAAACCAAAAATATTCCAAAGATTAAGCTAGTAAACACCATAACATACCCAATGGGACCTCGTCAATATAGGCATTTTTTGGAGCTCCCCCCATTAGAGGGAGGAGTGCCAGGTCTTTCAACATTTAGGTATCAAATACAACACACCGCCTCTATTATTGGTTCCGAACTTTATTTGGGCATCTTTGGTTCGAAACCCCCAAGGGTCACCCAACACTACACAAGTGGAAACCCCAGCAGGGTCACCACACTCAAATCCTCCCACAACCCCCAAAGGGTAGAGGAGCGCTACCCCTTCGGGGAGTCAACAGAACATACAATAGGGTATGTCACAGGGTAATATTCCCCAGTCAACCTTGATAGACCATTACACTCAAACCCCTGCGTTTCCAAAGTACACAATGGAAGTCAATACTCAATTACCCTTTTTAGCATCATTAAACCTTCGTCATCTATCAAAGTTAACTAATTACCCCATTGCACACAGCCTTAATTGGCCTCCCATGCCCCCGAAGATCCTATTGGATATACAAAAATTCAAAGGGAAGCAAACGAAATACCCTGGAAATCATATTATGACTTTCCACCTAGGGTGTTTGTCCAATACTATTATTGACGATACTATTTGACTAAGACTATTTCAATGCACCCTAACTTTGCTTGATGTGATATGGTATGTTGAGCAACCTTTTGCTTCGCATGGAACCTTTAACACCCTCACTACCATGTTCCTCACTTATTTTCAGCTATCCATCCACCTTGATTCGGGGATGGAATTGCTAACTCATTTAGGAAAATGATAGTTTTCCATATATTGAACCATATCCACGAATGGCGGTGACGTCGTAGTTTTTGCAAAGAAAAACTTGATGATAGAGTTTTATTGGACTTGTTTTTGAAAACTCTAACAACAGAGATCTCAAAATATGTGGTGACACAAAGACCTATCTCTGAGGAGGATGTCGTTTGTAAATTCCAGCAGCTCGAACTCATCTATACCCAATCAGGATATATCTACAATTTCCTGCCAAATGCCCCGTGCCTAGAAACTTACATATAATTTTTAGGCGCATCGAATACTGCAGATGGCTTGATCAGGTCATTGAGTCAAGGTCACCTAGGCAGCAGTATCCAGTACCCAGGATATCTGTATGATTCTACCCAAAACATGACGCAACTTAGCTACCACCAAAGTCAATATGCACCTTTGTAGAATATGACGAATAGGGTGTCACCATATCATTAATAGCAGGGAGGCTCATACCCTCCCTCGCAGGGGACCTAGTACTCAGCTAGGAATGATGATGGAAGAGATCCCCCCAGCAATATTACACCAACTAGGGACAAGGAAACCTAGTTGCCTCATTCTCTTGAGTTGTCGAAATTTCCACTTAGGGAGTTACCAAGTGCATCGAATATTGCAGATGGTTTGATCGGGTCTTTGGCCCAAGGTCACCTAGGCAACATAAATCAATACTTAGGAGACTCAGGGAGTTACTATGTGCATCGAATATTGCAAACGGTTTGATCGGGTATTTGGCCCAAGACCACCTATGCAGTTGTAATAAATACCCATGATACTCAGGGAGTTACCAGGCACGTCGAATACTACAGGCATTTTGATCAGGTATTTGGCCCAAGGTCACCTAGGTAGTAGTAATAAGTACCCAGGATACTCAGGGAGTTACTAGGTGCGTTTAATCCACAAATGGTTTGATCCGGTCTTTGACCCAAGGTCACCTAGGAAACAATAATTAGTACCCAGGATTCCCATGGAGTTACTAGGTGCGTCGAATATTGTAGACTATTTGATCGGGTCTTTGGCCCAAGGTCACCTAGGAAGCAGTAATCAGTACCGAGGAGAGTCAGGGAGTTACCATGTGCGTCGAATACTACAGACGATTTGATCAGTTCTTTAGCCCAAGATCACCTAGGCAGCAGTACTCAGCACCCATGATACTGAGGGAGTTACCAAGCACATTGAATATTGCAAATGGTTTTATTGGGTCTTTGGCCCAAGGTCACCTAGGCAGCAGTAATCAGTACCCACAATACTCAGGGAGTTACTAGGTGCGTTAAATACTACATACAGTTTGATTTGGTCTTTGGCCCATGGTCACCTAGGCAACAGTAATCAGTACCCAGGATACTCATACGATTATACTCAGAACATATCATAACCTAGCTATCATCAAATTCACCCCGCACTTTTATAGAACATGACAAATAGGGCAATGTCGTATCATCAACACCAGGGAGGATGATATCTCCCCTCGCAATGGAAACAATACTCAACTAGAATTGTTGATACAAGAACATCACCCCAACAATCAGGGAGAAGGGAAAAAATATCCCCCATTCTCTGCACATAATGGACCACCGCGAGAGAATACCGTGTCGGTCAATATAGTGCATCCTTCCTAAGCTCATCAACCAGGAGAATTATGACAATACTCCAAATGTTTCAAAAAATAATCTGAGGAACAAAAAAAATGGAGATCCTGGACAGGGGGGAAATAATCAAGAACACCCCCTGAGGTCTCAGGCTGTAGGCAACCCCAACCAGAACCAAAAAACCAAGAGCCAAGTAACAACTCCCAAGGAAAAAATAGAGCTCAGAGCATTTGACCATGGAACCACAAGAAGTACAGTGATCAACACTTCATCATGGTTGATCTAGACCTCGTAAATCCATATTTCAGAAAAAATCATTTTTGGGCCCCATGCCCACCCGTCCACAACACAGTTCAGGTATACCCTCTCTTTTCACTTTAAATTCAATTTATTTCAAATATGTTTGGATACAAAATATTCTTTTACTTTCAGTATTGGTTGTAGGTATTACAAACACACTAAACTGCCAGTTTCCCCCACCACTAAAGGTACAAGAGAATGTATCATTCTATCTCTAGCATGACAGGCTCCCCAAACATTAGGGGAATTTTGAGGTCTAAAATGGGCCTCCTAAGAAAAATGTACAACAAAAATAAACTTTATAACAACCAATAGGATTCAAGATGATGATGTCAACCATGGGGGATGATTTACCAATTTTTAAATAAAAGGGTAAAAATATTAAAAAATAATAAAATAATAAAACTACTTTTTCAACTCATATTTTCAACTTATCTCCCAAAATTTTTACTCAAATTTCGAGCGGGAGTACTCGTTGGATGCGAAATTTAATTCCTCATCCAAGTAGTACCCATGTTGCATACTTTCGATGAACTCTACTACACGAAAAATGAGAAATACATAAAAAACGTGATTGTAATCACGTTTTTTATGTATTTCTTATTTTTCGTGTAGTAGAACCCATCTAAAGTATGCAACATGGGTACTCCTTGGATGGGGAATTAAATTTCGCATCCAACGAGTACTCCCGCTCGAAATGTGAGTAAACAATTTGGGAGATAAGTTGAAAATATGAGTTGAAAAAGTAGTTTTTCCATTTTTCCCTCTAAAATTTGATGATGTCATCAAATCTTATTTGATTTTTTCCACTATTATTTTATAATTTCCTTAGGAGGCCCATTTTAGACCTCAAAATTCCCCTAATGGAAGCATTGCATATCTTGACATCATTTCTCCGCAGAACTCAACCGTAGGTCTTATTCACATGTTTATCATCACCTCACCTTGCACATGATAAACATTCTTGCAAGTCAGTAGAGCCTCACCCTCTATGGAATCCATCACTCATGTAGACATACACCAAAGGTATGGAGTCATAGCCATAAAATCCAAGTCCGGGAAGTACTTCATGTTCACTCATCCATTATAAATCAAGTCAAGTTTCACCCATGGCATGTTAAAACCCCTTTCCGGGACTACTATTCCCATCAGAAAATCAAATACACACTGCCGCATCTCGCACTTGGCCTATCACACCCTAGCATAGCCCATCTGCGACACTATTCATCCGCTTCATCACCCCCACACCGAGACCAACAAATGGGGCCCCAACCCTCAACAAACACCTTCCTCACAGCATAATGACGGGTTATTTTCATGTTTATAGGGCACCCGTCTCCATGCTTGTACATCTAAACCCATTTTATATTCTTTTGGAAAGTGTAAAAATATTTTCTTAGGAGAGAAATCCCACCCATCCATTCACATTTCTCACTTGGCAGCAGTCCCTAATCACCCTTGGTCAGAGCTACGCATTCTTTACCATACCCCACCATGACACTCATAACAACCACACTTCCACCCTAGATTTCCAACCAACTCTAGGGATTTTCTCACCGAAAATTGTTATGACTGCCGCCACTCAATTTACCAGCTCCGACCTTGGGCCACTTAAATACCCTCATCAGTGATAGCCAATTCTCATCATCATGCCTAAGTTAACCTATCACACCATGATCTACTATATCAGAAACATTGGTCCCTTGCATCAGTACTAATCTCGGTTGGTTTGTGCTTCATTCTTGTCAACCACAACAAACGTTTTCTAAGGAGGCAGTACCTTGGATGACTACCCACCTCAATAGGGGCATCCCCAGATGGAAATATGGGAATCATCATTTCCAATTGAAGTAATCGATCCTCTTGACATTTGAATTCAACATAAACTTTCATTTAAATATGGTATCGTACTTCATAACTGTTGCACTCTTTTAGAATTCATCGAAGACCAGTGACTTGATAAGCATCTCTTTCAGCGATGCTTACACGAAAGGGTACCCAACAGTCAGAGACCCATGCATACAAAAATCATTTTTTCTAAAAACAAATGGGCCATACCAATATTATGCATGTGGGTACCACATTCAACCTTCTTTCAAAGAAAAAACACCACTGAGGGCAACAACAACCATCATCATCAACTAGTAGTAGGTCACTACCACAAAAGTGACATAAACAGAACCTCTATCTACCATGGGATAAGCCCATCTCATAGAAATATCTTATTCATTATATCTCTTTTAGGGTTCCAACAGAGCACGATGACTCTTTTTACTCATGGCAAGGGGTCTCCAACTTTAGTTTTCAAGCAAGTTACTCTCTCTCTCTCACTCTCTCTCAAAAGGACTACACAAAAAAATAAACTATATGTATTTTGGCTATATAGTTCTTCCATGAACTCATATATTAGGGGGAAAATATTTAAACTAAAAAACCGTACAAGCAAAAGACATTAGAAATGTCAAGCATAAGGTACAAATAAAGATTTATGGGGAAGAAATACATTACAAGAGTTGAAAATTTTAACTTTTCCTAAGGTCAAGAAGGAAACTTTTTGGACTGCACATAGGAAGCACTGACCCTTGGCAATATTTGCGGCTTTTTATTTGATAGCCACAAAGAACATTGTAGCTATCCCTCGAATAGATGCACGGACCTGAGGATGTGGAAAGTCACCATCTGGGACAACTTGGCACACTTGGAGAAAAATATTCTCACTCAAGATATCCAAGTACAGTCGCCTTGGAGCCACCTTGAGGCTTTAGTGTGGGACACAAAGGAATCATACCCCCACTCTTGTTTCAACATCCATATTGTACTAAGAGAGGGAGGGAAAATTTGAAATTTGTCTATAAAAGCCATCCATGGGAAGAGAAATGGGAGACACATTGTTATGCTGGCCAAATTTCTCCTCAACAAACTAGCTTGTGTTGTTCAGCAGAAAAAGGACTATAAGGATTCAATTGTTTCCCATCCAACACCTCAATCCAAGAGAGAAGAGTTCACCATGTTTATGTTGATCTACCATCCTTTGAGAGGGAAGAGAGGCTTGTTGAAATTTTGAGGGGATGAGACACCCTTGAATTGGATATTGGATCTCCAAAGATCGAAGGATCCACTACGAGAGATTTAGCATTCTATCTTATACTACCACCAACACCTAATAAAGGGAGATGTCTCTCCCTTGTTGATTTATTAGTGTGTTTTCTCTATTGAGCATGCGTCTTGTGTATGTTGTTTTTTTGTTTATTTCTTTATGTAGAATCCTATGTTTCCATTTAAATTAGCTTATTACATGTTGAATGTGTTCCACTAACTTTTAACGAACCAATTTGACCTGTGTCTTGCTTGTAGGAAAGCAGCCTCCCTACTAAGCACAATGTGTTTCGTCCGCCCATGCGCCAAATGCACTACAACACACACTATTCACTTATTCATGAAAGTTTCAATGTAATGCTATTTTGATATGCAAAAATGTAAAAAAAAAATCAGCTAAACAAAATGCACATTCATGCATATTGAAACGAATTACTGTAAGTTTCAATTTATTGCTATTTTGGTATGCAAAAAGCTAAAAAAAAAAAAAATCAACTAAACAAAATGCACATTTATGCATATCGAAATGAGTTACTGTTAAGTTCTTTGACTAAATCATACTCAAGGGCATACTTTTATATAAATATATGTATTTTATATATAGATATTTGTATAATTTTAATATATAGGATATTTACTTTTTTTATTTTTCACGAAATTTTAAAATAATAATATCTCATGCAGGAGCATTTTATGTTTAAATTTTAAGTAATTATTTAACTATGGAAATATAGAATTTTCTAGATTTTGTGAGTCATTCTAGAATTAATTATGAGATTAGGAAGTTAGGATAGGTTCCTAAAGTTGAGAGGATAAATCTCAACTTACTCCAAATATTTAGGAGGAAGTTTCTCTTGAAGGAATTGTAGAGTTTTCTTCCTGAAGAATAAATCGCCATGTAATTTATTTGAAAAAATAATTTTTAGAATGATTTTATTTTAATAAAGTATATGGTTTTTTTTAGTTATTTGTGGGTTGCACCAGTTTTGGTATCAGATCATATAAGCCTATGGATCTATTTTTTAGGGTGTGAGATCTCCAAAAATTAGGAAAAGTGAGCGTTGGGCACGAGATACGCAGTCGTGTGAGCATTGGGCACGAGATACACATTCATATAATTTGAGGTTGGAGTTATCTCATGTGGGAATCACCAATGAGAAGCATCAATATCCATCGAGCTGTCCAACAGAAGGGAGCCAACAACATCATTTCCTCCACTACACTGCCACAAAATTTGTAGGTTGGCTACGGTAGTTTGTTTTTTTTCTTGTTTATAGTTATCTGTAGCATGTTGCATCTTGATTACCATTTATGTGTGGTAGCTGTCTACCTGAATACACATAGAGATATGTATATTGCAGTAGCTTTCTACTTTAATGCACAAAAAGATAGCGAATATTGACATACATGTGCAACGTTCTACCATATAATTTATTCGAGTGTGCTACCTATAAGTTGCCTTGGGTCAATTGTCTCAAGAACACCATCGAGTTTGTATCATTGCTTGCACTATAAACTATTTAATGTTTCATTTTGAGTTGAATTTATGCAACGTTGACTTTATATGTGCGGTTGATGTATAGTTGGTCTGATTAATATATATGGTGCGAAAATATATGGTCATATATGGTGCAATTAATTGAATATAGTATGATTTTATTATCAACGAGTCATAAAGTTTTATAGTGGAAAGGACATATTCCATATTAACAAAACTTATATCATTGTTATATTGACGTTTGAGAGAGTTATTTTAAATAAAGGATTTTGTAAACATAAGAGTTTATTTTGATTTAGAATCTATTTTAATTAAGATGGTCAATAGAGTAAGAGGAGTTAGATGAGCCAGAGGACATGGAATTGGTCGAGGAAGACCAACTGTAAACCAGGTCTTACTCGATGAGGTGAGAAATATTCGAACATGATTAGATGCATTGGAGACAACACATCAAAGAGATGTTGACATTGGTGATATCAGTGAAGCAGAAGAAAACTCATAAGAAGAAGTTGAAATTGAAGAACTCCAGAAGAGAAAATTTTCAAGACGATCATGGGAATAAGTACCAAGTCAATATTGAATGTGCCTATTTATGAAGGAAATTTAAATCCTGAAGAATTGACCGACTGGATCAGCGCCATGGATAAATATTTCGATTATGAAAATGTAGCTGATGAGAAGAAACATAAGTTCGCAGTGACCAAATAAAAGGGAAATGTTGCACTATGGTGGAATAATGTGCAAGCTTAACAAAGAAATAGAAACAAAGGGAATATCACTATTTGGGATCGAATGGTGGCCAAGCTCAAAGGTAAATTTCTTCCTCGAGATTATCAGTTGAATATTTTTCGCCAAATGAAAAATATCAAGTATAAATTTATGTCTGTAAAATAATATACAAAATAATTTTATCAATTATGTATAAGATCTAGACATATGGAAGAAGATGAAAAAAAATGGCTAGATATATTAATGGCTTGAGATTTGAAATACAAGATGAATTTGATGTTTTGTCTATGAAAACTATTGAAGAAGCTTACCAGATAGCCCTTAACATTGAAGAAAAATTAGCAAGAAAGCAGAGTCAAATAGGAAGAGGATGAAGCATGATGAGAAGAAGAAGATCATCACATCGAGGACAATCAAGCAGCGGATATTCAAGTGGAATATTTCCCATTCAAAGAGAAGAAGGAAATAGTTCACAATAGGCAGAATCATCAAGAGGATATTTCAGAGGACAAAGACCATATCAAAGAGTTAGAGGTCGATATTTTGTGGTAAGATGTTATACCTGTAACACAATTGGTCATAAATATAATGAATGTCCAGAAATATTTTCCATTCAAGGAAGTACACATATAACACAAACTAATGTAGAAAGTGTATAATCCTCTACACATGAAAATGCACCTGAAACTGGTGAATCTTTGATGATGAAAATAACTTTATTAAAGATTATTGAAGAAGTAAAGGAACCCACACAAAGAAAAACATTGTTCAAAACTCTTTGTAAATCAGGAGAAAAATGTTGTAAAATCATTATTGATAGTGGGAGTATTGATAATTTAGTATCCATATAAATGGTATAAAATTTGAATCTAAAGGAAAATAAACATCCTACTCCCTATAAAGTTTCATGGTTGTAAAAGGGACATCAGATAGTAGTTAATGAAAAATTTGAAGTGGAGTTTCAAATATGATACTATAAGGATACATTTCTTTGTGATGGTATGCCTATGTATGTGTGTCATATCTTGCTTGGAAGACAATGGAAATATGACAGAAAATCAATACATGATGGAAGGAACAACACCTACACTTTTGAAAAGGATGGAGAAAATCATCTACTTTTTCCTTTGAAGAATGAAAAAGCATGAGAATAAGACCAATCCAAGGTAATGTTACTTAGTGGGAAATAATTTCTTCAATAAATCAAGCATGAGGAGATAAATTTTACTTTGAATGGTAAGCCAAAAGTAATACTCCCAAGCACAAATTTGAATGATCATCAAGAAGAAATTAAAAATATGTTGAATGAGTTTATTGATGTTGTAGTGGATGACTTTCGTGATGACTTTCCTCCCATTAGAAGTATCAACCATCATATTTATCTCATTCCATATGCTAGCCTTCTAAAAAAAGTAGCTTACATAATGACTCTAAAGGAGAATGAAGAGATTAAAAATCAAGTGAAAGATTTTTTGGATAAGGGTCTCATCTGAGAAAGCTAAAGTCTATGTGTTGTTCCAACAATGTACAAAATCAATCAGATACATGTTTCCATTACCTCGTATTGATTATCTTATAGATTGTCTAAGTAGTGCTGCATACTTTTCTAAAATAGATTTAAAAAGGGGATATCATCAAATCAGAATCAGAGAAGGTGATGAATGGAAAATAACATTCAAAACTAATTATGGTTTATATGAATGGTTGGTAGTCTTTTGGACTTACCAATTCTCCCAGCACCTTTATGAGACTAGTGAATGAAGTCTTAGAAGAATTCATTGGAAAGTTTGTTATCATTTATATTGATGATATCTTAATTTAAAATCAATCAAGTGAAGAGCACCTAAGAAATCTTAATACGGTTTTGAAGAAACTACAACACGAGAAATTGCTAATAAATTTAAAGAAATATAGTTTCGTGAAGAAAAAAATATTGTACTTAGGTTTTGTAATTTCAAGGGAAGGCTTACAGATGGATCATGAGAAAGTGAGGGCCATAATCAATTTCCCAACTCCAAAATCATTTCAAAGGTAAGAAGTTTTAATGGATTGGCAAGTTTTTAGAGGAAATTTATCAAAAACTTCAGTGGCATATGTGCTCAAATTGTAGAAACTATTAAAGAAAAATAGACCATTCCATTGGACAGAAGCAACTAATAAAAGTTTCAAATTATTAAAGAAAAAGATGACAAAAAACCTATTTTAGCACTGTCATATTTCAATAAGTTGTTTCAGGTTGAGACTGATGCTAGTGGAACTACACTAGGATTTGTCTTAAGTCAAGGAAGAAAACGAGTTTCCAACTATAGTGAAAAAATTAATGAGGCCAAGCAAAAATATTCTTCTTATGATAAAGAATTTTATGCAATCATAGAAACTTTAAAGAAATGGAGACATTATCTTATGCCAAAAGAGTTAATGCTCTACACAGATAATCATGCTTTACAGTATATCAATAATCAAACAAAATTGAGTCAAAGACATGTTAAATGGATTGAATTCTTACAAAATCTTACATTTGTTATCAAGCATAAAAGTGGACAATCAAAAAAAGTAGCAGATGCATTAAGAAAAATCAATTTAATTTTGAAATAATTCCAAATAAATGTCTTAGGATTTGATGAGATGAAAGATATGTATAAAGATGATCCAGATTTCAAAAAATCTTACGAAGCTTGTGAAAATCGTATAAGTAGAGATATAACTCCATGGTTATACTACATGATATAAGAGGGACTTATGTTCAAGGGAAGACAATTATGCATTCCAAAATGTTCGATGAGGGATAATTTGTTTAAATAAAAACACAGTGGAGGTTTAGCAGGTCATTTTGGGCAAGATAAAACTCTAGTACAGTTACAAACATTTTATTGTTGGCCTCACATGCAAACAGATGTAAGAAGATTTGTTGAAAGATACAGAATATGTCAATATGCAAAAGAAAAAAGGCTGAACACTGGACTATATCAACCCTTACCAATACCAAATCGACCATGGGACTCTATAAACATGCATTTTGTACTAGGAATTCCAAAAACACAAAAAGGAAATAACTCAATATTCTTTTTTGTTGACAGATTCTAAAAAATGCCACACTTTATAGCTTATAAAAATACTTGAGAAATTGAAGGAATTGCAAGAGAAAATATTATCAAACAAGATACCCTGAGGAACGTAGAGAACAGGGGAGAGAATATCTAAAAAAAGAGAGAGAAGAACGTTGAAATATTGAAAGAGAAAATCAACCTCAACTAGAAGTTGAAGAAAGTATGTAAATGTAAATATTATAAATTTGATATCTAAAATTTTCCTAGTGTAAATTGTGAAGCTTAATTTTTATTTGATGATCTAATTTGAAAAATATTTTGAAATGTAAACAGAGAGAGATATTCCTCAAAACATTAATGATGAGATACAAAATTTTGAAGAGAAAGTGAAAGAGATATTGAACCAATGATTGAAGATGGTGAAAATGTTGAAGAAATTCAAGTGACAAAAACCCTTCACGAGGGTATATATATATATATATATATATATATATATATATATATATATATATATATATATATATATATATATATATATATATGTTGAACACATGCACGTATTATTGAAATTATACATATCTATTAATTTAGTTATTTATTGAATATGTAAACTTATTATGTACTAATGTTGTTCAATCTTTAACATTAGTCATGGGTGTATTAAAGGTTGACAAGCCATGTATTAAACTTTATATCAAAGGGCGAAATATTTCAAAAGTGGGTCGAAAGGAGATAAGGTAATAAAGGCCACGTGCGTTAAAGCCGATGGGGAATTAGCACAAAAAGGATGAAGTGCAAAGACAAAAGGCTAACGGGAGATATAAAAGGCAATGGAACGCTGCAATAAACGTAAAACCTATGTACTAAAAGAAGTTGCAGCCATGTGAAGACGCACGTGGGAAATTCCGAAGGGGTCGAGCAGCGGGGGAAGGAAGAGATCCATACCCCCGCGGAATTGTGACACATAGCGTGGTGGGGACTCAATGTTAGAAGGAGGTAGCAGGAGCATGCCGCGTGGTGTGGTGACGTGGTGGAACGAAAGGTGGACCCTCACGGTGGGTAGGTTATGGTATTTAATCGGTATAAGAGCTCATATGTTTCAGGAGTTATACAACGCATACGGTAAAAAGGTAAGGTAAAGTCCATTAGGTCAGCTGGTACCAAGACCCGTACCAGCCTTAAACCCGGCACGAGGCACCTACCTGCACTCTGACACACCCAATCATTATGTGCCGCGTGCCTCACTGTCAGTGTCCTTAGGACACTTGCCTTCATTCATTTTATCCATTCGTCTTTTTATCTCGAATTACCCAGTCTAGAGATAACATTCCCTCCGTATTTCACTCCAGTAAAAGGTCGCAGGTTCTCGTCCACGGCATATACCAACTAGGAAAGAGTGCCTGGTCTACCCAATCATTGTCAGAGTTCCCTGCGTCGCTTTCCCGAGTAGGTTTTCCTCCCGTTCAGGTATTCCATTATTCATTCTCCTTCTGTTTTCCTTTCTCCTTTTCAAATTCTTGAATGTCAGCCATGGGAAGGGTAACGCCAAAGAAGAATGAACCAGAGACCCCCCAGGTCCGTGAATCTAGGAATCCCCCTGGGTTCGATCCTCTCTTTGACTTGCAAGCTGGTATTTGCGACCTGAAATACCCATTCGACCTCCGAAGAATTAAACCCTTGCTTTTCAGTCGCCATCTTAAGAACACAGACCGTTATCGGGTAGTTGTATCTGGCCTATACCACCAAATTGTCCCCCAAGTTCATTCCATGGTTGATTTCATCACCTGGCTCAGAGAGGTTTTTGATGAGCATCGAGGCACTTTCACTTCTCCGCGGGGGAACATGGTTTTTTCCCTTTACCCCGATGTTATCAAACAAGCTCTCCGCTTCCCTACCAGTGCCCCATATGTCAGTTTTAAGGACGCAGCCTTGGCAGCCCAGTTCATCAAACAGCCGCGGGAGGCCCGGCAAGCCTTCATTTCCTCTATAACTATCGACCAAGCTACTTCTCTTCCCGCCTTTGAGCCGTTCCCATTAATTCTGTTCGTTGAAGAGGTTCAGCCCATTCTCTCTCTGATCGCTGGCCTTTTGGGGGTAGGGAGTCCGGAAGACATTTCCACAGTGTGCGTTCATTTCTTATGACTCATGTCCCAAAAAGGGGTAGTTTTAGATATCCCTGGTTTCCTCTCCTCAGCCATTCAAATCCAATTCCAGGAGCTTCCACAAACCCGTCAGTTCCGTTTTTGTTCAATGGTTTTTTATCTCTTCTTGTTCCAGCACGCAGATAAGTTTGAGGGTTTGGGGTTAGACAAAGTTTACCGTGAGAATTCCCAGCCCAGGCCAGTCTTCGACTGGAATTTCTCTGTGCATCAATTGCCTAAAGGGGAGGGTTACTCTAGTTTTGTCAATAGTTTCATGTCTATTGCCTATACCATTATTCATGACTCGCCTTCCCCTAGGGTCTTCCCAGAAATGAAGAGATGGCTGCAAGCCGGAAAATCCCAGAGTAATGGAGATTGGTTTCTATTCGAGGACTACACCGAAATTCGGGTCTATGGAGCCGAAGTTTCCCCCTACCGGCTGCCAGTATTTCCTGTCCGACGAGTTTATGCACTCGAATACATCCGGCAGGCCCTCAAGGCTGATCAGCTCCATTTTGTTCCTGCCAAGAAGGGCTACATTCTAAGGCTTCCTATTGAAATTGGCCCATTCGTGGTAAAATCGAGACATGCCCTCCCGATCGTTGAGAAAATGTTGCAAGGCCTGGACCTAAGGTTGGGAAAAATTTGGGCCTATGACCCTCGAGAAATTATCTCGAAAAAAAGGAAAAGGAACAGGTCTGCACCCTACATGCATGAGCCGAGGCCGTTTTTGGAATGGAGGGCTAATCTCGAAACTTGGCCCTTGTTTTCGCAGATGGAGACTGATTCATCTGCTATAGGGGAGGAAGAGAACATCAATAGAGGCACAGGCGGAGAAGAAGCAGGTACTTCAGAAGCAGTGCCACCTTCCAAAAGACAAAGAATAGCCTCCAGTGAGGCGGAAGTCATAGGAGAGGAACAACTACTGGAACCCTTCACAGTGTACGACAAATTGGATAAAGGCAAGGCAGGGATAATGGTGCTAAGAGACAGCACCACTTCTTCTGATTTCACGGAGGTCACGCAGGCTATTATAGAGCATACTTTTCCCAAAGCAATTGAAAGGGATTAGGTGAATAAAGCGATCCGCGACAAGTACAAAGCTGAGCTGGGGGGATAAGTTGAGAAGTATCATACCAGGCTCTCCGCCTCCATCAACGCGGACACCGACAGCCTGGTATTGTCTATGGCAGAAGCTATCCTAGATCCTAATTCTGATGTCCCTAGCTATCGGGTGCTCGAGTTTTCCATCGACATGAAGAAGGTACCAGCCAACGACATGTGCGACTTGTTCCATACGGTATGCGATATGATGAAAGATAAGATGATGCAGGTCACCCTTGTGCTGAAGAAATTAGAGCATAAAAATGACCAGCTGAGGGATACCCTGATAGCCGAACAAGTTAGCTGCCGCGCTAGAGAAAATCAGGTGTGTGTCCTCCAGGACCTGATCAAGAGCAAAGATACAGAGAGAACAAATGCACAGGCAGCTCTCATTGAACAGCTGCAGAAGGAAGTTGCATCGGCAAAAAGTCAGGCCCGTATACCGGCCGCACGTCATGTCCAGACGGCTGAACTGGTACAGGTGGAGCGAGAGAAAGCAGAACTGTCTGCTAGGCTATCAAAAGAAAAGGAGGAGAAAGAAAAGTTGACTGAAACAATCAACGGGCTGCAGAATAAGGCAACAGAGCTGCAAGCAAGATGGGACTCGCACAGTTGCCAACCGACTGTGGTGTCAAGTGAAACTAGCTCGTTGTCTGAGCAATTTTCCGTAGCAAGAGCTGAGAAGGAGATATTGGAAAAGCAAGCAGCTACAGCACAGCAAAGGATCACGAACCTGGAAAACTCTCTGGCCGAGAACACCAAAATAGTCGAAGGGTTGCAGAGAGAGATACAGCAGGAAAAGAAGATGACGACAGATCAACAGAAAACTATTGTCGACATGAAAATCCGTGCAAAAGTAAATCTCACCCTTCTCGAGGCTAGGAGCATCATCTAGTCTGATATAATCTCGGCTATGACTGAGCAATGGGGCTTTCTAAGGACGATGGGGGAGTATAAGTCGGCTATACCATACCTCAGTAGGAAACTACAGGAGGCAGACCTTGATCTGTCTAACAGGGCCCAACATGCTAAAGAGTACATTTCGTTCCTCAACGAGCTGGGATCAGACGACATGGAGAAGCACGACATTCCTAGCCGATTCACTGAGGTTATTGAATGTCGCAAAATTATCAACAAAGAGATGGCCTGGGTCACAGCTTCAAGAGCTCTCTAGGAGGTGGTCGCCAGCGTTGGACGGTTCAACGAGGTATGGGGCGAGATTATGACAGCTGGACTCCCTTCCTGTTGGGACCTGACCACCCCTGTCGTGCTCTTGCCTTTGGCCCAATACACAGCATGCTTGCAAAAAGAAAGAGACCGGACTGACCTTCAGACGGGTAAAGCAGCTCAGCTCAAAGCCGACACGATTGTTTCATCCCTGCGAAAAGAGTTCAACCTTCTCCACTTGATTAAACACAAGCTTCCTACTGGGGCAGGTTTCCATGCCCTCACTGAGGCCTTTGTCGAAGTGGAGGGGTTCTCGGCAATGCCTGAACCACCAGCGGACAGTCAGCAGAGGTGCACGCAGTTTATGAGCCAGCATGCTAGTTCATCCGCAAACGTGCCCCCGCCTGAATCAGAAACTGCCTCCACTCAGCCACACCTGTGATTCTTTGTCAACTCATGATTCGGCCTTAACAGCCTATTTTAATTTTACTCAGTTAATTTCTTTTAAAATTTGAGTGGGTTGTTTTTTCCCCACTCCTGCAATTTACTTTTTCACCAAACTATTGTTTAATTTTATGTTTTTAAAAGCGGCCGAGGGCCTGATTATACATGATGGGAGGTTTGATTCCTCATCATGAATTTTTCTATTTTGAAAATGACAGTTAAAAAATTTTGTTATGCGAAGAAGATATTTTTCCAAAAAATATCATCTCGCTGGGAAGGAAAGAAGCCTATATAAGGAAAATCCATTGAGAAAAAGGGGTTCCAAGTTTTCTGAAGAATTGACTATGTAAGAGCTTCTTGTATGCAATTTTTGTGAAAGTTATAATATGAATGCAAAGAGCCCATAGGGTCTCAATGAAAAGGAGTTTTGTCTTTGATAAGGATTCTGGTCTTGTTTCTTTACAGTGTGTAATTCTCTCTTGTGTGTGTAGTGTAGTCGTTCATTTCGCTTACATCCATATATCTGGTATTACATTCTGGAATACGAGTAGCCTGTTGCTTCTAATATAAATTTATCCTTGTTGATACTTACATCATAGGCTTCCTGGCACTTTAAATATGGCTCAGGTGTAATATGCTGTCCCATTTTTGATTCATCCGTATTTCTACTATATTGGCTGCTATGAGGTGTTATTTACAAATGCTATTATCGTGTGTGGATTCTTAACTGTTTAAGTCCACCACATGTTAGCATATGTTTCTGAATATTGTCTTTATAACAGTTAATATCTTCTTTATTCTATGTATTCAGTAGACGTCCTTCAATCATCATTCTCTGTGAAGTTTTGAGAATCCAACCCTTTTACAGCTAACTGTTTTGGAATTGTCTTATGCATTTATGTTGGAGCTTGACATCTTGCCTACTCGTTATTGTTCCTTCAACGTTGAGCTTCTGAATTATTTGGTACCATTTAAATCTAATTTTTCATCTGCAAAGAAATAGTATGAGAGCCCGGTTCTGCTAAGATTATCCTTATTACATGGTATTGACTCTCTGCTATATAAGATGTCCTAGGCACTGGTCTATGGCAACTATAGGCTGTCTCTAGGAGTTACAACATATTTTTGGCACCGTTTCCGGGGACGAAGTTGAAGAAATTTAAGATCCATGGGCCTCGACAAAATCCATTCACTCTTCAGTTAGGTGAGCACGAAGAGTTGAGAGTTGTGCACCCCTCACCTTGGCGACTCCACAATCATTTCACAGTTAAACCTGTTTGTAGTCCTGGCTCCCCGTAAGCCACACCTAAGGTTAGATACATCTCAGTCAAGGACACCCTCTGTGTCTGACCCAGAAAGAATCCTACATAGAAGAGGCTGGAGGGAAAGGCAGTCAGTTCATACCGAGATTCCTGAATTCTCCCTAGAAAACTTTCCATATCTTCCGTCCTCTTCCTCTCAAATCGCCCAAATACAAGGTCCTAACCCTATCATAAGAGATATTGGTTACTATTCAGAGAGCCCACCTCAGGGAGGCGCCCATTTCAAAGACGAAGCCGAGTCTAGCTATACTCTGCATTACTCTTTCCACCCTACCCCTGAAAGTGAGGAGATTAAGGAAGTCACTAAAATAGCTGCTGTTCACAACCCTACATTCTCGTCAACCCCTCAAGCTGTTGTTCACTACATCCCCATCATTATCCATACTTCACTTCCACCTTCTCCTCCTCCTCTTACAGCTCAGACTCTTGTACTACCTCCACCTCCCCCAATGGCAAATGTCCCTAGCTTCCTGCAAAACAGATATGCTCCTTTGGAGCTACCTGCAATATTAAATGACATGCCACAGGATTATTTAAAGATTCTGCCCAGATTTAGTGGTGAGAATGACATTGAAGCCCAGAAACATGTCAAAATTTTCTGCTCCTTCGCAGAAAATTTTAATGTGGAGCATCTGGACGTAGTTCTAAGGCTGTTCGTGCAATCCTTAGATGGGGAAGCCAGAAAATGGTTCAAAACACTTGGAGCTCATTCCATCAACACTTGGGAGGAAATGGAGGACGCTTTCATCAAAAAGTGGGGGGAAAAGAAAGATCACGGTAATGTCCTTACCAAGTTCAACACTCTGAAAAAGAAGCACAATGAAGGGGTATCAGAGTTTATCAGAAGATTTAACAAATTGTACCTGAGTCTCCCCGCCGAGATGAAGCCTCATCAGACTGCTGCCAAGGTTGTTTTTGTGGCAGCATTTGATTCTGAATTTGGTTTCTCATTGAGAGAGAGAAAGCCAGCCACTCTGGATGATGCACAAATAGACGCGTTGGAGATAGAAGAAAACTTTGTCTCGACTGGAAAATCTAAAGGGAAACCAGAACATGATGTCAGAAGGAGGGGAAAAGAGGAAGTATCCACCTTGGGCCAAGACAGAGATTCAGCCAATGACAAGATTGAGGAAATGAATAGAATGATCAAGAATATCTCAAGTAGGCTGGTCAAGCTTGAGATGGAGGCCAAGAATTCACCCCCAAAGAATTTCCAGAATGCTCCAAACAGGGGATTCAATCCTCAATACAGGAAACCACCCTTGCAGATACTGCAGAGAGGACAGAAGGAGCAACAAGATCAGGTACCGCATCCTCTATACTTGGAGGGGCAAGTGGAGGCTTCTCCTGAAGATCCTGCCTATGAACAAGAGGAGGCATGCCTTGTCTTCTCAGACAGTGATGAGATAGAATGTCCTATACATGAGAGTGAGTAGGGGGAACCACAAGCTCACTCAGAAATGAAGAACAACGAGGATACTGAAGAGCCCAAGATTGATGATTACTGTAAACAGTTTGTTGACTTCGTGCAAGCCCAGTTCAATAGAAAATATGACCTCAGGTCCTCCAGAAAGAGAACCCGCACTCAAGATGAAGAAGAGGACACACCCCAAAAGTCAGCACCTGCACAGAAGGAGGTCAATACTCAAAAACCCCCAGAAAAAGGTAAGAGGCTCCTTAACCAATCTCCACAATCTAATAATCAAATGCCTTCATCCTCACAAGTAGTTGTATCCCCTAATGATAAGCCCACCGTGAAAGAAGTTAAGCCTCCCCCACAAAGTAAAGAGTCAAAAGAAAAATAAGTGTTAGTAGATAAGCCTCCATCGGTCTTTTGTTTACAAAAAGAGCTTGAAAAAGTAAAAATACCAGATCCTCTGTCTGAGTTGTTGAAACAACCTTCTTATCAATCACAGGTCACTTCCTTCATCTCTCCTCCTGATGCATCACACATTCCAGATAGTCTTAACCTGCAAGAGGAAAGACCTATGGTATTTTTTGGTCCACACGTTGAAGAGTTAGATCCCTCCACACCTCCCTTTTATGTATCTTTAGTGATCCATGATCTTTTGTTGCATAATTGTATGTTAGACTCAGGAGCATCTCACAAACTTATGCCCCTATCTGTCATGGAGCAAGTGGGACTCCAAATCACTCGCCCATATAAAGACCTCTATTCTTTTGACTCCAAAAGAGTGAAATGTTTGGGCATGATTAAAGATCTGGCAGTTAATCTGGCTCAGATCCCTGCCAAAAGTGTGGTGATGGATATTGTAGTGGCTGACATCCCAGCCCGCTTCGGTATGCTGCTGTCAAGATCTTGGGGAACCAGAATTGGAGGATCAATTAAGATGGACCTGACCTATGCCACTATCCCTGTCTTTGGTGGCCAAGAGAGGAGATTGTATCGAGAAACTAGATTTGTCAAAACAGTCACCAAGGAAGGTGATTCAGTTAATTCCCCAGTCTACAGCCGAGATGGGGATTTCTCATGTTTGATGTTGGAAGAAGATCAAGAATATGCCCATGAGCCCTCATTCTGCCAGACAAAGGCTGAATCATCAGTGCGGGACTATGGATCTGAAATCTGGACACTCCATTTTGATGGGGCAAATTCCAGGGAAGGAAATGGAGCTGGAGTATTGCTAATTTCACCTATGGGTCAATGGGTCCCCTTATCTTTCAAGCTAGAGTATGAGGCCACAAACAATGTGGCTGAATATGAAGCACTCATATTGGGGCTGCAGACAGCAAGGAGTATGAACATACAAAATCTAAAGGTGCTGGGAGATTCTAAATTGGTAGTCAGACAAGTGAAAAATCAGTGCCAAGCCAGACATCCTAGGCTAAAGGCCTATAGAAATGAAGTTTGGGATCTTGTAGAGAACTCCTTCTTGGCATTCAACATTCAATTCATGCCCCGAGAACTGAACAAGATGGCAGATTCCTTGGCAGTGGCTGCTAGTACCTTCATCCCACCTCAGAACCCTCTTCTGAGATATGAAATCGAAGTAAGGTACCGACCTTCAATACCAGATAACGTCAAGCACTGGTAGGTGTTTGAAGATGAGGAGCAGGTAAAGAGATTCCTAGAAACTGTTGGGGAGTTTTCCAACATGGAGATTGACAGTTGTGAGGAAGAGACTGGAGACATTCCAGAAGATAAGCTGGAAGAGAGAATAGCCGGCCACAAATTTCTGCAGTTGAAAGGGAATGTCATTCCCCGAGGGATAGTGCCTTTAGAGAGGCTGTTTAACAAAAACGATGTTCCTTTACAGCCAAATAAAGTGGTGGCAGAAAACCAGGTCGAAGACCTCAATCTGGGCACTAAAGAGGATCCAAAAATTGTGAAGTTGTCCAAGAAGGTCCCGGAGGAATACAAACAACTGTATCAAAAGTTATTCCAGGCCTACAGAGATGTGTTTGCCTGGTCATATCAAGACCTAAAAACTTTTGATGTCAGCATTATGCAGCATAAGATTCCACTTAAGGGAGATGCAAAACCACATAAGCAAAAACTCAGGCAGATTAACCCCGTATTGTTGCCTTTTATTGAGCAAGAAATAAAGAAACTGCTGAAGGCTAAAATTATAGTGCCATTTAGATATTCTGAGTGGGTGGCCAATTTAGTCCTGGTACAAAAGAAGAATGGAGAAATAAGGTTATATGTTGATTTTAGGAACCTAAACAGGGCATCCCTAAAGGATAATTACCCGCTGCCTAAAATGGACCATATCTTGCAGAAAGTGGTTGGAGCTTCCCGAATGTCCATGATGGATGGGTTCTCGGGCTACAATCAGGTGGAAGTATTACCAGAATATCAAAAGAAGACGACCTTCACCACTCCATGGGGAACGTTCATGTATGCCAGAATGCCTTTTGGGCTGATGAACGCAGGGTCCACTTTTCAAAGGGCCATGGATATTGCTTTTATTGGAGAGCAGGACCAGTTTGTGGTGGTATATCTGGACGACATTATGGTATTCTCAAAGAATGATGTAGAGCACATAGAACACCTGCGCAGAACCTTTGAGAAGTGTAGAAAGTATGGTCTCTCCCTTAACCCACAGAAGTCCCTGTTTGCATTAGAAGAGGGCAAGCTCTTGGGTCACATTGTAACCAGAGATGGAGTGAAGATAGACCCTAAAAGAGTTGAAGTCATAAATGGCATTGCCCTGCCCAGAAACAAAAAGGAAATTCAAGTATTTTTAGGCCGAATAAACTTTTTGAGGAGGTTCATCCCTAACTATGCTGAGATAGTTAGGCACATCACCGACATGTTAAAAAAGAACAATGAAGTGAAGTGGTCATTAGAATCAAGAGAGGCCTTTACTAGAATCAAAAATGCATTTGCTGAAGCCCCTGTATTGGCCGGGCCCGATTATTCCAAACCTTTTATGATTTTTTCTTTTGCGTCACCCCACACAGTGGCTGGAGTTCTATTGTAGAAAAACGAGGAAGGCTATGAGCAGCCAATTTCATTCTTCAGCCAAGTACTGCACGATGCCGAGCTCAAATATAACATATTGGAGAAGCAAGCCTACGCTCTGGTGAAATCCCTCAAAGCTTTCCGAATGTATGTTTTACAGTCCCACATCATGCATTTGTTCCTATAGCAGCTGTTAAGGACATTCTCATCCAAGGGGACAGTGAGGGAAAAAGAGGAAAATGGATAGCCAAGATACAGGAATATGAGTTAGATATTCGTCCTACCAAATTAATCAAGGGGCAAGGTCTAGCCAAGATCCTATCTGAGTCGAATTGCCAGGCCTTGGGTATCAATCTGTTTATGATAGCAAACAAAGATTCTGAGGAAACAGAAAAAACACAGGGAGTGGAGATAGCCTCCCAGAAGATACAGATGAAATACCTCACCAGCCAGTGGTACAAGGAAATAGTGGAGTACCTCCTAACACTAAGCTGTCCACCTAGCTGCGAGAAGGCTAAATACAGGGCACTGAGGTTGAAGTCACAGAAGTATATGGTTAGAAACGGCCGGCTGTACTGGAGAGATCCCTCAGGCATCCTGCTCTTATGTCTGACCGAGGAAGAGGTGGGAAGTATTATAGCAGAGTTCCACGAAGGTATATGTGGGGGCCATTACAGTTGGAGGGCTACTGCTCACAAGATCTTGAAAACTGGTTTCTACTGGCCAAAATTGTTTGGAGATGTCTTCACTTGGGTCAGGGCATGTGATAAATGCCAGAAATTTGCAGAAAAACAGAAACTTGCAGCTCTACCTTTGATTCCTGTCCATGTGGACGAACCCTTCAAACAGTGTGGAATTGATTTTATAGGCGAAATTCATCCACCCTCAAGTGGCCAGCATAGATGGATACTGACTGCCACAGATTATTTCATGAAGTGGGTAGAAGCCATACCTGCAAGAAATGCTACAGACACAGTTATAATGAAATTTATGGAAGAGAATATTATATCCAGGTTTGGCTGCCCCGCTAGAATAATCACTGACAATGCGCAAGCTTTCAAATCTACAAAATTTGCAAATTTCTGCCAGTAATATAATATTTCGTTGGGTCACTCTACAGCTTACTACCCCCAAGGAAATGGCCTCGCAGAGTCCTCAAACAAAACTCTGGTCCGAGCATTAAAGAAGACTATCAACAAGAACCAGAAGAATTGGGATTCTCAGTTGAAGTTTGCTCTGTGGGCAAACAGAATTACCAGCAAAAGAGCAACTAGGAAATCTCCATACGAGTTGGTATATGGACGAGAAGTTGTCTTCCCTCTACAGTTGGCCTTGCCAGTGGCTCGATTTATGCAGGAGAGCCAGGAGGAACCTGATGATGTTATCAGGAGAATTAATCACATGGTAGAGCTCGAAGAAACTTGCAATCAGGTAAACCAAAAGCTAGTAGAGTACCAGGAGAAGATGAAAGAGCTATTTGATCAACGTGCTAAAGACAGAAGTCTGCAGGTAGGCGATCTAGTGCTCAGGTGGGACGTTCGAAAGGCTGATAAAGGCAAGCATGGTAATTTCGATCCTCTCTGGTTCGGCCCTTTCAAAATTGCAGAGGAAGGTGGCAACAATACTTTTAAGCTGGAAAATTTGCAGGGAGATCTGCTCGACGCCCCTGTAAATGGGCAGTTCCTCAAACTGTATTTTCAGTTCTGAAGCAGGCTGAAAAAGCCTGATTGTATTATATTGTACATTAGCTGCTGTTTTCGTTTTTAAAATTGAGTAATGCATGAGTCATGATGATTTGTTCAGAGAGAAGTCACTAGTGCTGGAGAAGTGGCGTTCACACAAGATAAACAGGCGGTCTGCGTGGTTCTCGATACGTTCGGGGACAAACGTGTCGTCCCTAGGTGGAGCCAATGTTGTTCAATCTTTAACATTAGTCATGGGTGTATTAAAGGTTGACAAGCCATGTATTAAACTTTATATCAAAGGGCGAAATATTTCAAAAGTGGGTCGAAAGGAGATAAGGTAATGAAGGCCACGTGCGTTAAAGCCGATGGGGAATTAACACAAAAAGGATGAAGTGCAAAGCCAAAAGGCTAATGGGAGACATAAAAGGCAATGGAATGCTGCAAGAAACGTAAAACCTATGTACTAAAAGAAGTTGCAGCCACGTGAAGACGCACGTGGGAAATTCTGAGGGGGTAGAGCAGCGGGGGAAGGAAGAGATCCATAACCCCGCGGAATTGTGACACGTAGCGTGGTGGGGACTCAATGTTAGAAGGAGGTAGCAGGAGCATGCCACGTGGTGTGGTGACGTGGCGGAATGAAAGGTGGATCCTCACGGTGGGTAGGTTATGGTATTTAATCGGTATAAGAGCTCATATGTTTCAGGAGTTATACAGCGCATACAGTAAAAAGGTAAGGTAAAGTCCTTTAGGTCAGCAAGTATTGAGACCCGTACCAGTATTAAAACCGGCACGAGGCGCCCACCTGCACTCTGACACACCCAATCCTTATGCACCGCGTGCCTCACTGTCAGTGTCCTTAAGACACTTGCCTTCACTCGTTTTACCCATCCGTCTATTTTACTCCAAATCACCCAGTCCAAAGATAACATTTCCTCCGTATTTCACTCCAGTAAAAGGTCTCAGGTTCCCGTCCACGGCATATACCAAGTAGGAAAGAGCGCCTGTTCTACCCAATCATTGTCAGAGTTCCCTACGTCGCTTTCCCGAGCAGGTTTTCCTTCCGTTCAGGTATTCCATTATTCATTCTCCTTCTGTTTTCCTTTCGCTTTTTCAAATTCTAGAATGTCAGCCATGGGAAGGGTAACGCCAAAGAAGAATGAACCAGAGACCCCCCAGGTCCGTGAATCTAGGAATCTCCCCGGGTTCGATCCTCTCTTTGACTTGCAAGCTAGTATTTGCGACCCGAAATACCCATTCGACATCTGCAGCATTAAACCCTTGCTTTTCAGTCGTCATCTTAAGAACACAGATCGTTATCGGGTAATTGTGTCTAGCCTATACCACCAAATTTCCCCCCAAGTTCATTCCGTGGTCGATTTCATCACATGGCTCAGAGATGTTTTCGATGAGCATCAAGGCACTTTCACTTCTCCGCAGGGGAACAGGGTTTTTTCCCTTTCCCCCGATGTTATCAAACAAGCTCTCCGCTTCCCTACCAGCGCCACATATGTCAGTTTTAAGGACACAGCCTTGGCAGCCCAGTTCATCAAACAGCCGCGGGAGGACCGGCAAGCCTTCATTTCGTCTATAACTGTCAACCAAGCTACTTCTCTGGCCGCCTTTGAGCCGTTCCCATTAAGCCTGTTCGTTGAAGAGGTTCAGCCCATTCTCTCTCTGATTGCTGGCCTTTTGGGGGTAGGGAGTCCGGAAGACATTTCCACAGTGTGCGTTCATTTCTTATGGCTCATGTCCCAAAAAGGGGTAGTTTTAGATATCCCTGGTTTCCTCTCCTTAGCTATTCAAATCCAATTCCAGGAGCTTCCACAAACCCGTCAGTTCTGTTTCTGTTCAATGGTTTTTTATCTCTTCTTGTTCCAGCACACAGATAAGTTTGAGCGTTTGGGGTTAGACAAAGTTTATCGTGAGAATTCCCAACCCAGGCCAGTCTTCGACTGGAATTTATCTGTGCGTCAATTGCCTAAGGGGGAGGGTTACTCCAGTTTTGTCAATAGTTTCATGTCTATTACCTATACCATCATTCATGACTCGCCTTCCCCTAGGGTCTTCCCAGAAATGAAGAGCTGGCTGCAAGGCGGAAAATCCCAGAGTACTGGAGATTGGTTTCTATTCGAGGACTACAACGAAATTCGGGTCTATGGAGCCGAAGTTTCCCCCTACCGACTTCCAGTGTTTCCTATCCGACGAGTTTATGCACTCGAATACATCCGGTAGGCCCTCAAGGCCGATCAGCTCCATTTTGTTCCTGCCAAGAAGGGCTACATTCTAAAGCTTCCTATTGAAATTGGCCCATTCGTGGTAAACTCGAGACATGCCCTCCCGATCGTTGAGAAAATGTTGCAAGGCCTGGACCTAAGGCTGGGAAAAATTTGGGCCTATGATCCTCGAGAAATTATCTCGAACAAAAGGAAAAGGAACAGGTCTGCACCCTACATGCATGAGCCGAGGCCATTTATGGAATGGAGGGCTAATCTCGAAACTTGGCCCTTGTTTTCGCAGATGGAGACCGATTCATCTGCTACAGGGGAGGAAGAGAACATCAACAGAGGCACAGGCGGAGAAGAAGCAGGTACTTTAGAAGCAGCGCCCCCTTCCAAAAGACAAAGAATAGCCTCTAGTGAGGCGGAAGTCATAGGACAGGAACAGCTGCGGAACCCTTCACAGTGTACGGCAAATTGGATAAAGGCAAGGCAGGGATAACGGTGCTAAGAGATAGCACCACCTCTTCTGATTTCACAGAGGTTACGCAGGCTATCATAGAGCACACTTCGCCCAGAGCGATTGAAAGGGATCAGGCGAATAAAGCGATCCGCGACAAGTACAAAGCTGAGCTGGGGGGATATGTTGAGAAGTATCATACCAGGCTCTCTGCCTCCATCAACGCGGACACCGACAGCCTGGTAATCTCTATGGCAGAAGCTATCCTGGACCCTAATTATATGTCCCTAGCTATCGGGTGCTCGATTTTGCCATCGACATGAAGAAGGTACCAGCCAATGACATGTGCGACCTGTTCCAGACGGTATGCGATATGATGAAAGATAAGCTGATGCAGGTCACCCTCGCACTGAAGAAATTAGAGCAAAAACATGACCAGCTGAGGGATACCCTGATAGCCGAACAAGTTAGCAGCCGCGCCAAAGCTAATCAGGTGTGTGTCCTCCAGGACCTGATCAAGAGCAAAGATACGGAGGGAAAAAATGCACAGACAGCTCTCATTGAATAGCTGCAGAAGGAAGTTGCATCGGCAAAAAGTCAAGCCCGTATACCGGCCGCACCCCATGTCCAGACAACTGAACTGGTACAGGTGGAGCGAGAGAAAGCAGAATTGTCCGCTAGGCTATCAAAAGAAAAGGAGGAGAAAGAAAAGTTGACTGAAACAATCAACGGGCTGCAGAATAAGGCAACAGAGCTGCAAGCAAGATGGGACTCGCACAGTTGCCAGCCGACTGTGGTGTCAAGTGAAACTAGCTCGTTGTCTGACAAATTTTCCGCAGCCAGAGCTGAGAAGGAGATATTGGAAAAGCAAGCAGCTACAACACGGCAAAGGATCACGAACCTGGAAAACTCTTTGGCCGAGAACACCAAAATAGTCGAAGGGTTGCAAAGAGAGATAGAGCAAGAAAAGAAGATGATGACAGATCAACAGAAAACTATTGCCGACATGAAAAGCCGTGCAAAAGGAAATCTCACCCTTCTCGAGGCTAGGAGCATCATCTGGTCTGATATAATCTCGGCTGTGACTGAGCAATGGGGCTTCCTAAGGACGATGGGGGAGTATAAGTCGGCCATACCATACCTCAGTAGGAAACTGCAGGAGGAAGACCTTGATCTGTCTAACATGGCCCAACGTGCTAAAGAGTACATTTCGTTCCTCAACGAGCTGGGATCAGACAACATGGAGAAGCACGACATTCCTAGCCGATTCACTGAGGTTATTGAATGTCGCAAAATTATCAACAAAGAGATGGCCCGGGTCACAGCTTCAAGAGCTCTCCAGCAGGTGGTCGCCAGCGTTGGACGGTTCGACGAGGTATGGGGCGAGATTATGACAGCTGGAATCCCTTCCTGCTGGGACCCGACCACCCCTGCCGTGCTCTTGCCTTTGGCCCAATACACAGCATGCTTGCAAAAAGAAAGAGACCGGACTGACCTTCAGACGGGTAAAGCAGCTCAGCTCAAAGCCGATACGATTGTTTCATCCCTGCGAAAAGAGTTCAACCTTCTCCACTTGATTAAACACAAGCTTCCTAATGGGGCAGGTTTCCACACCCTCACTTAGGCCTTTTTCGAAGTGGAGGGGTTCTCGGAAATGCCTGAACCAGTAGCAGACAGTCAGCAGAGGTGCGCGCAGTTTATGAGCTAGCATGCCAGTTCATTCGCAAACGTGCCCCCGCCTGAATCAGCAACTGCCTCCACTCAGCCACACCTATGATTCTTTGTCAACTCGTGATTCGGCCTTAACAGCCTATTTTAATTTTACTCAGTTAATTTCTTTTAAAATTTGAGTGGGTTGTTTTTTCCCCACTCCTGCAATTTACTTTTTCACCAAACTATTGTTTAATTTTATGTTTTTAAAAGCGGCCGAGGGCCTGATTATACATGATGGGAGGTTTGATTCCTCATCATGAATTTTTCTATTTTAAAAATGACAGTTAACAAATTTTGTTATGCGAAGAAGATATTTTTCCAAAAAATATCTTCTCGCTGGGAAGGAAAGAAGCCTATATAAGGAAAATCCAATGAGAAAAAGGGGTTCCAAGTTTTTTGAAGAATTGACTGTGTAAGAGCTTCTTGTATGCAATTTTTGTGAAAGTTCTAATATGAATGCAAAGATCCCATAGGGTCTCAATGAAAAGGAGTTTTGTCTTTGATAAGGATTCTGGTCTTGTTTCTTTACAGTGTGTAATTCTCTCTTGTGTGTGTAGTGTAGTCGTTCATTTCGCTTACATCCATATATCTGGTTTTACATTCTGGAATGCAAGTAGACTGTTGCTTCTGATATAAATTTATCCTTGTTGATACTTACATCATAGGCTTCCTGGCACTTTAAATATGGCTCAGGTGTAATATGTTGTCCCGTTTTCGATTCATCCGCATTTCTACTATATTGGCTGCTATGAGGTGTTATTTACAAATGCTGTTATCCTGTGTGGATTCTTAACTGTTTAAGCCCACCACATGTTAGCATATGTTTCTGAATATTGTCTTTATAACAGTTAATATCTTCTTTATTCTACGTATTCAGTAGACGTCCTTCAATCATCATTCTCTGTGAAGTTTTGAGAATCCAGCCCTTTTACAGCTAACTGTCTTGGAATTGTCTTATGCATTTATGTTGGAGCTTGACATCTTGCCTACTCGTTATTGTTCCTTCAGCGTTGAGCTTCTGAAGTATTTGGTACCATTTAAATCTAATTTTTCATCTGCAAAGAAATAGTATGAGAGCCCGGTTCTGCTAAGATTATCCTTATTACATGGTATTGACTCTCTGCTATATAAGATGTCCTAGGCACTGGTCTATGGCAACTCTGGGCTGTCTCTAGGAGTTACAATAGAACACATGCACGTATTATTGAAATTATACATATCTATTAATTTAGTTATTTATTTAATATGTAAACTTATTATGTACTATTAATTCGAATATGTATAGATGAAATCAATATCGATGATAAGATGTTAGAAAATGTTGACACTCACACATATGGAGATAAAAAAGTTGACCATGTTATGCGATATTGTGTTAATCACATTTTTTATTCATACTTTATAAAGGAAAATGTGCCAGTTCAAGCCCAAGTGTTGAAAGGTATCCTAACATTAAGGAAATTAAAAGAAGCTATGACTTTATTAGTTATTCAAAAATCAGCAAAAGATAAAAAAAAAAAATGAAGGAAAATGTGATACTAAATATAAATAGTGCTATAAATTCAATTAGAATATCTAGACAAAAAAATGTTTTAGATGCATGTAGAGCAATACATATGGCAATGGTTTCATCAAGTATTAAAGAGAATCACTTGGTAAAATCAATGGCATGAGCATTAGGAACCTCACATAAAACTTTGCACAAACATCGGAAATTTTGGTTGCAAATAGATGTAAATGATCAATTCGCTTGTTGGAAATTTATTTGTAGGAAACCATACAAAGATAGACTTGGAGAAAATGTTAAAAAAATAATATATGAATATTGGATGAAAAATTCACGTGTTTCACCAAATGCAAGGGATTTGATGTGAATAAGAATATCACAAAATAAGTACGAAGAAAATCCAAAACATTTCTTGGACACCAATCAGATAGAGTTGTTCAACAAGTTCAAAGAAGATAATCGTGAGATTAATGTCTCGATCAGTGCTTTTGTGCAACAAAAACCATGGTATGTAAAACCTATCACCATACGCAATACTTGTTGTTGTCGTTATCATGTGGCATTTCAGTTATATTATGACACATTCCTTAATTTTGGTAGAACATTTTGGAAAGAGTCACCTCCTCCTTCCACTATCCATGATTTCATATCTCAAATTTTATGTGGAAGAGAAAGCCATGAATTATTTTACCAAAAGAAATGTGATGGTGGTAAAAAATGAAATGATTGTGGAAATTTGACTAAATTTCAAAACACATATCATACTAATATAAATGATTAATCATTGTCCAACATGAAAGTGAAATGGAAAATATATGAGTATATCCATACATCCACTAGTACAAAATGTTGGGAAAAATACTAAGAGGGGCGGTGAATCAGTATTTATAAAAAAAATTTACTTTTTCCTTACTGATTTCTATACGCAAATTTAATGAATCCAACTAGCATATACACGCGGATATCCTTAAGAAAACTTTCGTATGACCATATATCTTATTATGCATATAATTCTTTACTTAAATCAGTGCATCATTCATTCATCAGATGTTTAGTAAGCAATAAGAATGTGAAGTAAGAAAAGAATAAATCATGCATAAGCAATACATATGAACACCAGGATTTGAAGGTGGAAACCCAATTCGGTAGAAAACCATCGCTGATGTCATCTCTGTCTTCAATATTTATTATATGGAAAATTTCTTACATTATTGTACTAATGCAGACTCGTATCAGTAAGAAGGCATCTACCTGCAGAAGGCAAAAACCTTCGCTCGTTCTCCAAATACTACTGGAAGGGAGATCCAGCCCCCTTATCTCGTTTACCAGCCACTACTGGAAGGGAGCTTCAACGCCCTGATCAGAACACCTGCTTTTACTAGCAGGAAGCTTCTACTTGCATACTAAAGGCTTCAACCCTCAGAACCGCTGCAGACCACGTTTCATCAATTTTCACACTGGATCCTGTTATAGCCTAAATCTACCTCAGGCTGAAGGAAGGCAGAGTTCAGGGTAACATCAAACCACGCTCAGTCTGGTAGCTAGCCCTACCAGATCAGGAGAGGGCTCTCTCCGGGTCAATCTCAGCAAAGATAATCAATAAGGCTTGAGATGACTTGAAATAAATGTTGATTTTAGGCTAGGTATATAAGTAAAATATTTTAATTTTGATTTTGCGGGTTTTTTGTTGGAATCAAAGGGAAAGGCAGTTTTGGGTTCAGGGATGAGGCCTAGTTTTTGCAGAGTTCTGAATCGGGCAAGGAAGGAAATTGTTTTGATGCTTTGGATTGAATTAATGGATAGTTCAGACCAGTGAGGAGCTGAAGAGGGAAAGAGGCTTTCAAGAATCCTCTTAAAACAGATGAAAACATGGAAAATAAAACAAAACTCAAGGCAGAGAAAAGCAATCTAATGGATTCCACCTTTATCACTCATTTGTTTAATTTAAGAAGAAAGTAGAAGAGAAATGATACATATAATAAATCAGTTAACTTAAAATCACAGAGAGAAAAACACCATCAAAACATAGAGCCATGTGGATCCCAAAGAGTGTTGCAAACCCTGGTCTATTCCTTTGCCAAAATTGCAGAGATGAAATGTACAATGAAGTGCAAAGCAATCCCAAGTGTCCAACCCTGAAAATCATTGAGAAAATACAAGATATAGACAATCCTAACTCATCCCCATGCCTATAGGGGTCGAGATCACCATTATAGGAGCTGTTTCAACAAGATCTAAACTAAGAACTAGAAAATAGGCAGTGGAACAGCTTGCCTCTATAAGATAGGAAACTGATTCATTCAGTTAGAATTCACTTTTTGGTGAATGAATCTACTTGGATGAGTAAAAATGTGCCAAAATTACATCAAAGTCATGAAATAACATCAATTTACATCCAGAGCTGTACATATGAGGATAAAAAAGTCAAACTGGCCAAAACTAAGCAAAAATCTGAACTGCTGAGTGAAAATTAGGCCAAATTTCCCAATGCGTCGCGCCTGAAATCTCTATGCGTAGTGCCACTTTGAGGCTAATTTTGAGGGTCTTCCTGAAGTCTAAATTGAGCACATGATAGCTCGTTGGAAAAATTGGCCTATATAATTTCTAACCCAAGTGGAATTTCTGAATTTGGTTGCCATTTTCCCCTCCAAAAAACAAATCTCCCAACACTGCTTCCTATGTGTGCAAAAAGTGGCAGAAAGGTCATTTTTAAGGTGTTTTCGACCCTTCAGGCAACCCAAAACTTATCAAAATCCTTAGGTAATGGGTAGGAATGCATAAATTTTGATGAAAAATCTAGAAATGCAAATTTTTCCTCAAGAGGAGTTTCCAATTATAAGCACGTGCCAAGTGGCGCTACGCATCGGGCAGGAAAATCTGTTTTAAGGCCAAAAATTTCAAAATTGACCAAAATTTTCCAAAATTTCTTGAAATTTGGGCTGAAGGTCCACCATAAAGTGCTATGCTGGGCCAAAGAAGCTTCGGCCAAAATTTGGAGTCTATCATGCCTTTTGCGACGCTTTAGTGTCCTCTTTAGTTTTTCTTTCAGGATCTTGATCCTCTCTTTGCAAACATGATTTTGCGCCCAATAATGGTTCTTCATGTGCCTGAGCATGTTATTTTCCTTTTTTGCCTTCTCCAACAACTTTTCAAGATGAATATTTACCCTCTCAAGCCAAGTCTCTCTATCAGCCTCAATCTCCCGCTCAATGGATGTCATCTCGATTTGGCTTCTTTGGGCAGCTTGCCGGTTCTCACGGATGTTTTGCAACTCCATGATTGTTTGCTGATCTTCCAACTATTTTTTTCACCACTCCAGGTAGTTTATGATACATCGGGTTTTCTACAACTTGAAGGTCAATGTGTCTATCTCCGCCTTCTGCTCCTGAATGGTCTCTCTCATCTTTGAGCTTGGAGAGCTCAAATCCTCATCAATCAATATGAAACCCGTGTCTTGGCCTCCTGAAGGGCCCTCATCCTGCATGGGCCTCTTACCTCTATCCTGTACCTATACCTATTCTGTTGATGATGACAACGAGACCCCTTCCACCCCAGGTGGAGATAGTACTCGCCGGGCTGCTGCAAATAATCTTCTAGTGCCTCTCTGATAAGTGACGTATGTTGGCACACTAGTAGTCTCTACCTCCTGACCTCCATATTGATGTGAAGGTTCACCTGCATCATGAAAAACCTCCGGAGGAGCGTAAGGAACTGTGAAGAAATCATGGGAAATGAAATCCTCCCATGAAATACCCTGCAATCCAAGCTGATGTACAACCACGATCTTGATGAGTGCATAGTGATAAATACTGTTGTACTGCTGCTCATGAGTTTTCCTCTGCACAAGAGTGGTCATTCTCTCAATGTTCCGGCACATGAAATAAGGAATGTTCATCATCCTCACCCTGGTGAAATGCATCAATAACATGATATGGTAGGCATAGAGGCATGAAAACCGGCCCTCACAACTGAAATATCTGATAATGAGTTTCATCAGAGGTGCATAGGAATCCTTTAGAAACCGAAGTGGGAACACTCTGTTGAGTTGCCTCACAAAGCTAGGCCTGATATATGGTTCATAATGCACTCTGTCCACCTGTTGTCTTTTTTTCCACCGTTCACCAACATTCGGTATTCTAGTTTCTTGAGAAATAACTTCCGGTGTCAAAGTGAAATTTACACCAGCAAGAGTTACCTAAACATCATGTAAATGCAATACAAACAAACGAGCCAACTCCTGATGACAATGAATCCCAACAATCATTTCACAAAACTGATAGCATGAATGCTCTCAAAAACATGCCATGGCAAGTGGGAAAGCCTGCAATTCAGTCAATGAGGTGGGCTCCTCTCTCACATGTCTGCCACCTTTACGAGGCCTTCGAGGTGCATGTAGCTCAGTGGTAGAATCACTATCTCAGCCATATGATGTATCAGTGTCTGTCTCCATGGTATTCAAGGTTGATGCAAGGTATATGTTGGCTTGTATGAGATGGAAATGAGAATTTGGTGCTTATTTTTTAGTGCCAAATGTATGGTAGTATGGGAGGGACTGTAGGAGAAATAGGGCAGTGGGAACAATGAAGGTTTTTCAAGTGGAATTTTCCTTTTGAAAACTTGTGATTTGACAAATGTAGAAACAAGGGATAGCCACTTGATTTTTAGGATAAACTTGGGATTTGGGGAAACTTTCACAAATGGGATAGGGAAAATGGGAATGAGATGGTATGAGTGGCTTTAGAGATGTAGGGGAATAGGGGATGAACTATAATGATAAGATACTAGTGAGAGGGAGAAATAAACAAGGTGAGGAAATGGAGTATTTGGCACAAAATTATTTTTAAACACCAACTTCAAAACCCTAAGGAGGCACTTCTAGGGTTTGGCCTTTGTGTATTCAAATTATCATAATCAATCATATAACCAACACCAAACATGAGTTTATGGGCAGTAGAAGATCACATGAACTTACTTGTAGTAAGATTGACCGAACTGGTTCAAAAACTTGAAAGCAATGGCAAAAATTAGCGTTTCAGGCCAATGCGCCGCGACCACTCCCCAGTGCATCACGCCCTCCTAATGTGCCGCACTGGTTTAATTTTACACAGAGGTGACAGGCCCTATGCACCGTGTTCAGCTTATGCGCCGCGACCAATGCCCAATGTGTCGCGTCCGGTGATTTGCACACAGTTCGACTTCCCAACTTGTTTCTTCACTTCCTCCACGATTTTATTGGCTCAATGATGTATTTGGCATGAAAATGGAGTTTGAAATTTGGAAATATATTATGTATACCAAGGATTTTGATTTTTGATTTGAAAAAACCCACTTTACAATGTTTGAAAACTTTGGCACTTTTTCAAAAGAACTCTGTTTTGCTTGGTTTCGATTTTTGGCCTGAATGATGAATTTCTTGTTCTGCTTTGTAGGGATGAATGGCATGGAATTTTGGCAAAGGTAACCAGGGTTGCGAATGGAGCATTATTACAACTGAAGAAATTTGAAAATTACATTACATTTTTTACAAAGGATAAAATAGACAGTTTTTCTTCAAAACGGAGTTTTGAAGAAAAATCATTATTAAGCATTATGATGATGAAATTTTTGCAATGAAACCTTATTTGAAGCTTCCTCATGTGCCTGCTGACATTATTAGACTCTCTGAAGACCAGATTAACGAAACCCTAGACCTAATGAGACTAAAAACCCTAAAATGACTCTTTGCCAACCACGAGACCAAAAATGACTATAAATTATTTTGATGAACTGAACTAGGCCAGCAGGTACAAACATGAGGGATATAAGTGACAAGACCATACCGTTAGATGATCCATGCTCCTAATGGAATGCAGCTGATTGAACTGAATGAGACACCTAAAATGAAATGCAACAAGAGAGATTTGATCTCTGACAGAGGGATGAAGATACCGACTCTAAGATTGGCTCCAATGGAAATGGTAGCTCCTTGGAGGTGCCAAGAACTACAGATTTCTGGGAGAGTAGGCAGTGCCTTCGTCCATTGGGCTATGGAGTCGATAACTTTGACAAATCAACACAAGACTCTTGAATCATTTTATTGACTGAAAATTTGACTCAAGCCAGCTCAATTTTGAAACCAAAATGACTGAAAGACCTGACTCGACAAACTCAAACCAAAGCTAAAATCAATCTTCAGAGCTATAGCCTTCACCTCAAGCCCCAAACTGAAGAATAGATCACAACACACACTTGCAATGAAACTGAAATAAAATGGTATGTACAGTGAGAATGTAAAACAAAAAAAAACATTTCAGAAATGATACCGCTTGAGTAGTCGACCATTGACCGGCCCTCCTGGAAAATCTTCCCCGTTCATCTCTTTAAAAAGAAAAGAATTCTAACCCCAATATGCAGCAATTTTAAAGGGTCCTTTCCAGAGATTTTTGAACTTACCATGCTTACCCTTTTCCTCGTTTCTTTCATCCCATTTCAGCACTACTTCTTCCAATTGAAATTTGTCTGCCTTTGCTTTTCTGTCATATATTTTCTTAATTCTCTCTTGCAGCTTGAACGAGTTTTGGAAACATTCTTCTCTGGTGTGCTGTAGATGGATCATTTGATTTATTCTTCTTTGCATATGATCATCTTCACTGCTGGTTTCCTGCAGAAGTTTGACCACTGGAACTGCGAGAGAGGTAGGAAATACCATATCAATTCCATATACTAGCTCAAAGGGAGACATACCAATGGATTTCTTCTGACTCACTTGGTCTGCCCAAAGTACATTGACCAACTTCTTATGCCAACTTTTCTTGTTTATTTCCAGCAAATTTTTAATGATTTTGACCAAATATTTGTTGGAAGACTCCGCCAATTCATTGCCTTGTGGATGATAAGCGGTTGAGTGTCCCAAAGTGATGTGATACTTGTCACAAAACTCAACCATTCTTTTTGATTTGAAAGCTGCTGCGTTATCAGCAATTAACTTATTCGGGCAACCAAAACGAGACAAAATGTTATTCTCAAGGAATGAAATTATTACCGAATCTGTAGCTTGCCTGGTGGGAATTACTTCAATCCATTTCGTGAAATAATCTGTCGCTGTGAGGATCCACTTGTGCTGAGCTGAAGAAGTGGGATGGATCTCGCCAATAAAATCCAAACCCCACTGCTGAAAAGGAGCACTAACCTCAATGGGCTTAAGCGGAAAAGGATGCAATTTCTTCCTCCCTTAAAAAATATGACATTCATGATAGCCTTTGACAGTCTTGTACACATCAGCGAAAAGAGTCAGCCAATAATATCCTGCTTTCAAAATTTTGTTTGTCATTGTTTTCCAGAATAGGTGACCTTCGCAATCTCCCTTATGAAAATCCTCCATAACCTGCTTTACTTCTTCTTCCACCAAACAGTTTAGTAAAACACCACTGGGATCTTTCCAATAGTGTGCATCGTTCAAAATACAAAACTTAGCAGCCTTCAATTTCAGAGTTCTACTTTTGTTTTTAGCCATTCCTGGTGGTGGTGACAAGTTTTGGAGCACATATACAATATCTGAATACCAAGGAGAATGAACAAAGATTTCTGATACCTGAATTAGTGAAATTTCTTCGTTTTCCTTGGACATAGCAGCAATGATATTGATGTCCAAGGCATGTAAATTTGACTCAGCCATTAGCTTAGCCAGCCCTTGTCCTTTGATAAGCTTTGTAGGCTTTATCTCCACATCATACTCCAACAATGAAGCAATCCATTTGCCTCGTCTCCCCTCCGGATATGTTTGCACTAAAACATCCTTAACAGCAGCATTAGGAACATAAGCAAGAATATGAGAATGCAAAATATATACTCGAAAATCTTTCAATTCTTTCACTAAAGCAAGAGCTTGCTTCTCAATAATGTTATATTTTAAGGCTGCATCTCTTATGGTTCGGCTAAAAAAAGCAATTGGTTTTTCATGCTGATCTCTTTTCTGCATCAATACTGCTGCCATAGTATGCTCCAAAGAAAATGAAAACAAAATAAAATCTTGAGTATAGTCCAGGCTGATCAAAATCGGAGCTGAAGAAAGAACCAACTTCACTAAATTGAAAGACTTTACAGCCTCCTCAGTCCACTTCACTATGCTATCTTTCTTAAGCATGTTTGTAATCTCCCTTAAATGTTTTACAAGATTAGGCACAAAGCGGTGCAAGAAATTCATCTTACCATTGAATGATTGGATCTCCTTTTTGTTTCGGGGAAGATCAATTTGCTGAAGAGCTTCTACTCGAGCTAGGTCAATACGGATGCCATCTTTTGAGATAATATGACCAAGAATTTTTCCCTCATCCATGGCAAACAAACTCTTCTTCAGATTGAGTGACACACCATACTTTCTACACCGCTGAAAAACAATCTTCAAATGGTAAAGGTGCTCTTCATCAGAATTGGAAAAGACTGTCAAATCATCAAGATATACAACTAGAAAAACATCTTTCTCATTTTCAAATGCCATATCCATTGCTCGCTGAAAAGTTGCACTAGCATTCTTCAAACCGAAAGGCATCTTAGCATACTGGAAAGTTCCCCATGGAGTGATGAATGTTGTTTTGTCTTTATCATCCTCATGGACTAGAATTTGGTTATAACTGAAATAACCATCGAGTAACGACATACGAGATGCTCCAAATACTCGCTGAAGTATGTGATCCATTTTGGGCAACGGATAATTATCTTTCAAAGAAACCTTATTCAGATTCCTAAAATCAATGCACAGACGAATCTCACCTGTCTTCTTGTGAATGGGCACCAAATTGGAAATCCAATCTAAAAACCTTATAGGAACAATGATGCTAGCTTTGTACAATCGATTCAATTCTTTCTCAATTGAGGGCAGCAACTTAGGATTTATTCTTCTCAACTTCTGCCTGAAGGGCTTTTGATTTGGCTTGATAGGAATGGTGTGTTGAATTATGTTTGTATCGTATGTCTTCAAATCTGAAGAGTCCCAAGAAAATACATCATCAAAAGAGGACAATAAACTGACATACTTTGCTTTTACTTGTGGTGGCAATGCTTTAGAAAATTTCACCATCTTTGGATTTTCAGCTGATCCAATGTTCACATCTTCAACTCCTTTTTGGTTGGCCCCAAGGTTGGTTTTCTAGCTATGTCATCTTGATCAAAAATCTCCTCTAAAGGTATCAAACCTTTAGGAATGACATTATCCTTTAGCTACAATACTTCCATATGATTTACTTGCACATCAGCCCCACTATCATCATGCTCCACATCATTTGAAGTGTCTTTGAATTTGCCTTCATTTTGCAGAAATTCATCAATCTCTTCATCATCTTGAAACACTTGCCAATACCTTTGATTATCCATGATAGTCGGACGATGCTTCACATGAATTTCAAATTTGTTACTTGAGTTCATCGGAATTTTCAAATTACTTGTTGCCTTTGCAAGTTCATCTGCAATACCATTCTGAAAAAGAGGGACACAAGTGAAAGTATAGTTTGAAAACAATTTCAAGATATCAAGAACAACATTTCGGTAAGCCCACATTCGAGGATGCTTAGCTTGGTATTCACCTTTCACTTGCTTTATAACCAATTCAAAGTCACCATACACTGCAATCCTCTTAGCATTCAACTTTCTAAGAATTTTCAGACCAGCAATCAAAGCTTTGTATTCTGCCTCATTATTTGAACAATCAAAAGATAATTTATAAGAACAGACCCTTGTTGGCAATATGATGCATAGTGTTGTCCTTGATGGCAACCCACTTGATGAATATGATGGAAACCTACTTAATGAAGTTGTTCTTGACTTGATGAACTTGTTAATGATGTAAATCTAATGTATCTACATCCAGTACGGAAGGTGCAGAAGAAAGAATCTCCAGTATGGGCCACAGCCACAAATTGCAGAGGAGAGTTGATTATGGTGTTGGGCAGTGTTGTTTTACAGTGGAATGAAGACAGTCGTAGTGGAAAAGTGGTCCCCACCATTTTAGTGAAAATCGCAAGATCACAAGTTTTGAAGTTTAAATGTCTTGTTGATGTGGATATTTGCGATGTGCGACCGTCGCACCATCGCAACATCACAATGTCGCAAAATCACCCTCCGCCCAAGCCAGAGTTTGTTGATTGTTGCGATATGCGATTATCACAATATCGCATATTTTTTATTTCTGCCATCGCATATCGCACCATCACATATTACAAAGTGTTTTGACAATTTTGGATGTGCTCCCATCGCAAAATCGCAAATGTAAACTTTGCGCATTTTTGTTTGATCGCGCCATTGCATATCGCACATCGCAAATGGCCGACTGCGATGTGGGCCCAGGGTCAAAGAATGAAATCTAATTTGTTTGAAGATTGAACTCCAGGTTAAAAGTTCATTGAAATTTGATTAAAAGTAATGTTACGTGGACAGTGTAAAGATTTAAAACAACCGGAGGGGGTGCCCCCGCAGTTGACCAGGAAATCAAGCGCTGACCATAAGATCAACGGTGGAGAATTACTATGAGGGCACTGCATGCCAAGTCAGCATCAACCTTTGGTGCCTCCGCAGGGACCCACAGAGGGGTTTCGCAAATATATATTTTATGTTGAGTGTGGGACCCGATTTCCCTTCGTATCATTGGTTCAATATACATTGTGGGTTATGCCGTGATCCTGACCCTTAAGTCAAAGATTGAATATTATTGAAGGGCCCGAATGGGATGATTCGTGCATAGAAGAACGAAGGTTGGGGTTTCAATTTAAATTGGCTCAATTTTTAATACGCTGGATTGTCTATGTGATCCCGTCCAGGAATACCATCGGAAGTAATGTGGTTTTGGCTCATGGTATTGATAAAGGGTAAACATATATAAGGAGAAGAAAATCATTGTGCAAGGTGTGTGCAAGATGTCTGGGTTTTAATGAATACTTCTCTCTGAAGTATATCTGTATGGAATGGGTAACAGTTGAATGATAGATCTGAATTCATAATGCACCTATGAAGAAAATGATGAAGAGGGACATCTAGATCTGAAATGTATTTGTATCTTCTAGATCTGTTTATGGAATGTTTAGATCTGAGATGAGGCAAACATGTTTCTGAAGTGAAGGGTAAAATCTGAGCTATGCATCTGTTCTGAAGAAGTACACTGCCCTAAAATGTCTGAAGATATATACGCAAGTTTGTAACAGAGGAAGCGCGTATATACGCAGGTTTGATTAAGCAAAAGCGCGTATGGGTTGTGAAATCAGTTCTGAAATATGTGCAGAAGTATACGCAGGTTGATATGCATCGAAGCGCGTATAGACACCGGATCAGTGAAAGGAAAGCACGTATGAAAACTAGGGTTTGCTGAAGTCTGTGGAATGAAATGTCTGATATGTTATGCTGTGTTACTGCTATCTGTTATGAGGTATTCATACAGATATGGGTTATTTGAATGATGATTATATTGATGAATGATCAAGTTGTTGATTGATTGGTTGATGGTTCATTGAATGAATTGATGAAGTTATAAGTATTAGTTTGATGTATGATTGAGCTTAAATGTGTGGAGTGGGTCCAGTCTGAAAATATGATGAAAAGTGGCCTGCAAGTTGTGTTCTATTGAAGCTACTGGATCCAATGTGAAAATTGATGAAACGTGGTCCATAGAGGTGTTGAGGGTTGTAGCCTTCAGTCAGGGGGTTGTAGCTCCCTTCCAGGTGAGCCTGGTAAACAAGAGCAGGGGGTCATAGCTCCCTTCCAGGTGAGGCTGGTAAACGAGAGCAGGGGGTCGTAGCTCCCTTCCAGGAGAGGCTGGTAAATGAGAGCAGGGGGTTGTAGCTCCTTTCCAGGAGAGGCTGGTAAATGAGAGAAGGTTGTAGCCTTATGCAGGTGGGTGCCTGCGTGCTGGTATGAGTCTATGCCAGTACATAGTTGTAACATGTTTTCTTTATATAATAAATATTGAAGACTGAGACGACGGCAGCGGTGGTTTTCTCCCGACTTGGGTTTCCACCTTAAATCCTGGTATTCATGTGTGATGGTTATTTTGTTATTACTGCACATTCTTACTGTTAACTAAACATCAGATGAATTAATGTTGCAAAGAACTAAGTTAAGAATTATCTGCATAATTAGATCTCTATTAATACGCGAGTTTTATGAAGGATATCTGCGTGTATATGCTAGTTGGCTTCAGCAAAGTAGTGTATGGGTTTTAGTGAATGAAAAGTAAAAAGTTTGGAGTAATTCCTAAATACTGATTCACCCCCCCCTCTCAGTATTTTTTCTCAACAACCCTTACATTACTCGGTACCTTGTTTGGGGCGGAAAAAGGGCTGTGTACCCAAATGCCAATTTCAGCACCATCACTCCCTACTGCACCATCAAAATCCATGGTCCAAAAACCATCTTCATCTTCTTCTAAGTGCTGAAATTATGTTTGCTCTGTTATTTCTGCTTGTTGTCCATCAATTTTTTGCTGCTGTCGGAAGGTTGATTGCTCAGCAGAACTTTCAAGTTTTTGTCTCTCTTTCTTTAAGACTTCTCTGAAATTCTCAGTGATTTCTAGAATGTCTTCTACTTCAACTAATTGGCTATTTACATCATTGAAAGTATCTGAATACAAAACAAATGACTCTAAATCTGCATGTACATAATTGATTGGATGATTTACTGGTTTCTCCTTGCTAGTGATCATATACTTCATCTTTTGCTCCCGATATAATTTTTTCATCTGACCAAACATAGGAATAGTAGCATAGGAGAAATCAAGCTGCAATGTTCCCTTTAGTTTCACTCCCCAAGATCTGGAAAGAAGCATGCCAAATCTAGGAGGAATATCTGCCACAACCACATCTATCAAAACATTTTTAGTAGGAATCTAATCCAAGCTGACCACCAAATATTTGATAAGCCCAATGCATATTACTCTACTGGAATCAAAAGAGTAAAGATCATGATACTTTCTAGTGATTTCCAATCCTAATTTCTCCATGATTTCCCTCGGCATGAGATTATGAGAGGCTCCGGAATCAAACATAGCATTATGTAACACAAAATCATGCAATCTAAGGCTAATATAAAAAGGAGGCACATCACTATCTGGAGACTCACCATCCAATGCTGGACCAAAAATCAACTCAGGTTGATCATCTTCCACATTCACCATATCAGAAAATGGATCTAAATTCAAAATTTTAGACACCTGACCCTTATAGCTGCTGTTCTTCATCAACTTAGTCAAAGGAATGGAAACTTTCAACTTAGCAATTTCATTTTCTAAGTTAAAAACTGGAATCTTCTCTACCTCTTTAGTTGGAACATCCTTCTTTTCAGTTTTCTCTTTTGATACAATTGGCTGATTGGATATTTCATTGGCTGTTGGGGATTTTCTAGTAGTAGGATCAACTATCTCTTTTCCCTTCTTCTGCGCCACGGGTGAATCATTCTTTGGTGCTGGAACTTCATTTCTCTTTTGAATTGGGTTAATAGGGACATCTCTATTTCTAAGTGAATATTGTCACTGCTGGGCTGACAAGGCATTCATGTATCCCCTCTGATACTCATCAGACTCTTCTTCAAGAGCTGTCTCATTTGCCAAGATGAAATCCTCGTCTTTTTTTACAGCTGAATTTTCTGCATACTCCTCATCTTCAGTGATAAAAGTTGGCATATCATCAGGTGTAAAGAAATGATTCTCTTCTCCAATTAGATTCTCTTCATCATCTGATTCTAGGCCAACAAAATTCTGCTGTAAGGGTGTCTTCACTTGCTATTGTGCTGGCGGTTCTTGTGTTTGCTGCTCTCTTTGTTTGATTCTGAATTGTGGTTGTTGTTTACCACGGGAGTTAGGATTTCTGATCTGCGGTTCAGGCTTATCAAGTTTTAATCTTTCAAACATATTTTCCATCTTTCAAAGCATTTAATCTGACGTAGAAACCTCTTCCTTTATTGCTACTTTCTTTTCAGCTCTCATTCTAGCTCTCCTGGCATTGAAATTAGCTTCAACACTGACTGCAATTTTCTGCATATCATCTAAAGTAGCCGAACTTATTTCTCTCAATTGATAAGCCATGTGAGGATCGAATCCATCTGGAAATTTAATCAAAGCAGACCCCCTAGGTGGCTTTATATCATCAGGAATTGCATTGTAAACAGAATTGAATCTAATACAATAGTCTTGGACAGACTCACCAACATTCCTCTTGATATTGTCATATTCAGAAAGGATTGAAAGAGGATCTTTATGCACTTCCCATCTATCCAAGAATCATCTCTGAAGATTGGCCAATGTAGCAATACTTCTAGCCGGCAAAGCTTTGAACCACTTTCTGACTTCTCCTCCAAAGGTTTGAACAAATAATCTCAATGTTACATTTTTCGCGTCAATTTCATGAAGGTCAAAGAAATCTGCCATTATGTCCACATGTTGCTGAGCAGTGACACTTTGAGGAGTGCCATCAAACAATGGGATTTTTCTTTGATAATCTGTGGGCATGTCATCTAAATTTTGAGGCAACATGAGAGGTGCAAATCGGGCAACCATTGCTCTGGGTGGATTTACAATCGGTCTTGGAGATACAGGAGGAGTCAGAGCAGTTGATGTATGAGGTGTGGATGGAGGCGATACTACTGCAGATTTTCGATCAAAAATAGATGGTTGCATGGGAATGGTAGGAATGAAAGGAGGCTCGGTATGAACTTGTGAACCAGATGTAACTGCTGATGACCCAAGAGTTGCAGATGCAGACTCTATGAACTCAAGAATATTTGTTGCCACAATGGAATTCTGAATATTCAAAATGTAACTGTAAATGGATCTATTAGCTTGTTCAATTTCAAGATACTTGATAAACTCGGGATTTATGAAAGTAGAACCAATAGCACTTTCATACTTCGTCTCAAATAATGACAACTCAAATTGTTCGTCAAACTCAAGATCTTAAAGATATTAAAAAAAAACGGGACATGAATGAGATTTAAATAGAGGAATCACAGGACTTTCTTGACGAAGGATTGTCGAAATAAGATTGGGATTTTCATACACAGGAGGTGGATCGGGATCTGGATTTGCTCTAGTATGTCGTCTGGAAGCCAGTGTGTTGAATTATTTTCAAAAATAAAAGGGACAAAACCAACTTGTTCCGCCTATCAAATTCTAAAATCATCATCCAAAGTCTAGAACGATCTGATGTACTGGGGGGAATTTACAATTCAAGTGTCATGTTTACAAACTAGACCAGAGATTGACTGAAGCAGCGTTTATCTACTTTCGCTAATGCAAAGCAAGAGCGTTTCGAAGGCTACCTGGCATAACTTCAGGCTCCGTCTGTAGCTTATAAAACGAATAACACTAACAAGCAAACCATTTGATTCCCTAGTATGGTCGCCACTATGTTATAGCCTAAATCTACCTTAGGCTGAAGGAAGGTAGAGTTCAGGGTAACATCAAACCACGCTCAGTCTGGTAGCTAGCCCTACCATATTAGGAGAGGGCTCTCTCCGGGTCAATCTCAGCAAAGATAATCAATAAGGATTGAGATGACTTGAAATAAATGCTAATTTTAGGCTAGGTATATAAGTAAAAGAGTTTAATTTTGATTTTGGGGTTTTTTTGTTGGAATCAAAGGGAAAGGCATTTGGGTCTGGCGATGAGGCCTAGTTTTTGCAGAGTTCTGAATGGGGCAAGGAAGGCAATTGTTTTGATGCTCTGGATTGAATGAATGGATAGTTCGGACCAGTGAGGAGCTGAACAGGGAAAGAGGCTTTCAAGAATCCTCTTCAAACAGATGAAAACGTGGAAAATTAAACAAAACTCAAGGCAGAGCAAAGCAATCTAATGAATTCCACCTTTATCACTCATTTGTTTAATTTAAGAAGAAATTAGAAGAGAAATGATACATGTAATACATCAGTTAACTTACAATAAAAAAAAGAAAAACACCATAAAAACATAGAGCGAGATGGATCCCAAAGAGTGCTGCAAACCCTAGTCTATTCCTTTGCCAAAATTGCAGAGATGAAATGTACAATGAAGTGCCAAGCAATCCCAAGTGTCCAACCCTGAAAATGACTGAGAAAATACAAGATATAGACAAGCCTAACTCATACCCATGCCTTGAGGGGTTGAGCTCACCATTCTAGGAGTTGTTTCAACAAGATCTAAACTAAGAACTGGAAAATAGGCAGTGGAACAGCTTGCCTCTATAAGATAGGAAATTGATTCATTTAGTTAGAATTCACTTTTTGGTGAATGATTCTACTTGGATGAGTAAAAATGTGCCAAAATTACATCAAATTCATGAAATTACATCAAGTTACATCTAGAGCTATACATATGAGGATAAAAAAGTCCAACTGGCCAAAACTACGCGAAAATCTGAACTGCTGAGTGAAAATTAGGCCAAATTTCCCAATGCGCCATGCCTGAAATCTCTATGAGTAGCGCCACTTTGAGGCTGATTTTGAGGGCCTTAGCGAAGTCCACATTGAGTGCAGGATAGATTTTTGGAAAGCGCTACCTATATAATTTCCAACCCAAGTGGAATTTCTTAATTTGGTTGAAATTTTCCTCTCCAAAAATCAAATCTCCCAACACTGCTTACTGTGTGTGCAAAAAGTGGAAGAAAGGTCATTTTTAAGGTGTTTTTGACCCTTCAGGCAACCAAAAAATTATCAAAATCCTTAGGTAATGGGTAGGCATGCATACATTTTGATGAAAAATATAGAAATGAAAAGTTTTCTTCAAGAGGAGCTGCCAATTATAAGCACATGCCAAGTGGCGCTACGCGTCGGGCAGGAAAATCTGTTTTAAGGCCAAAAATTTCAAAATTGACCAAAAGTTTCCCAAATTTCTTGAAATTTTGGTTGAAGGTCCACCATCAAGTGCTATGCTGGGCCAAAGAAGCTTCGACCAAAATTTGGAGTCTATCATTCCTTTTGCGACGCTTTAGTGCCCTCTTTAGTCTTGCTTTCAGGATCTTGATCCTCACTTTGCAAACGTGATTTCGCGCCCAATAATGGTTCTTCATGTGCCTGAGCATGTTATTTTCTTTGTTTGCCTTCTCCAACAGATTTTCAAGATGAATATTGACCCTCTCAAGCCAAGTCTCTCTATCAGCTTCAATCTCCCGCTCAATGGATGTCATCTCGATTTGGCTTCTTTGGGCAGCTTTCCGATTCTCACGGATGTTTTGAAACTCCATGAATGTTTGTTGATCTTCCAACTATTTGTTTCACTGCTCCAGGTAGTTTATGATCCATTGGGCTCTCTGCAACTTGACGGTCAATGTGTCTATCTCCACCTTCTGCTCCTGAATGGTCTCTCTCATCTTTGAGCTTGGAGAGCTCAAATCCTCATCAATCAGTATGAAACCTGTTTCTTGGCCTCCTGAAGGGCCCTCATCCTGCATGGGCCTCTTACCTCTGTCTTGTACCTATACTTGTGCTGTTGATGACGACAACGAGACCTCTTCCACCCCAGGTGGAGATAGTACTCGTCGGGCTGTTGCAAATAATCCTCTAGTGCCTCTCTGATAAGTGACATATGTCGGCGCACTAGTAGTCTCTGCCTCCTGACCTCCATACTGATGTGAAAATTCACTTGCATCATGAACAACCTCCAGAGGAGCTTGAGGAACTGTGAAGAAATCATGGGAAATGAAATCCTCCCATGAAATACCCCGCAATCCAAGTTGATGTACAACCATGATCTTGATGAGTGCATAGTGATAAATACTATTGTACTGCTGCTCGGGAGTTTTCCTCTGCATAAGAGTGGTCATTCTCTCAATGTTCTGGCACATGAAATAACGAATGTTCATCATCCTCACCCTGGTGAAATGCATCAATAACCTGATATGGTAGGCATAGAGGCGTGAAAACCGGCCCTCACAACTAAAATATCTGATAATGAGTTTCATCAGAGGCACATAGGAATCCTTTAGAAACCGAAATGGGAACACTCTGCTCAGTTTCCTCACAAAGCTAGGCATGATATATGGCTCATAATGCACTCTATCCACCTGTTGTCTTTTGTTCCACCATTCACCAACATTCGGTATTTCGGTTGCTTGAGAAATAGCTTCCGGTGTCAAAGTGAAATTTACACTAGAAAGAGTTACCTGATCATCATGTAAATGCAATACAAACAAACGAGCCAAATCCTGATGATAATGAATCCTAGCAATCATTTCACAAAACTGATAGCATGACTTCTCTCGAAAACATGCCATGGCAAGTGGGCAAGCCTGCAATTCAGTCAATGAGGTGGGCTCCTCTCTCACATGTCTGACACCTTTATGAGGCCTTCGAGGTGCATGTAGCTCAGTGGTAGAATCAATATCTCGGTCATATGATGTATCAGTGTCTGTCTCCATGGTATTCAAGGTTGATGCAAGGTGTATGTTGGCTTGTATGAGATGAAAATGAGAATTTGGTGCTTCTTTTTTAGTGCCAAATGTATGGTAGTATGGGAGGGACTGTAGGAGAAATAGGGAAGTGGGAACAATGAAGTTTTTTCAAGTGGAATTTTCCTTTTGAAAACTTGTGATTTGAAAAATGTAGAGACAAGGGACAGCCACTTGATTTTTAGGATAAACTTGGGATTTGGGGAAAATTTTACAAATGGGATAGGGACAATGGGAATGATATGGTATGAGTGGATTTAGAGATGTATGGGAATAGGGGATGAAATATAATGATAAGATAACAGTGAGAGGGAGAAATAAACAGGGTGAGGAAATGGAGTATTTGGCACAGAATTATTTTTAAACACCAACTTCAAAACCCTAAGGAGGAACTTCTAGGGTTTGGCCTTTGTGTATTCAAATTATCATAATCAATCATATAAACAACACCAAACACAAGTTTATGGGTAGTAGAAGATCACATGAACTCACTTGGAGTAAGATTGACCAAACTGGTTCAAAAACTTGAAAGCAATGGAAAAAATTAGCATTTCAGGCCAATGCGCCATGACCACTGCCCAGTGCATCGCACCCTCTTGATGCGCTGCGCTGGTTTAATTTTACATAGATGCGAGAGGCCCTATGCACCGCGCTTAGCCAATGTGCCGCGACCAATGCCCAATCCGTCGGATCCGGTGATTTGCACACAGTCTGACTTCCCAACTTGTTTCTTCACTTCCTCCACAATTTTCTTGGCTCAATGATGTCTTTGGCATGCAAATGGAGTTTGAAGTTTGGAAATATCTTATGTATAACAAGGATTTTGATTTTTGATTTGAAAAAACCCACTTTACAATGTTTGAAAACTTTGGCACTTTTTCAAAAGAACTTTGTTTTGCTTGGTTTCGATTTTTGGCCTGAATGATGAATTTCTTGTTCTGCTTTGCAACGATGAATGGCATGGAATTTTGGAAAAGGCGACCAGGGCTACTAATGGAGCATTATTACAACTGAATAAATTTTAAAATTATATTACATTTGTTACAAAAGGATAAAATAGACAATTTTCCTTCAAAACAGAGTTTTGAAGAAAAATCATTATCAAGCATTATGATGATGAAATTTTTGCAGTGAAAACTTATTTGAAGCTTCCTCATGTGCCTTCTGACATTATTAGACTCTCTGAAGACCAGATTAACGAAACCCTAGACCCACTGAGACTAAAAACCCTAAAATGACTCTTTGCCAACCAGGAGACCAAAAATGACTATAAATGATTTTGATGAACTGAACTAGGCCAACAGGTACAAGACATGAGGGATATAAGTGAGAAGACCCTACCTTTAGATGATCCATGCTCCTAATGGAATGTAGCTGATTGAATTGAATGAGACACCTAAAATTAAATGCAACAAGAGAGATTTGATCTCTGACGGAGGGATGAAGATACCGACTCTAACAGATCCCACAGCTTCAACACAACACTTCATAATGATCAACCCCAATAAACTGAACCTGAATTTCAATCAGAACAATGAGATAACTTCAACCAAAACACAGTAATAAACCCAGATTTCAAAATCAGCATGTAGAAACAGTCTCAACCCTGATCATTCATTATCTTAAAATCCATACACTACTTTTCTTTATTGAGTCCTCATGTATACACAATTTCCTTCACACCAACCTGTGTATAGATATGAAAATACTGCTTTTACAGAATATGATCAATCTTAGATCGAAATCTGAGGCTTTTAGTCAGATATATTTTCAATAATGCAGAACCCTTATTCAGTCAGCCATCATTAAACATATTTACTCCCTCAATGATTAGGCTTGTACATTTTCAACTTAGAAGCATATGGAGTATTCAAACAGCCTAGATCTACATGAGGAATTCATCGACAGAAAGAAAAAATACATTAGCATTAAATAGTTAACTAATTTAGCAAGCTTCAGAAAACCCTTACTTCCATACATAGTTTGGCTGAGACAAAGCCATGTATATACGCACTTTCACTGAGATGAAATAGTGTGTATATCTGTAAATATTTAATTTTACAGAATGTTTCAGATCTATAGACTTACCCAGATTTGTTCACTGCACTTCAGTAAACATGCGCCAGGTGACAGATCTAATCATCTCTTCAATAGATCAAGTACATATTCATTTCAGGTCTAGAGATCCTGATCCATCATTGTATCCAAGGGTGCATCATAGATTCAGATATACCAACAAAACATAGTTCATCCCATGCAGATCTACTTCAGAGAGAAGTATTCAGTAAAAACCCTTTCACATGCACACCCTTGCACTATGATCTTCCTCTCCTTATATACAATTAGCCTTTATCAATACCATGAGCCAAAACCACGCAAGTGTCAATGGTATTCTTAGACGAAATCAAATAGACGATACAACGCTCAATACTGTGGGCTAATACCATGGTAATGCCCCTTGGTATCATAATTTTAGAGCGCAAAAGGTATACGTGACTTGGATTCTTCATACCAGCATGTATACGTGACTTCTCTTCATAGAAACTGTCTATATACTAATTCTGGATGTATACGCGAGTTGTTTGTATACCAAGTAGCAAATAAATTGCCTTCATATACAAGTTACCTTCATCAAACCTGCGTATACATTGAGAAATATTTCATGTTTCATTTCTCTGGCACTTACTGGAATTCCTTTCTCTGTCACATCTGAACTAACCTGTAGATACATCATTTTTACATCTTTAACACATAGGTTGCTTATCAAAAGGAAACTCATCAAGTAGGTTTCCATCAAGGACAACTTCATCAAGTAGGTTTCCATCAAGGACAACATATTACATCATATTGCCAACACAAAATGTCTTCTTAGTTACTAAAAAAATGACTAAAATTTGCATATAAACGACTATTTTTCGGTCGATGACAAGTAGTAGCTAATTTACAGTATCTTATAACGCGACCAACATTTGGTCATTTTTAGCTTAGTCATTAATTGGTTATCTCAATTTTGTTGTCTAGTTGTATATTTGGTAATTAATTTGGTCACTGATGTATTCATTGATTTGATCATGAATTTAGTCATTGGTTTGGTCATTAATTTCGTCATTAGTTTGGTCATTAATTTCGTCATTGATTTAATATTTTATTTGGTCATTAATTGTCACAATTAATGACCAAATATACAACAAAATATATTACTATATGATCACCCAAGAAAACTAATTAATGACCAAAATGTTGGTCGTGTTATAAGATACTGTAAATTAGCTACTAATTGTCATATATATGCAAATTTTAGTCATCATTTGAAACCAATTAATGATTGAAGAAATATGAATAAATTTTAGCCCTGTTATAAGATACTATAAATTAGCTACTAATAGTCGTATATATGTAAAATTTAGTCGTCATTTGTAGTTACAAATTTATCATTTGCAGTAGTCATTTATTCAATATAAACGACTAATTTAGTAGTTTATATTCATTTCATTTAATTTCATCAATAATAATTATAAATGACTAATTTAGCCGTATATTAATTTTATTTGTGTTCATCATTAATCAATATAAACTACTAATTTAGTAGTTTTAAATTTAGTTTGGGTTCATTATTAATAAACATAAATTAATTTGTATGATTTAAAAATGTCATACAATGTGCATGTTCATCTAATATGAAAACAAAAAGTCAAGTATTTTAATTACAATACTAAACATTATCAAGTGAAAATATAAATAATTTCAACCACATAAATTATATTATATGAAATGTTACAGTATTACAATATGATTTTCCAATTTAATATTGGTTGGACTATAATTTACACATGAAATGGTGTTTCATCACTTCAAAACATTATCGTTGTGTTTTCAAGGCATTGCAGGTGAATTCACCAACTTTGAAGATTTGACCATCATTCTTTATATGTGTGCCATATGCTGGATATTGGCTCTGAGAGTATCACCAAACCAGTTCTCCTCTCTCTCTTTTTGCATTTGTCGCTCCAATGGTATTGGTCCCCTCTTTTTTCAATTCATGCTTCTTACCATCAGTACTGAGTTCATTTTCTGAAAACAAAAGAAGATACAATGCAGAGTGTAAAACATGAAAGACAATGAACGCTAGAATATAAACTAAAATATACTATAAATAGTTTATATGACTTATACCTCAACATCAGCAATGTCAATTCCATTTTTCCCCATATAAGTAAGAAATTTGAACAAATTTTATTCATCGGGGTGATAATTGCCACTATAATGTGGCCAGATAACCTATATAACAAAGAAAATAAAATATCACCATATATAGAAAATAACGCCTTAGTAACTTAGTATTCAACTTTCAAGGAAAGCTTAAGAACAATCATGTCAGCTAAGTTATATGATAAAAATCTCAAGCTGTAGATAACTTGTGAAAAATAATAATTTGTGGTGTGATGTTTAATCCTTGTCATTTTATTCACAACAAAATTTCATTTTGTAGCACATGAAATTAGTCAAGTATATAAATAACATGTACTCAAATAACAACATGAAAGTGACTTTTTCTAATAGTCATGAAAATATTTTAACACAAAATAGCTATAATAATTTCAATAAATTTAGTGTAATACTAATTTCATCTTCAAGCTTTGGTTTTTGTTTAAATGGACATGGTACTAAGTATTTTCAATTTTATAGTTAAAAGACAAAACAAAATCAAAACAAAATTCCAAAATACAATCAAACAATAAAGAGAGGATATCATGGAATGGAAATTGCAATTATAAAAAATTTGTTTACCTATCCACTGATGTCATGTCTGGCATTCCTAAGACATTTTCTTGCCCAAAATAACCATGAGGTGAAATAATCACAACATTAAAAACCATAGGAATTCCCACTAGAAACATTTCCAAAGTCGATGGCATAGGTGTCTAAGCGATCTCTAACAATGAATGAACCATATCCAAGATGTGATATGCATTGTCTCCCCATCCTTTTTCCAATCACATTTCCTGTAACCTACCCACAACAGAGTCAAGTAACAATCAAACAAAGACATTGACATTTGTTTTTATCTTTTATATCTATAAAATTAGAATCTGATTTGTTTCATGAACATATTAATTCATATTTAAATCCTTCTTGCCATATGAGAAAGTATCAATCAAATAGGACATCAGAAAAATTGACCTTAATGAGGTCCTCAAACAATTTCTACAATATCAATATTTTTCTTGTTGTGATATCTTGGGTAGAAAAAAAAATATCTACAAAATAAAAATGCATATATTACTTATGGTCAAACTTTGTATATGGTGTATTCTTAGGAATTTTTTAAAGATGTTTCTCCTCCTTTACCAAAGTGAATTGTAGCTTGGTTAAACTATGTATCCTTTCATTCAACATTAATTTCTGTAAGATAAATGTCACACATTATTCTTTCCCATTTCTCAACATGTTGCATATGATAAATTGAAAGTCGCATAAAACCAAGACCAAACCCTTTTCTAACCAAAACAAACAAACAAATAGTGTCTCTAATAAAACTTCATTATAATATTAGAAAATGAAAAGAGAGTGGACCATTTTTGTTGTTTGACATTGCCTATTTTTGTTATGAAAGTGCGTGAGCTTCAAGAACCAACAAATGTGAGGGAAGTCGTAAATGTGAAAAAAATTATTTTGACCTAATTTGTAGACTTATTCAAAATGATGTGAATGATGCCATTTTCGGATGTGGTAAATCTCATAATAAGAAATAGCATGTATTCTAATAAATTACATTGCAATGACTACCATGGGCCTCCACGAGTTATAGGTCCTCAATATGTTAATCTTGATGATGAAAGAGAGATGGCAATGATAAGTATGGGTGCTCCTAGTTTGTATGGTGGATATCTTCAAACCAAGGTCGCCATCTCAATGAACCTAGGTTTTGACATGGTAAACCTGGATCTGGTATTCACCCAATTTCATTCCATCATACTTTGTCAAGACTCAAGAGGAAATAATGGTCCTTCAGCTTATAATAGGGTTTCTTTTGAGGTTATAAATAAATCTTATCCAAATCAATTGGATTTTTGGGCTCCAAGAGATATGGATAACTTAAATGATAAAAATTATATGTTTTTTTCCCAAGATTCAAATGTAGGGATACATTTTGTGGATTTTACTAATAAATAGAATAGACAAATAATCCATGAGGAGAATCTACTGGTCATTGTGATTAGGGAAATACTCGGAGATAATAATATTATTTAGGTTCAAATCAAATATGGTGTTGATTCTTGTAGCTCCTGAGTTGTTGATAGTTTTTAAGGTAGGAATTTTAGTTCTTCAAGGTGGGGTCCTTCATCATAATTGCATCTACCTTGGTCATGTCACCTAAAAGAAAAACATAATGAACAAAGAGTAAATATGTCAAGTTTAGGGCAAATCCTATTTGTATAGTTGTCAAACTTATAGTTCTTTTTTACTCTGTTATAACTCTATTGAGACCACCTACTCTATAGTAAAAAATGATAAAGGAGCCATTATTCATACCTACCCATGGTCTCTTGTAGGCATGATATAAGAATACGTTGAACCATTAATTATAATTGCACATATATTGAGGAAAGAAAATTCATTATCTAGTTAACCAATTGCACATTTAACCCTATATGGATGAGTAGCCTAAATAAAGCCAATTTTCTCTATCATATGCCTTGGAAAGAAAAACTAACGTTGCTTGTAATTTTTTGGTTTCATGTTATAAATTCCTTCTTAGGAAACCTCCTATTCTGTAATGGATTTGTTTCCCAGGAAGGATGCAAAATTGTTCTAATGACATGGAATCAACTTACTAGATTTTGACCCTACATGACCAAAGAGCTCAAGAGCCTTGGGCGCATCAACAGCAGCATCCTCCAACGAAAATAATACAGTCTCCAACCTAGAAACATCAAAATTATATATAGTGATAATTCATAACCGCAAATGACCATAGACTGTAGTAGCCCTTAAATAAATTCAAACTTGAATAAGAACAAACACAAAATTTCACATTACCCTTTAGTAAGTTTTCCTTGATTTAGAAAGAAAGGCCCGGGCTTGCATAAATGTGTAAGTAGATTCCCCAGAAGATCAATTTAAACATATTTCCTGAAGAAAAAAATTAATATCCAAAGCAAAACCATAGTTGAATGGAACAATGGTGCTTTAAGGTCATCTACACAAAAAATTTCCTCCTTGAAATCTCTCACACTAGATGGTATGTCATGAAAAACTAAGAAAAGGTCAAGGAAACTTATCGACTTCTCTAAAATACATAATGAAAATGCATGGAAGCTTTGTAAAGGAATGCACCTGTAATATTCTTTGATTTCCATTTCAGCCTTTTTGAACCTCAATGAGTTGTGAACTCAAATTTCTTTAAGAAGAATGTTCTTACAGTTGAAATACAACATATGCATTATTCCCACCTTTGTCACCAGATGAGTATGAATTATTAAACTCTCTTATGTAATTATCCAAAAAAATTATTTCCTGGACAAATGATTTTGCAAGTAAAGGATTTTCTGCAGCATAAGTCCTTGTCAAAATTTCATCTCTCATACCAACTGGCATCTGGTCATAACTGCAACCTGAAATCAGAGCTACACCTGTTCGTCTATTACTTAGGATGTGAATGGTGGAATATCTTCTAGAGAACTCTTAGCATATGGCAGAGGCTAAGCCCTCCCTCTTATTCCCTTGCTAAGACCTCCCTTAGGATCAAGAGTCAAGTTGCCATCATCAGAAGCTTCGGGTGTTGAAAGGATTCTCATAGACTGATTTTAAAATTGAGACCTATCTACAATTTGAGCATCTTGACTGGTGAATCCTTGGTCACATGGTCCCATATGGGGTTGTGGCCCTTTAATCCCACCCATATATGGAAGTGAACGCACCTGTGCACCTGCCATGTAAGCTGGAATCTCAGGTCCTCTCACACCATCATCAAGTGGTGTCACAAGTCTCTAACCTAAATGTCGCATATTGGTACCTCAAGAGTGGCCTCCCTGTCCATGTTTTTCTTGCACAACATCCCAATGCACTTCCTCTATTTTCTTGGGGCCCTCAAATTTATTCCTTTTTTGCCATCCATTCCTCCTCAGATTAATCAGATCCTTCAAAATGAACCTTAGCCTAGAGGGAAGCCCTTAGTTATTGGAAATTTTTTTCATCCTATCAAACTAAACATCAATATGTTCCTTAGCCTTTCAATGGTCAATCATATGACCAATAGTTCTCATTAGTTTGTATAAAGCTTCAACAATTTCCTCCTCTGGATGCTGAAATTCACCAATTAATTTCTTGATGCATGAATGCATAATTCTTTCGGTCAACATACTTTCTTTATAAAGCTCACCAATAAACCTTATATTTCCTAGCATTCATCGCTATGCTACAGCCTTCTTCTCCCATATTTCTTTTGTTGAAAATATTTTTTCGCCATGCTCTTCTGCTTTCTCAGTGTTGGCCTCTTCTCTTTCATATTTTTCAAAATTTTCCTAACATTTGTTCAAAAGAACTTGCTTGAAAACAACCTTCTTATTATATTCATAAAATTTTGGTATTCCTACAGCAAGTTGAAAGCTAAATTTTTCATACATTTAACAAAAATCCAGCTCCATCAAGGCTTTGTCAAATATTTGAGATATTATACCATGAAGACATGATGCAGAGTCAATTTTCACTTCTTTGACCTGTTCAAAAAGTTTCTCAAAGTTTTGGGGCATTAATTTATTAAGGATGGATTTAATTTGTCTTTGTTTCAATTGATCCTCATTAGAAGCCTTGCCCACTTCATATCGGTTCTCTAATATATGAATTGTGGGTGGAGAAGGTTGTGTAGGAGGAATCAAACCCTTATATGAACCAAAAGCATGTTGCCACCTATCAGCATTAGAATTATTTCTCTCTAGTCAAAATTGTGGAAGTGTTGCTTGCACATAAGGCCCTCCAAGAAGGATGACATTAATACTCAATTGTGTTGCACAGGTATTTCTTGCAAAGCCAGTATTATAACCTTGTCCAGTTTGAAACACAACAAAGGAACCACTAAGATCCGCATCCATCTGCATATCACAGCCATCTAAAAAATCATCCACCATCTTGGCCCATCTATCATCATTCAGACTGGCCATATTGCTCCCACGATGTTCAAGTAGATAATTCCCACTCAGCTGCCTGTCAAGTCCTCTTGCAGTGCTTGCTAATGCATCAGCCTCTCCTACATGACTTGCAAGTTCTTGGGAATTTCCAAGTAATTCAATAATGTCTGGAAAAATTTTAAAATGGTTTGGTAGATCTTTTCACTAATCCTTGATTGTCAAAAAAAAATCTCTGGAGTACTTTCTGTCTCCTGAACATTCAGTAACTAAAATATCTACTTGATTAATAGGAGTTGAAAGCTTGGTTACATCTTCCCAGTCATCCACTTCTTTCAGGACTTGCTTCTCAAGCTCTTTTGAAGAAGTCTTACTCTTGACAACATCAGTTACTATTTTGGATCGTTTTGGAAGGTTCACATCTTCCTCCTCCTCTTGAACCTTATAAGCATTATATAAATCCCAGTGGGAGTTGCAACATTTTCCTTATTGGAAAAATCCTTCTTTTTCTTCTTCTTGTTGGCAACTACTACCTTGGCAGCATCACCAATATTTGCAACACTATTCTTTGCAGAAACATTGGAAGAAATTTTATTCTCCTTTTTTGTCAATCTAGCTACTAAATCCTGTGATCAGGAGATCATCTCCAAGTTCAAAAATGCTCAAAAATGAAAGTGCTAAAAAATGTTTACAACTTGAACAACTGGAAAGGTCTCATCGCTACGATTTTGGTGTTGTGAACGGTTCGAAAAATAGAGGTCGTATGCATAAGTTATGAAGGTTTGAAAAGCCCAGTAAACTCCAAAAATGAGTTGACCAAGTTTGACTTTTCAAAATTTTGAAAAATAAAAAAAAAAGAATATTCCATATGGGCGAGTAATATCTGACAAGTGGAAATCATTTGTTGGAGCTTTGTTTGACTTGGGGATTTTTGGTCTATCACAGGTTGCCACGTGGCCTGCCTCTCATATGCTCTAAGCCATTCAGCTGGTGTCATTATTGGAGGCCTTTGGGTTCTCTCTCGTTTACCATTGAAAGCAGATGATGCTCTTCTGTAAGGGTGTTGTTCTGGTAGGAATATCCTGGAGCAATCATACACTGGCTTTCCTAGGTCCTTGGACCATCTAGCTTTTAGAGAGGTCCACAACATTTACATCCAAAATACCCTTCTGTTACAAGAACTGCGAGATTATATTTGTATACATTAATTAATATGCATGGCATGTTAAATAATATCATGAATATCAGAAAAAATATTATTACAACAAATTAAATAACTAATATGTGAAAGAATATTGTTACATTATATATAAACAAATCAATAAATTGAACATGTAATTTACTAGAGAAAACTCCTAATCCTGGATAATCATGTGTCGTGTAAGCACATATGCCATACAACGTAAAAGTCCTATCTGTTGCGATGGGTCTTGATACATCGTATACATTTATCCCATCCCATAATTCCTTCAATTCATCTACCAGTGGTTGTAAGTAGACATCCATATTCTTCACTTGTGTTCTACCAGGGGCTATGAGAGCCAACATAAGATGTTCATTCTTCACGGAAAACCATGGGGGGATATTGTTATTGATCACTACTACATGCCAAACAAAATAGCTGGTGTTCTGGAGGGAATATGGGTTGACGCCATCCATGGCTATGCTGAGGCGTAGACTTCGTACTTCATACTTGAATTTTTAGGGCCATGTATCCTCTATATGCTTCATGGCTATTGAATCAGTTGGGATTCACATAACTCCCAACTCACTTCTGTGTGAGGCATGCCATCCCTGCAACATAGCTAATTCTTTGCAATGAAAGAGCCTTTGAATCCTTGGGATTATAGGCATGTGCCTCAATATCTTAAAAGGAGGACCAATACGTGATTTGCCCTTCTTTTTTTATTTATCATACCTATCATGCCCACATTTCGGACACATCTCTTTGTCTGCATATTCTCATCTATATAGAATACAATCATTTGGACATGCATGATATGATATGTACTCAACACCCAACATTTTCAACAATTTCTTTGCCTCTTTGTAGCTACTGGGCAAGACATTATCACTCGAAAGAACCTTATCTTTGAATAACTTGTAGTTGGTGATCATGGAAAAATATATTAATATTAAATGTACATTAATGTCGATATAATTATTAACGTTCATAAAATTTAACATTTGTAATGTTCATTGCAGTGTACTGATTATATTTCAAATTTATATAAGGGGAGTACTTTATGGTAACTTACCTCAAAAGTTTCGAGAAACATGCATTCGACAAGCCAAAATTTGCTTTCAAGTTGTACAGTAACATTGTTGTCCCCAACTGGGTAGACTTTGACTGACCGCCAAGTCCAAAGAGAGGGGTGGTGGAAGCAAATTTAAGGCTTTTGAAAAAGGTGTCAGCGATATGAGCATCATCCCCTAGCTGATCATCATTTTGGAATGCATCTAACAACATTATCTCCATGGTAGTCGTATCCCTTAAGTAATCACCCATACCAACCTCTATTTGATTGCCTCCATTGTCAGCTTGTGAAGAACTACTATTTATGTAGTCATTCCTAATTGGTGAAACTGGACGTAGCGAGAATTGAATCGGTGGTTGATTCAACCATTCTTGGTATCGTTCCTCTCTGATTTTTTCTCTTAATTCAGTCTTCTCTCGAGTTGACATTTTCGTGGGGTGCAAAGAAATATGGTAGGTAGGTCGTTCATCATCACTAGAATCCTAATAATTAAAAAAAAAATTGAACATGATTAGTACAAAATATATGATATCAATTAGTAACGACGTTGACAATATTGCATGATTATAAATTGGTTTGACATTGAAATAATTACATATTAATCAATATATACACCAAAAAATTATAATTATAATTACCATCATTTTCCCGAGATTGTGGCTAGAAGATGCAATATTGTTACAATTGGCAGGGTGAAGCGACTGTCCATTTTCATCTACCAAATGCGCCTTGCGGTATGCAGCTCCTAATAAGAACTTCCGACGTTTTGGAGCAGTTTGAATATTTTGTGCATCTGAACTTGATGTTGAATCTGCATGAACCTGAAAATTTGTATACATTATAAATTTAATTAAGTTGTGCGTGATTGAATGCATGGATAAAAAAACATATATAAATTCAATTAGATAGTGAAAAAATAAAACAAATCTTAAGTAAATATTGTGTCTCCACATGGATAGGGAGAACTCCACGATGGACCTTGAGAAATATTATGGAATGAGCTGGATTTTGAAGAATTGTCCATTCCATATAATATATGATATTTTCCCTCTGCATTTAAGCAAAACAACAATAAATTTTGGTGCACAAACTTAAATGTCATTCTGATGCGTAATGTACAGATAAACGCACCGGTGAGTTTTTTTTATTTTGTGCACTGGTGTCGTTTTATAACACGACAGACCGGTGCGGTTAAATTAAAGGATGCACCGGTAAACGAATAACCGCAAATAAAAAAAGCACAACCCTATTTTCTTTAAGTGAAAAAAAAGCGGTAAATTGAAAAATGGGCAGAAAAATATTTTCGAAAATCTAATTTCATAAGACATTTCTTTAAATACTAAACACTTTTCATTATTTCACTATTTTTGCAAAAAAATTCAGCCAGAGATTTGCAGGATACATACCTGGAGCAAACAGAGCACGAGAGCACTGTGGAGCAGGGAAATACGTTTGAACAAAAGTATTCAGACAATCAGAATTCCAAACCTCTGGTTAGTCAAACCCTATACCATAGAATTTCAAATGATGTGAGTAAGTTTATTGTTTTTTTATACTTTTTTTCTGTAGTTTTTTTATGCAATAAAATAAGAAATCAAAGTCTATTGTTTTTTTTTACTTTTTTTCTATAGTTTTTTTATGAAGTAAAATAACAAAATAAAAGCTTATTGTTTTTTTAACTTTTTTTCTGCAGTTTTTTTAACCTTTATGCACTTTTTAGAAACAAAAATAAAAAAGAAATCCATTTTTACAAACAAAACCCTAGATTCTTTTTGTTTTTGCCCTTTCTTCTCCCTCTTTCTTTTCAATTTAGATTTATAGGGTTTTTATAGTCATAAGACATCCAACCCATGGGATGACTTGCATATTCAGATCCTAATCCATGTTGGCCCTTGCGTCATTCTTAAAAAAATACAGATTTTTTTTCATCGGTGCACCCTGCGTGACATAGCGTACCGATGTGCTCGGTTATAGAAGCACACTGCGAAAGTACAGTGATAAAAAGTAAAAAAATATTTTTTTTTTATTAGTGCGTGATATGTAACATATGGCACCGGTGCACTATTGCATTATGGCATACTGCAAACATGCTATTTTGTAAAAAAAAAAAAAAAATTAGAAACAAACCCTACCTTCTTTTTGTTTCTTCCCTTTCTTCTCCCACTTTCTGTGATTTCAGAATTAGGGCTTTTCAATTTATATTTATAGGATTTGTACTGCTAAATATAAGCCTAAGAAATCCAACCAACAGGAGGACCTGCATATTCGGATCCCAATCCATGTCGCCCCTTACACTAGTCTTAAAAAAATACAGACTTTTTTTTCGACGGTGCATCCTCGTAACAAAGTGCACCGGTCCTCTTGGTTATAGCAACGCATCGTGAAAGTACAGTGATAAAAAATAAAAAAATAAAAAATGTTTTTATTAGTGCGCCAAATGTAACATATGGCACCGGTGCACTATTGCATTATGGCGCACTGCAAACATGTTGTTTTGCAAAAAAAACTATTTTAGAGACAAACCCTCCATTATTTTTGTTTCTGCCCTTTCTTCTCCCACTTTCTGTGATTTCAGAATTAGGAATTTTCAATTTATATTTATAGGGTTTGTATTGCTAAATATAAGCCTAAGACATCCAACCAACGGGAGGACCTGCATAGTCTAATCCCAATCCATGTCGGCCTTTGCGTAAATTAAAAATAAAATAAAAAAGTTTTCAGTGCGCCCTGTGTGGAATAGTGCACCAGTTCGCTCTGTTCTCCCAACGCACCGCACAAGTACTGTGATAAAAAATTAGAAAAAAAAATATTTTTTCAGTGTGCCATTTTTAAAATATGTAGCCGGTGCGCTATTTCATTATGGCACACCACAAACGTTTTGTTTCGAAAAAAAAACTTTCAAAAGATACAAACCTTACATTCTTTTTGTTTCTCCCCTTTCTTCTTCCTCTTTCTATGATTTCAGAATTAGGGCTTTCAATTTAGATTTATAGGGTTTGTATTGCTAAATATAGACCTAAGACATCCAACCGACGGGATGATTAGCATAGTCGAATCCCCATCCATATGGGCCCTGGCATGAAATTAAAAAAAAATAGATTTTTTTATCGGTGCACCTGGAGTAACGTAGCGCACTGGTGCTCTTTATTTTACAAGCGCACCACAAAATGTAATGTGATATTTTTTATTTTTTTTTATCAGTGCACCATATGTAAAATATGGCACCGATTTCTGCTAAAAAACTAAGACTGGACAATTTTTATTATTTTATCATGGTTAACCGGTGCGGTTATTGACATGTAACACACCGGTACTCCTTGTTGACATAGAGCATCGTACGGTCTATTATAATGTTATGGTGGTGCATTTGGAAGAGAGACACGCACCAGTGTCGGTGCGTAAACCATGAATGGTGCACCGGTTTTTTGAGATTTTTTTTTTTAAACTAAAAAATTTGACAATTTATTTATAAATATATTATTGAATGATATGGTACAGGTTTGAGATTGATAAAGAAATGAGTGACAAAAGATCAAGTAACAAAAATATTGATAACACATCAAGAAAAGCAAAAAATGAAAGTTCTTTGTAAATTTTGTACAAAAAAATTGTTTTTTAACTATATGTAAGTTTAACTAATATGTATTGTTTACTGTGTATCATGCAGAGCCACAAAATGATGAAGCTCAAAAAGGTTATTTCTGATCCAGAACCAGAAGAGCGTAAAATCTTGATGGAAAAATTGCAAAAGGATGAATCAGGTGAATGAAAAAATACTATCAATCCAATATGAGTTTCTTTTTTTAGTTTTCATTATAATATAATTAAAATTATTAGATAACATGTGTGAAAATTTCTATTAATTCACATCTATTTAATGTTCTATAGGGACCAACAACTCAGAAAAGGAATGTTTTTCTAAGAAAAGAAAAAAAATAGAACATACAAATGAAAATGAATTGGTCCTTAGCTCATCTGGAGTGGTGCTGGAGGTTAACGAAAGGGGGAAAAAATTTTACAAAAGTTTGAGGGATCTAGTGGAACGAATGTATAGACGTTATCTCCACTTACAATACAAAAACCAATCCAATGATTCCAAGAACCAAATTTTATGTAAACTACAGGAAGAGTTTCTAGAGAATTGGTCAATGAGACATGTCAGACTTTTAATAGCAAAAATGTACAACAACAAAAAAGAAGGAATGAAAAAGTAATATTCCTTTAGATGTTTGTCTAGAATTATTTATAAATATCACTTTTGTTATACTTACTTTTCATATATCAATATAAAAATTAAATAGTTTATTGTCATGTTACATTTTCAGGAAGATTATGAAAATCTCAAAAGATGAACGAGCTGGTATCAGAAATATGCCAGTAGGAATGTCCAAAAAGGTGTACAAGGAGATTGTCAAAGAAATGGACAAAATTGCATCGTTGGAGGAGTCATCTCAACAAAAACTTGCTTCAAATGTAATATGTAATCATTTATTTTTTCGGTCATTAGGTAAAATCAATAAACAATTTAGTATTAAATATTAATTTTAAAATATTTTCTTGCATAAAAGAAAAGAAAATGGAACCCATTCAGCACATAAAATAGGACGACAAGGAAGAAAAGGATTGATGTCTAAGTTTGTGAGTAATTGTTACTTCCTTATAACAACTTAACTAGATTAAATAAAAAATCATCATTGAATGTCTTCAAATAGGTGGTAACATACAAAGAAGAACCATCAGAGAAATTGATTGAAATTGGGTTAAATATGGGTTGTGTGTATATGTTGGCATATCAAAACTTAATTGTGGAATTTGTAAGAATCCATCGATCTTGTTTTACTTAGCTCTGTGTATAATTAATAGAAAAAATAAATCTTTTATATTAAATATATGATTTGTTATGGGGTATATAACTAGCAGGAAACAAAGTATGGCATTGCGCCAACAGATCAAATTTTGAAAGATGGCATGTTACATGGTTTTTAAAGAATATGTATAGTTTATGAGTCAATTGTTGCATTGGTACATCATCTCTTTTCGATTTACATTGATGTATATTATTTAATATTGCAATTTTCATTATTCTCACCAATGTATATACACTCATTATAGTTTATTTTTATGTTTCTAGATGGAAGGTGAAGAAGAAGAAAACAATCAACACTGTGAACAAAACATTTTTGAAAATAACCCAAGTCATGGAAGTAGCTCTAGCAGTGACAACCGTTCAAGCGAAGAATGATGATCACTATATTTGGATATAAAATCAAGGCATTGTATTTTTTGAAAAAATGCCTGTGAAATCAGACATTTTCTTTAATGTAATGGACATAGTGTCCCAATTGAAAGATAAAAGGATACCAATAACTGTCCCATTTTGTATGACAAAGAATGTCTTATCCATATATATATATATAATTTTTTTTTTTTAATTTAATCTATTGCATTCTCTATTGCCGCTATTGTGTTCTCCATTGTCGTTCTCAAATTCACTAATAAAAATTTAATTCATATGAATATTGTTATAAGATATATATGTGTCGACTTTTGATGAATAATGAATTTTAAAAAACCACAATAATTTTGATATGATATAACAAATTAATCCAAACATCACATTCAAATGCATTAATAAAAATTTAATTAATATGAATATTGTTATAAGACGTGTCGACTTTTGATGAATAAGGAATTTTAAAAAATCACAATAATTGCACTGTCACAGGTCGACGTTTCTAAAAAATACAAAATGAAAACCGGTGTGTGTATACTTACACCGGTGCGCTTGTATTCTTAAGCGCCCCGGTGCATTCTTACGACCTATGGGCACTGTACAAATATCAAAACCGATTAAAAATATCGAGGCGTTTGTGCGGTATGACTCTCGGGTGCGTTTAAGTCAATCTACGCACCAGTGCCTTTTTACGACCTATTAGCACCGCACGAATACAAATACCAATTATAAATCTCGGTGCATTTGTGTAATACTATGCACCAGGGAATTTTTGTGTCTATACACACTGGTGCATTTAGATGACCTATGGGCATCGCACAAATACCAATACCAATTATAAATCTCTGTGCATTTGTGTGATACTACGCACCAGGGCATTTAAGAGTCTATACGCACCGATGTATTTGTATTACATATTTGCACCGCATGAATACCGATTCCAATTGTTAGCCATCAGTATTTTTTTTACATATTAGTGATGACTATATCTTCAGCTAAGTTTTCTAGAAACTGATTTCCTTATGTCAATATGTCATCCAGAAAACCCTCCCAAAACTTTTTTCGCCTTTCTACCTATTCAGTCCACCCCTGGCAAAACCACAACCTCCTTGTCAACAATCCGATCTAACCTCAGCCTTATTAGTCTGCCCATCAGCTTTAAAAGGCAAATCCACATCTGTTTCAAAGGTCTCCCCTATGTTAGGAAGTGGCGTTTAGGACATTTCACCTTTGGCAATCATCAAAAAGCCAAAAAATCCCTCATCTGCAGGAGACCTACCATGACTGATCCCTTAATTTGCAAATGAAGTTGACAAACAGCCTTAATTCGCGCCACTCATATTCTCTAGGTCTAAGAACTGCATGAAGCCCATTCTCAAGCTGACTAATAGGTTTTTCACTGTGTTCTATGGTTCTACAAAGACAGGAAATATATTTCATCTCATGGAGTAAATGTTTGAGTTTGCAGTTAGAGGAACAGCTGCTTCTAAGTGTATTATGAGCCTGAGATGAAGCTGCAAAACAAAGGTCACTCATCAGGACCTTACAGCTCTTTCTAGCATAAAAATCACAGTAAGAAAGGGTCGCCACTGTCTCAGCTAAATGGTAAATTGTCAAGGCCCAGAACCTCCTTCATTTACAAGCAGAGGGTTAGCGTGCCTCCTTCATACATAAGCAGAGGGCGCAGGCCAGTGTTGACTCAGAAGGTTGCAGAAGTCCAGGTTTGCCCTTACTGAAAAAATGAAACAATATCTTCAGGTTTCATGAATGTAATTGCTGACCATAACAGGAATGGAGCTTGAAATACGCTGGCTCAAAAGAAAGGAGAGTCTGATCTGATAAAGGAGATCATCTGAAACTTTCAAGTCAGGTGAATGGTTGAAACTTTAGAAGGCCTGTCATCAGTGAACATCCAAATCATAAGAGGCCTGTTTTGGTTCAAAATCAAATAGAACAGATGTTAAACAATGCCATTACACAGGCAGGAGAAAGTGCTTGGTTTTTTCAAGGAAACACTGATCTTCATAGTCACAAAGTTTGTTTGTTAAAATAATCAATCATAAGATGCAACAAGCCAAATGTTTAATTCACCCTTAGGACAATGCAGGGAGACAATATTACTCTGGCTAAGGTTTCTGCTGACACACATGATACTTACAAGTGAACATGCTTAGACTGATGTTTTCCAAGTGGTCTACTTAACATCACCTTTAGAGAAAGGTTGTCTCGAAAAGGAATTGTTAAAAAACCTTCAAACACCTTATCTAATGGAGAGCCTCCTCCATGTATGAGCAGAGGGCCAAAAATCATTGCAGGCTGTTGAAAACTGGTAAGTCCAAAAGTACAGGGAAAAGACACAAAGAAATTGAATGAAGGAAAGTGTTACTGTCTATGATATAAATGTATTGATCTCCCTCTTCAAAAAGCTATCTGTCAACAGTCCATCTAGTAGAGAGGAGAAAATATTGAACATATTGTATGCTTTGAATGCCAAAGGAGCAGTTAACTTAAAAAGGGTTAAAGACATTCCATGACCACTTATCCAGAAATCAAAGGAAATCCTTCTGAGCAAACAAAGAAGTCTAGGGTGAAAGGATGCAACATAAAAGTGTATTTACAGTCCAGAGAAAAACTTGTGAAACACCTAGAAGCAGCAATTTATCATTGGGAAAGTAAAACAATGACCAAGGTTGAGTCATAAAATGCATGATGACAGGTATGCAACGCTATGAATAGACAAAGAGACAATTTTGAGCATATGTGTGCCACTAATATCAAAAAGAAGATTCTCTCCTTGAGGAAAGGTCAAGCAACAAAACAATATCATATGTCAAAAGTCCAAAAGAGGCGCCTTTCAAGAAGGGGTGTTTACAACTTTTCAAATATTTTTGGTGCATTATAAAATAGCCCTTCTTTGCTAACAATCACCAAGAGGGGGAAGCAGTGAACATTTTTCAGTTATGAAATGGTTCTGTGGGCAAGAAGAGGTAGCACAAAGATCAGAGCTCGGGGTTAAAGGGCGGTATATATATGTTCGATTAACAAACCCACTGTTTAAAAAAGAACCAAACCAAAGTTCTATTTTTTTACTTCAAAAAAGATGACTGTTGAGAATGTTTATTTGAAAATGATATAGGGTTGAGATGTGAGAGTGGAAATCCGTTTTCAAAAGTTAGAATCAAAGCCCGTGCCTCCACAGCATCGTACAAGCAAGAAAACCGGGCGAAATTTTAGAAATTTGCATTTAACAGCGGCGCGACGGGCCTGGAACTTGGCGCGACGTGCCTGGGCATCATTTTGCAAAAGCCTTCAACGTCGGCGCGACGTGCCTGTAGGCGGGCGCGACGTGCCTGTAGGTGCCCACCGGACCGCACGACAAGTCCACCCGACGGCCTTTTCTCCTGTGCGACGGGTTTGTTCCAAAGGTTGTCGCGCCATTGTTGGAGCGTTCCGGTGTTTTCAAACTCCTTCCAAGGGATTTCCTTTCAAGAACTCACAAGGTACTTCATCTCCTAACTTGAAAAACTCGGAAAATCAAGTTTAAAAACCTGTGTGCCTTCGTTTGGAGCTGTGCATGGTTAAAGGAGTTTTCGACCGTTTTTGAAAAGGAGAAACTGTTCTCACAGTCCCCCACCGCAGCACACTACCTGAGCAATTTGCCTTTTATTCATCATTTTTCTCCCACTGTGAATTTGTTATCAGAAATTTTTCAAGGATGACAACTACTTAAAAAAGACGTGAGTTTGGGCAGAGAGGGATGAAACCTTGAGGGCAAAGGAGTAAACAACGTGGTGTATATTCCCACCAAGAAACAAAGAGGTGCTCTAAAGAGCATAGTGCACCGATATATCACCTAGCCTAGTTCCCTTGCTTTTCTTCCACTAAGGAAAAGCTATGATAGAAAACCTGTTGTGATATGTTTCAGGGGAGGTCATTTCTAAAGAACAAAGGATACCAAAACACTTATCACAACAAGCTCTTAGAAATCGTCCCTATTTTCACTCTATTTCACTACCGAAGGTTGCTGACAGAGAACCTCCAAAGGTAACAAAGACGGTAAAAGGCAGAGTTATTGGTGTGAAAAGTTAAGATTAAGACAGAGGTACAGGTTGAAGACTTATTGACAGAAAGCTTCCAAAGATGACAGCATAGTAAAGGACAGAGATTGTTGAAGGCTAGATTTTGACATTAAGGGCAGAAGTACCAAAGTGGTGTTGCTTTTCTCAAAACTTCACAAGTGAAAATGGCCACTGTCTAAAGGGCAGAGTGCTTGGTGTTTGCATTTGATATTAAAACAGGGGTATAGATGTGTTGGTGAACCTTTTAAACTCACAACACCTAAACTAAGTCTGCCTTTTTTCATTGCACTACATTGTATCATTCTAAAGATTGATTGAACAGAGTTTTTCCAAAGGTGCAGAGCCACGTTCTAAAGGGCAGAGTTGTTGATGGTTGAAACTTTAAACATTGGAAGCAGGGGTATAGAGGTGTTGGTGGACCTTTTTAAACTCACAAGAAGAGAGTGTGTTTCTTAAACCACTGTACATTGATTTTACATCTAACTTGGGTCTGCCTTTACAAAAACCATTTTGTATCATGTTGAAGATTTGTTAACAAGGATTTTCTGAAGGTGAATAGGGCCATTTTCTAGAAGGCAGCATTGTTGGTGATCGAGTTTAACATTGAAGCCAGAGGTACAAAGGTGGTGATTGATTTCTCAAAATTCACAAGTGAAAGGTGTTTTCTTAAACACAATTGGCCTAACCAAATCACAAGAGGGGTGATTGTTCAAAACAGTACACAGGGAATCTACAAAGCAGTTATCCCATCTTTTACACATGGTACCATTGTTAAAAGTTTGCATGGCTGAAGTGCATACAGAGTTGAAGGACTATTTTTAAGAAGTACAGAGGTGACTTATTCAAAGAAACATTGTTGCATCTTATTCAAATCCACAGTGTCCATATCTGTCCAAACAGTATAGTGGCCATTTTCAATCCAGCAGGGCATTGTTCATAAAAGGCAGTTGGTTTCTTCCAAAGCATAGTTAGGTCAAAATGCCTCCAAAGCAAGACAACAGGAGCAACATGACAGTGGTGAAGATCAGCAGAAGCAGGAACCAGAGGAGGATAGTGCTGAACAGCAGCATCTCAGCAGTTTGAGCAACAGCATAAGGATGATGATCAAGAACAGCAGTTTTAAGGAGCGCCCGACACGGAAAGAGAAGAAAGCCATATCAGCCCTTGATATTTTGGCATCAGATTCAGAGCATGTTGCTATGGACCCTTGAGGGTCATGCATGCCAATTTTGGGCCTATTTCAGCAACTTTTGGTTTTTCGGCATTTTTTGGGTTTTTAGTCAAAAGCTCATAATTGCGCCGTTTCAGTTCAAGGATTTTTCAACGGAGGAGGATGATACCGATGGATGCCACAATTCCACGAGCAGGCTTCCGTCGATTTTCAGCATTTGAAGATCATTCGCCCCCTCAAATTGGCGAAAAACAGCCTCATTTTGCACGTTCTGCCCGCCATATCAGCAGCCTGCTATTTTCTGGGTTTTTGCACACAGGTACAGTTTTGAGGGACTTTCAGAGATCAGATTGAGGCAATTCCACTTGCGTTGGAAAGCAGACACAGAGATATTTCCAACGAGCCATCATGAGCCTCATTTCGACATCGGGAAGGCTTCCATTTGCATCCAGCAAGTCAGGGGACCTTTTTCAGGCATAAATATGAAGTATTTTTGCAATTTTTGAACTCCAAAAATCTGCTTTTCCCAAATGTGCGTTAGGCTATTTTTATCATGGGAAAATCATGCAAAGTCAATATAATTTCCGTTTTTAGCAGTTTTTTAGATATTTTATGGGATATTTTGTGCCTTGGGCTTTGCAAAGCCTCAAGGACAAGTTTAGATATTTTGACTTGGCCAATGGGATAGCTAGTTGCTCCATGAGGTTTTCCTCCTTCTAGCCTATTTATCCCATGTTTCTCATTGTAAATCAAGAGGCTGAACTTGAGAGAAGAATTAATGCATTGGTCATATGAGCTTTGAAGAATACACTTGAGTTATGAGGTTTGGATTGCCTCTTGGATGCTTTTGAGGAATGTTGAAGGCTTGTTGATGGATTCCTTGACATGGTAGAATGGTATAGTGCTTCTTAATGTTGTTTTGTCTTCTAGTTTTCACTCATATTTCATTTTTCTTGTTGCTATAGATCAGTAAAGATTGATTTTGAGACATGCCCATGGAGGCACCTCAAAATCCCTGAATCTTCATAGCTTGATGTTTTCTTCTCCCTTAGTTATGCTAAAGAATTCTTAGCTGCTCTTTAGTAACCTAAGGTATTGTTGCTAAGTTTTATTCATCATTTCCATGTATGTTGAGTAGGATGTATGGTTTTCCCTACCTACCTATCAGCTGCCCATAGTTCTGTCCATAAAACTTTCTCTTTGACTGATTTGTTGATCATTTTGTCGAACCAAGGAGGCCTAGTCCCGATCTAGCCCTTTGCCTAAAACTATGAAAACTTATTTGTCCAAGTGCCCAATGACTTAGAGACTATGTTTAGGCGTTCCGGCATATTTTATGAGTTGTTAGTTTGTCTCATGTGTTTTCCCCAAAGTCTGATAGCCTTTTCCCGAAGTTAGAGGGTCATATACCTCTATGTATGGCTTGAATGTTTGATTTCTATGTATTGATTAGCTTATAGTTATTCCTAGCATGATTAATGGCTTTCTGTTACATGTTTATGTCTGCTATTAACTAGTTTGCACTTGAAATCCCTTGTCTTTCATCAACTTATTGTTCATTTAATCCATTTTGCCCAGAGATCCCTTCTACTGTGAATCAAATCGGCCCTACAGCAGCTTTACATCATCGCCTCATTAGCTTCCTTGACCTGATTGACCCCATAGCCCAATTTATCTACATCTTGTTATCCAGTTTATGTATTTGATCAGTTTCATCCCTCACAAACTTAAAAAACCAAAGAACCAAAAACATACTTCATAACTAGCCTAATATCAGAACATCGCAAGTAAACACACCGACATCTTTTACACTTATAGAGAGAGCCCTCTCTGAGTCCATGAAGGCTAGGTCCTTGGGCTCCAAAGCTTGGTTTGATGTTACATCGTCATTTGGCTAGCCAATCGGCCAAATCACGGGACCCTAACATAATGGCGATCACGGTGGGACTCTGAGTGATTAAAAAACTTAGTTTCCCTAATCTTTAGAGACTTTTGAGAATATTAGTTGGCTGACTTATCCCACCGCTCTCTAACATAATGGCGATCACGGTGGGACTTACTGAGTACATGACAGTCTAGCGAACTCTTATAGACTCTTTAGTCCTTCAATCCTAAACTTAGACCATCAGCCTTTAGAATCATTTAGTGTAAACTCTCTGTTTCACCATCTTAGCAAAGTGATGAATCAGGTTTATAACACTCTTACATCCTAGGCTGCACATAAAACTCAGAAAAAACCACAAAATCTCCCTTAGATTGGTTTTTGATAGTATTGGTGGTGGACCATACACATATACCTAAAAAACAACTAAAAATCCACCTGGCGACTCCACTATCCTCCAGTAGGCCTTACTACCTTGCTAACTTTTAGAATTCCATCCGATTTGCCACCTCATCGCCACTCTAACATAATGGCGATCATGGTGGGACTCTGAGTGATTAAAAGCTTAGTTTCCCTCATCTTTAGAAACCTTTGAGAATACTATCTGATTGACTTATCCCACTGCTCACTAACATAGTGACACTCACAGTAGGACCTTCCGAGTTAGTGACAATCTAAGTACAACTTAGTAACTCCCGAAGTCTCAATCAAGCTTAGTAAAATTAGAGATTGTTTGAGAGGTAGAAAATAGCTCCTTCACCATCTTAGCAAAATGATGAGTCAGTTATAGAAAACCTTTCCAAACCTTATAGGCGCATAAAACTTAGAAAAACCCCGAAAAACTCCCTTAGATTGGATTTTGACATTACTGGTGGTGGACCATACAAATATATCTCATAACAAACCAATTTTCCACCTGGCGACTCCACTAACTTCTAGTGAGCCTTACTATTTCACCAAACTCTAGGCTACTATCCGATAGACCTATCCCATCACTCACTAACATAGCGGGAGATGGTAAGACATTGAGTACATAATAGTCCAGCAAACTCTTATAGACTCTTTGGTCCTTTAGGTACCATAAACAAGCAAGCAGTCCATAGATTCATTTTTAGAGTAAACTCTTTTTTGTTCTCATCACCCTAGCAAAGTGTTGAAACAAATCTAGGATACTTTAACAAACCATAGGCTGCACATAAATTCAGAAAATCCAAAACATTCTCAGATTATTCTTGGCGGCAGACCATAGCTATCTTCACAAAAACAATCCATTTCCACCTAGCGACTCCACTAATCCATCCCTTTACTTTTAACCATCCTTCGCCTTAGTATAATTTTAGAAAAATCACTCATCCAGAGCATTCACCAATATCATTCTCTCCAAACTCTAGATCTAAAATCTGGCTTCACGAAGAATTAATACCAGATCCCATCCAGACCCAAATCCCCCTATCATAGTAGATGACCCAGAGAAGATTCTGTGGCAAGCTTCTGAAACTGATCATCTAGCTGCCGATAGATCCATCCGTAGAACAAGATCTGTACCTAAACATCGCACTAGCCTACTAGATTCACCTTTGGAACCAGAGCCATCACAAACTCTTCCCATAAGCAAATCATATAGTAGGATAGACTTTGACGATCTTGAACCCCTAAGCCCACCACAGAGTCTTATTAGAGAAGCTTCACCCAACACTCCTCCTGATTTCCAACTTCTTTATCAATTTGGCTCCTATCATCCCAGATCTGCTCAAAACCAGATCACTAGTCCAAGTTCATCCGCTACACCTGGTCAAACCACCACTGTTCAAACCACTTCATTTCATCCTACTAGTCCTCATATTGTACATCATCCATTAGCTCCAGTCATGGCAGCCTGGTACGCACCTTTGGTGTTGCCACCACCTTTAGCTCCTCTCCCAAACAAATATCAGGACAAGATCCCACACTTTACGGGAGAAGACACCACCACACCTCAACAGCATATAAGTAGAATGACTGATGCTTATGAATACCTAGAGGTACAAGACGAGACTGTCCGAATGAGAATATTTGCCCAAAGCCTTGGTGGTGAACCCAAAGCATGGTTCAAAAGCTTAGCTCCAAACAGTATCCATGATATCCCAGAACTACATCAAATCTTCAGAAATAGGTGGGAAATCCGAAGAAACCCCATTCAAATCCTGTCAGAATATAACAATCTAAAACGGGAAAATGGGGAAAGTATCCAAGCTTACTGTACTAGGTTCAACAGTGTATATAACTCCCTTCCACCTCATTTCAAACCTCCACTTGGTTTAGCTTTGGCAAAATTTCCTGAGGGTTTTGATCCGGACATGACATATCATTTGAGAGATAAGGATCCCCCCACCTTGGAAGAAATGCAACAAATAGCCATAAAAGCAGATGCCAACTTAGCTGAAAAAAGAGCTAGAACTAGATCAGAAAGAAAGGTCACATATAGAGATGAGGTCTCCACTTCATCACCTTCCCTCGATCCCCGAATAGATGACTTAGTCAAATCCATGGCTAAAATGTGGGAAAAGATCAATGAAAAGGCTCCTGTTAGGGATAACCAGCCAAACCCTCCAAACAGAAACCGGAACCAGAACTTTAGGAGGGAACATCCCCAAAACAGACCAAGGGAAAATGACCAACAGATCAGGCCACCATTCAATGAAAACTATGTGGAAGAAGATGATAGGGACTCAGAACCTCTTGATGAACATCATTTAAACCTCATAGGGTCTGACAATGAAGGTGAGGTGTACCTCACCGAAGAAGAACAAGCCTTCTTTTCGCCTGATCAAGATGAGACCAATTATGAGGATCTTGATGACCCTACCATAGAGTTTCAAAATGCTATTGAAGAAGCCCACAGGCAATATGACCTTAGGAGCAAGAGAAACCAAGATAATTTCAAGAGAGGTAACTCTGATACTGCTAAAGCTCCAGATACCATCCTCAAAAAAGCATCAAGCAGTGACAAAATCAAGGTTGAAAAGGCTAATCAAAACCAAGCTAAAGTTACCCAAACTAGTCCTCTCTTAGACACTCCTGATACTTCTACCAAGGTCACCAAAACAACTATGGCAAACAAAATCCCTAAACAGGGTCAACAAACTCAAAGCATAGACAAGGTCTTAGCTGAAAAAGCTGAAAAAAAACATATCTAAACTTCAAATGCCTTTTAGCTTTGAAGGTGAAATCGCTAAGATCAAAATCACCATGCCTCTTACTGAACTCATTGCCCAAAGCTCTTATAAATCCCAAGTACTAAAAGTCTTAAATCTAGGAAATGATGCAAACACTGTTAATCTCACTGATGACATTCCTGAAGTATTGTTTGGTCCAAAGGTAGAGGGAAAGTTCCAAGAGGGAGCTACTCTTCCATTCTACATTAGCCTAAACATCCACGACCAAATCCTCCACAATGCCATGCTAGACTCTGGTGCCTCGCATAATCTTATGCCAAAGGTAGTAATGGAAAGATTAGGTTTGGAAATCACAAGACCATACAAAGACTTGTACTCATTTGACTCAAGCAGAGTCCAATGCCTGGGTTTGATCAAAGACCTTTGTTTTAGTCTGGCCCAAATACCCGCGAAACATCTAATCATGGATATAGTAGTGGCAGATATTCCTCCCAAGTACGGGATGCTTCTCTCCAGATCTTGGGGAGCCAAACTCCAAGGGAATATCCAACTAGACATGTCATATGCCACCATTCCTGTGTTTGGTCAGACCAAGATACTCTACCGCGAATCACACATGAAATACATGATTAGCAGTCAAGATAGGCCCGATAACATTCCAATGTGTTCTTTGCGCTCCGACTTAAACTCTTTCATTATGCATATTGATGTAAACTTGGAGGAAGAGTCAGAAGAAGCTGATATAGACTTAGATCCACCACATCTGTTGTCCCTGATACCTTATGATGAGCTGGACACTCAAAACTATCATGATCATGAACAACTGTGCCTTGAAGAAAGTAAGTTCCCTCTCTCCCAAGTAGAGTTAGAACAAGAAGCACAAACTCTCATGTACTATCAAGCAAATTGCTCCAGCTTTAATCAAATGCCAGCAGTAACTTGTGGAAATTTCTTCCGGGTAAAAGCTTTAGAAGACCTTCACATCATAAACCTATTTGGAACCCGGGAGAAAGGGAGTTTAATGTTTCTACCATACCTCAAAGATTTACCATCATGTGAGCCTCCTACTGCAAATAAAACTTTGACTATAACCTCAGTAGCTCAAAATCTTGAGAAAATACCAAATAAACTTGTTATGAGCAAGGGTGATAGTTATAATCCCGGCATACCTGAACTACTGAAATTGGCTCATATTTTGTCTTTTCATGAAGAACTTAGAAAGGCTAAAATCAGGAATCTCATGCAAAATACTAGTTTCTACAGGAAAAACAAGGGAAAACATTGTATCACTACCTTTTCCCCAGAAAACAAATTTAACAGAAACAAACACAGCAAACTGAAACAAACTGAAATGATCAAGGAGAAAAATAATGGCCATAGAATCTGCTTTGATTTTAGAAATAATACTGCATTTCCATATAACAAAAATCATGTTTTTTCTACTCAAGATCGTGATTCACCATTTGAAAATGTTTCTAATGATGTATTCTTGCAAGATCATCTTTCAAATCATAATCATAAAATTCCTTTACAAAGTAGACAACTTAAAGATTTTTTCCAGTTTGCGGGAGGTAAATCTGTTTTCAAGGTCAAAATTGCTAAACCACCCAATATCAGGAAACTGTTCATGAAAGCCATGTTCCCAGTTTTAAATTTCTGTGTTTTTGCATACCTTGATGATATCACTATCTATTTCAAGAATTATCAAGAGTACATACATTACCTGAAGAAAGCATACAGCAAGGAAAGGAGTGGAAATCAGATATTCAGAGAAGTACAGAGGGAGGATACCGGGTTGTTTAGAGATTCTTGCATAAATCCCTATGTCATGTTAGAGAGAGAAAATTTCCCAAATTTTTCTTTTCAAGAGTTAAGTGGGCCTAGGGTGAGAGGAGATCCTTACGAGGATAAGATGTTGAAATTCCGTCATTTCCAAGATTTTTGAGTTTGAGACACTTTCAGTCACTGTACATACCATTGTTTGAAATATTCAAAAAATAGGAAAGTCAAAAATAGTAAAAAGCAGAAAAGAGGGCAAGTGAAGATAGAACCAAGGCCCCATGTTCCAAAAAATAAGTCTTTCGGAAAGCGAGCAAGTCTAAATGCCGCTACTAGTACTTCAATGTCTTGTTCAGCTATCTAGCCTAATCATAGCTGAGCATGTTTAAATTTATTTGCTGATAAGTTAGTGAGCGCCAAGATAGTCAACATTGTGTAAGATTGACTTATCACAGAGCTTAGATTAGGGAGAGATTCTGGTTCCACATGCCTAAAACAAAACCAAAGAGAGAAGCGAGGGATGAAAAACACATTGTACATCTTAGCCCCGCTTGTCTAGTTTCCTTTTATTGCAGAATAACATTTGTGTGCAGCTTGTCTTTTATGCCGCAAATGCATGACAAATCAGACTGCCTAATCCTGATTTGATCATTTTTCAATTTCATGTTGTAGATTAGAGAATGAAATCCTGTCAAACTGCTTAATCTTGACAGTCGATCTAGCTTTAGGTAGAGAAATGAAGGAGTTCATCAGCTTAATCTGAACTTCCGGCAGATATAAGAGTAGAAATAGATAGTTTCATTTTGCAAAAAGAAAAATATGCATTGTCAAAAGGCTGCTAGTTCAAATGCGCCAAACAGAAGAAAAAATGTTAGGAAAGATAGTGGGGTAGGTAGAAGTATCATTGATGTTAAATATGCTGACACTTTTCAGAAATAACATCAAGAGAAGGGTAAATTTTGCGCCAATGGATAAGGCACTGGTCTTCATAATCCAAAAATCTGAATTCTGGACACCTCCTGACGAGGAGCTGCCCTCCCCAAATGGAGCCACTGTTAGCCATCAGTATTTTTACATATTAGTGATGACTATATCTTCAGCTGAGTTTTCTAGAAACTGATTTCCTTATGTCAATATGTCATCCAGAAAACCCTCCCAAAACTTTTTTCGCCTTTCTACCTATGCAGTCCACCCCTAGCAAAACCACAACCTCCTTGTCAACAATCCTATCTAACCTCAGTCTTATTAATCTGCCCATCAGCCTTAAAAGGCAAATCCACATCTGTTTCAAAGGTCTCCCCTATGTTAGGAAGTGGCGTTTAGGAAATTTCACCTTTGGCAATCATCAAAAAGCCAAAAAAAGCCCTCATCTGCAGCAGACCTACCATGACTGATCCCTTACTTTGCAAATGAAGTTGACAAACAGCCTTAAGTCACGCCACTCATATTCTCTAGGTCTCAGCACTGCATGAAGCCCATTCTCAAGCTGACTAATAGGTTTTTCACTGTGTTCTATGGTTCTACAAAGACAAGAAATATATTTCATCTCATGGAGTAAATGTTGAGTTTACAGTTAGAGGAAACAGCTGCTTCTAAGTGTATTATGAGCCTGAGATGAAGCTGCAAAACAAAGGTCACTCATCAGGACCTTACAGCTCTTTCCAGCATAAAAATCACAGTAAGAAAGGGTCGCCACTGTCTCAGCTAAATGGTAAATTGTCAAGGCCCAGAACCTCCTTCATTTACAAGCAGAGGGTTAGCGTGCCTCCTTCATACATAAGCAGAGGGCGCAGGCCAGTGTTGACTCAGAAGGTTGCAGAAGTCCAGGTTTGCCCTTACTGAAACAATGAAACAATATCTTCAGGTTTCATGAATGTAATTACTGACCATAACAGGAATGGAGCTTGAAATACGCTGGCTCAAAAGAAAGGAGAGTCTGATCTAATAAAGGAGATCATCTGAAACTTTCAAGTCAGGTGAATGGTTGAAACTTTAGAAGGCCTGTCATTAGTGAACATCCAAATCATAAGAGGCCTGTTTTGGTTCAAAATCAAATAGAACAGATGTTAAACAATGCCATTACACAGGCAGGAGAAAGTGCTTGGTTTTTTCAAGGAAACACTGATCTTCATAGTCACAAAGTTTGTTTGTTAAAATAATCAATCATAAGATGCAACAAGCCAAATGTTTAATTCACCCTTAGGACAATGCAGGGAGACAATATTACTCTGGCTAAGGTTTCTGCTGACACACATGATACTTACAAGTGAACATGCTTAGACTGATGTTTTCCAAGTGGTCTACTTAACATCACCTTTAGAGAAAGGTTGTCTCGAAAAGGAATTGTTAAAAAACCTTCAAACACCTTATCTAATGGAGAGCCTCCTCCATGTATGAGCAGAGGGCCAAAAATCATTGCAGGCTGTTGAAAACTGGTAAGTCCAAAAGTACAGGGAAAAGACACAAAGAAATTGAATGAAGGAAAGTGTTACTGTCTATGATATAAATGTATTGATCTCCCTCTTCAAAAAGCTATCTGTCAACAGTCCATCCAGTAGAGAGGAGAAAATATTGAACATATTGTATGCTTTGAATGCCAAAGGAGCGGTTGACCAAAAAAGGGGTTAAAGACCTTTCATGATCACCTATACAGAAATCAAAGGAAATCCTTCTGAGCAAACAAAGAAGTCTAGGGTGAAAGGATGCAACCTAAAAAGTGTATTTACAGTCTAGAGAAAAACTTGTGAAACACTCAGAAGTAGAAATTTATCACTGGGAAAGTAAAACAGTGACCAAGGGTGAGTCATAAAATGCATGATGACAGGTATGCAATGCTATGAATAGACAAAGAGACAATTTTGAGCATATGTGTGCCACTGATATCAAAAAGAAGTTTTTCTCCTTGAGGAAAGGGTCAAGCAGCAAAACAATATCATATATCAAAAGTCCAAAGAGGCGCCTTTCAAGAAGGGGTGTCTACAGTTTTTCAAAATATTTTTGGTGCATTATAGCCCTTCTTTGCTAACAATCACCAAGAGGGGGAAGCAGTGAACATTTTTCAGTTATGAAATGGTTCTGTGGGCAAGAAGAGGTAGCACAAAGATCAGAGCTCGGGGTTAAAGGGCGGTATATATATGTTCGATTAACAAACCCACTATTTAAAAAAGAACCAAACCAAAGTTCTATTTTTTTTTTCAAAAAAGATGACCGTTGAGAATGTTTATTTGAAAATGATATAGGGTTGAGATGTGAGAGTGGAAATCCGTTTTCAAAAGTTAGAATCAAAGCCCGTGCCTCCACAGCATCGAACAAGCAAGAAAACCGGGCGAAATTTCAGAAATTTGCATTTAACAGCGGCGCGACGGGCCTGGAACTTGGCGCGACGTGCCTGGGCATCATTTTGCAAAAGCCTTCAACGTCGGCGCGACGTGCCTGTAGGCGGGCGCGACGTGCCTGTAGGTGCCCGCCCGACCGCACGACAAGTCCACCCGACGGCCTTTTCTCCTGTGCGACGGGTTTGTTCCAAAGGTTGCCGCGCCATTATTGGAGCGTTCCGGTGCTTTCAAACTCCTTCCAAGGGATTTCCTTTCAAGAACTCACAAGGTACTTCATCTCCTAACTTGAAAAACTCGGAAAATCAAGTTTAAAAACCTGTGTGCCTTGGTTTGGAGCTGTGCATGGTTAAAGGAGTTTTCGACCGTTTTTGAAAAGGAGAAACTGTCCTCACAGTCCCCCACAGCAGCACACTACCTGAGCAAATTGCCTTTTATTCATCATTTTTCTCCCACTGTGAATTTGTTATCAGAAATTTTTCAAGGATGACAACACGTTAAAAGACAGAGTTTGTTGATAAGAAGTTGAAACCTTGGAGGCAGGCGTATAAAGGGTAGTGGTGTATATCTCAAAACTCACTAACAAAAGAGGGTGTTCTAAAGAGCATAGTGCACTGATATATCACCTAGCATAGTTCTGTTTTTCTTCCACTAAATGGTGTCATTATTGAGAAACTGTTGTTGTGATATGTTTCGAGGGGAGGTCATTTCTAAAGAACAGGATACCAAAACACTTATCACAACAAGCCTCTCTTAGAAATCTGTCCCTATTTTCACTATATTTCACTACTGAAGGTTGGTTGACAGAGAACCTCCAAAGGTAACAGCACGGTAAAAGGCAGAGTTATTGGTGTGAAAAGTTAAGATTAAGACAGAGGTACAGGTTGAAGACTTATTGACAGAAAGCTTCCAAAGATGACAGCATAGTAAAGGACAGAGATTGTTGAAGGCTAGATTTTGACATTAAGGGCAGAAGTACCAAAGTGGTGTTGCTTTTCTCAAAACTTCACAAGTGAAAATGGCCACTGTCTAAAGGGCAGAGTGCTTGGTGTTTGCATTTGATATTAAAACAGGGGTATAGATGTGTTGGTGAACCTTTTAAACTCACAACACCTAAACTAAGTCTGCCTTTTTTCATTGCACTACATTGTATCATTCTAAAGATTGATTGAACAGAGTTTTTCCAAAGGTGCAGAGCCACGTTCTAAAGGGCAGAGTTGTTGATGGTTGAAACTTTAAACATTGGAAGCAGGGGTATAGAGGTGTTGGTGGACCTTTTTAAACTCACAAGAAGAGAGTGTGTTTCTTAAACCACTGTACATTGATTTTACATCTAACTTGGGTCTGCCTTTACAAAAACCATTTTGTATCATGTTGAAGATTTGTTAACAAGGATTTTCTGAAGGTGAATAGGGCCATTTTCTAGAAGGCAGCATTGTTGATGATCGAGTTTAACATTGAAGCCAGAGGTACAAAGGTGGTGATTGATTTCTCAAAATTCACAAGTGAAAGTGTAGGTTGGCCTAACCAAATCACAAGAGGGGTGATTGTTCAAAACAGTACACAGGGAATCTACAAAGCAATTATCCCATCTTTTACACATGGTACCATTGTTAAAAAGTTTGCATGGCTGAAGTGCATACAGAGTTGAAGGACTGTTTTTAAGAAGTACAGAGGTGACTTATTCAAAGAAACATTGTTGCATCTTATTCAAATCCACAGTGTCCATATCTGTCCAAACAGTATAGTGGCCATTTTCAATCCAGCAAGGCATTGTTCATAAAAGGCAGTTGGTTTCTTCCAAAGCATAGTTAGGTCAAAATGCCTCCAAAGCAAGACAACAGGAGCAACATGACAGTGGTGAAGATCAGCAGAAGCAGGAACCAGAGGAGGATAGTGCTCAACAGCAGCAGCTCAGCAGTTTGAGCAACAGCATAAGGATGATGATCAAGCAGTCTAGCTTTAAGGAGCGCCTATACTTAAAGAGAAGAAAGCATATCAGCCCTTGATATTTTGGCATCAGCTTCGGAGCATGTTGCTATGGACCCTTGAGGGTCATGCATGCCAATTTTGGGCCTATTTCGGCAACTTTTTGTTTTTTGGCATTTTTTAGGTTTTTAGTCAAAAACTCATAATTGCGCCATTTCAGTTCGAGGATTTTTCAAGAGAGGAGGATGATACCGATGGATGCCATAAGTCTATGAGCAGGTCCCCAGCGATTTTCAGGGCATTCGGAGATCATTCGCCCCCTCAAATTGGCGAAAAATGCCCTCTTTTTGCACATTCTGCCCCCCCGTTCATGTTGGTACCGTTATTTCTGGTTTCAACCCAATATGTTTTGAGGACTGAGATCTCATTGCTGATCACCCAGTGAACAGACCATGAGAGCTTTCCAACGAGCCATCATGAGCCTCATTTCGACATCGGGAAGGCTTCCATTTGCATCCAAAGAAGTCGGGGACCTTTTTCTTTAGCATAAATATGAAGTATTTTTGCAATTTTTTGAACCCAAATTGCTTTTCCCAAATGTGTTAGGCTATTTTTATCATGGGAAAATCATGTGAAAGTCAATACACTTCGCTTTTAGCGCTTTTTTAGATATTTTATTAGATATTTTGTGCCTTGGGCTTTGCAAAGCCTCAAGGGCAAGTTTAGATATTTTGATTAGGCCAATGAGGATGCAAGTTGAACCATGAGGTTTTCCTCACTTGAGCCTATTTATTCCACCAGCTCTCATTTGTAAACAAGGCTGAACTTGAGAAGAGAAGCAATATATGGTCATATGAGCTTTGGAAGAAAATACTTGTGTTATGCTTTTGGATTGCCTCTTGGATGTTCTTGGATGAATGATGAGGGATTGTTGATGGATTCCATGACTTGGTAGAATGGTATAGTGTCTCTTGCTTTGTTGTTGTCTTCTAGTTTTCATTCATGAATACATGTTTCTTGCTTGCTACAGATCAGTAGAGAACAAATTTGAGATATGCCCATGGAGGCACCTCAAATTTCCTGAATCTTCATAGCTTTCATGTTTTCTTCTTCCTTAGTTGCATTAAAGAATTCTTAGTCGCCTTTCGGTAACCCAAGGTGTTGTTGCGAGCCTTATTCGGTCACCCATGTTGAGTAGGATGTATGGTTTTCCCTACCTACCTATCAGCTGCTCATAGTTCTGCCCATAAAACTTTCTCTTTGACTGATTTGTTGATCATTTTGTTGAACCAAGGAGGCCTAGTCCCGATCTAGCCCTTTGCATAAAACTATGAAAACTTATTTGTCCAAATGCCCAATGACTTAGAGACTATGTTTAGGCGTTCCGGCATAGTTTATGAGTTGTTAGTTTGTCTCATGTGTTTTCCCGAAAGTCTGATAGCCTTTTCCCGAAGTTAGAGGGTCTTATACCTCTATGTATGGCTGGAATGTTCGATTTCTATGTATCGATTAGCGAGTAGTTATTCCTAGCATGATTAATGGCTTGCTATTACATTTTATGTCTCTGCTATTAACTAGTTTGCACTTGAAATCCTTTGTTTTCTATCAACTTATTTTCTACTTGAACCATTTTGCCCGCAGATCCCTTCTTATTGTGAATCAAATCGGCCTTGTTGTGCCAGCTTCCTTTACATCATCACCTCATAGCTTCCTTGACCTGTTTGACCCCATAGCCCAATTTATCTACATATTGTTATCCAGTTTATGTATTTGATCAGTTTTATCCCTCACAAACTTAAAAACTAAAAAAACCAAAAACACACTTCATAACTAGCCTAATATCAGAACATCGCAAGTAAACACAACGACATCTTTTACACATATAGAGAGAGCCCTCTCTGAGTCCAGGAAGGCTAGGTCCTTGGGCTCCAAAGCTTGGTTTGATGTTACATCGTCATTTGGCTAGCCAATCGGCCAAATCACGGGACCCTAACACCAATTATAAAACTCGATGCATTTGTGAGAAAGGAAGCACTGATGCATTTTTATAAGTATACGCACCGACGCGTTGATATGACCTATGGGCACTGCTCAATTCCCAAGGGCAGTTATAACGGCCCCATTTTTTGTATCACCAACACTATGCCCGGTGTTGTTTTATAACTCAATGGCCTAGTGCATTCTCCTTAGACCACCCCAGGGTGCCGTCCACAGGTACACACCAGTACGTTAAATCCTGATTAGTGCACCAATGAAAAAAACATTCGTAATAACCTCTGGCTGCCCCTTTTTTTTTGCGTTGAATTTCTGTTAAAAGCTCTGCCAAAACCTCCGTAACCATAAACGGATGTGGTAGCATATGTTCTTTTGACAATTTTGGCCAATTTTATAACACTAAAAACCTCCTTTATAACCTTTTATAGAGGGTCTTTTCCTTGTAGTGGATGGTGAAGTAAATGCAAAAAAATTATAGATAATTGGATTAGGCAATTATAGGTCTACTTGAGAATTCAAAATTTTCATGATGATGCAACTAAAATTTAGCTAGCTTCATTGAGAATGGAAGGTGCAACTCTTGTTTGGTGGGAAGCCAAAACAAAGGAGGAGATCAAACAATATGCTAAGATTATCTTATCATGGTCTGGTTTCATTTCTGCAATAAAAAAACAGTTTTATCCATTAGCTCACATGCAGAAAGCCATAATGGATTGGAAAAATTTTAAACATTTGAAAGGACAAAATGTTCAAGTTTATACTCAAGAAGTTAGAAGAAGATCTCTTTTAATAGGAATTGATATGCATAGCCAAGCCAATTTACTCAAGTATATAGGAGGTTTGCATACTTACCTAAAACATACCATTCTCATGTTTAAGCCTACAAGCTTAGATGAGGTTTGTGTTCAAGCCACACATTTAGAGGTAACAGGTAAAGAAAATTTAGAAGGGAATGAGGAAAGTGAGTTTAAAAGAAAATGGAAGAAAAAGAGAAATGAAAATTCTAGAAAAGAGAAGGAAAATTTTTTCTGCAAACACTGTTCTAAAACAAGCCATGATGAGGAATATTGTTGGAAACTTCATCTGGAGTTGAAACCAGAAAGTTTTAAAACCCAATATAAAGCCAAGGAGAAAGGCAAGACAGTTGCAATAGCTGAAAAGACTTAGGGTTTGAATCAAGAGATGAAACCAACACAATAACAACACAATTTATTGACACGGTTGAATTAGATGTTGTTCCGCTTGATATTATAGGTGTGGTGTTGGGAAGTCGTTACTTGTATGACAAGAAAGATATCTTCCATCGCCATGAGAACAAGTACCATTTATTCAAGAATGACAAAGAGTACATTGTGAGAGCACATCGAAAAAAACTAGACTCTTCTTTAGTGAATGCATGGTAGATGAAGAGGCTCTTCAATGCAAGTCAAAACTTGACATTAATGATGAGTAAGCAAAGAGAAGTTTTACATAATCCTTTTCATGTAAATGATGATGTAAATAATGATTTGTTTCAGTCTAAAAGTAGGTTGTCTTTGAAAGAATATGACAAGAATTTGCACCAATCGTCTTTGGTGTCGATCGGTGCAGAAAACAAAGTGTCAGTGCAAGGAGGTGCAAAGATCTAATATAGGGTAAAGCATCCAAGTAGAGAAGGCACAAAGTTCAACAATGATCATTGTTGGTTTTAGAATGGCAGAGTACTATGGCGAGGAAAATTGGCCAGGAATCGACACAAGTACAAGACTAATTTAGCAAAAAATCGCCATAAGGATAGGATGTAAGGTGAAAATAATTTTCAGTTTCCTTTGAATATAGACCAATGTAGGAACAATTTTTTTACTGAAAAGTTAAGTTGATGTTCTACAATTTTCGAAAATGTGCAACATGATAAGGTCAAATTCAGCAATAGTTGGTCAACAAATTCAAGGAAAAATATGTTGTTTCATGAAAAGCTCCAATTAATGAAATCAAGGAAATTTCACTGGATTAAGATTGGAAGAGTGGGGACAGAGTCTCCTCATATTCAGGTTCAGTAGTCCAGAGATATTTTGGGGTCCAAAAGCTTCCCAATGGGGAGGTGTGATCAGGAGATCATGTCCAAGTTAAAAAATGCTCAAAAATTAAAGTGCTCAAAAATGTTTGCAACCTGGATGACCAGAAAGATCTTGTCGCTGCAATTATGGTGCCATGAATGGTTCACGAAACAGAGGTCGTATGCAGAAGTTATGAAGGTTTGAAAAGCTCAGTAAAATCCAAAAATGAGTTGACCAAGTTTGAATTTTCAAAATTTTGAAAAATTAAACAAAGAATATTCCATATGGGCGAGTAATATTCGGACAAGTGGCAATCATTGGTTGGAGGTTTGCTTGACTTGGGGATTTTTGGCCTATCAGGGGTTGCCACATGGTAGGCCTAGAGGCTGCCACATGGCCCCAGGCTAGAGGTGGATGACAATAAAAAAAAAAATATGGTCTGTAGGATTTGAACGCGGACCTCCCGTCTGCCAGCACAACGACCCCACCAATCAGGCTATATGCTGGTTTTTATTAAATATATGAGTCACGACATATTTATGCTTTAAATATTCAACCAACAGAAAATTAAAGGGATAGCCCTGACACCATATAACTGGTGCCTGCGACCAAGCACTAGCACCTGTAGTTTCAATTAATGGTTATCCGCGCAGTCTGCCATGTGGCCAGAACAGTCGGGGGGGTAATGCAACATTTAATGTCCTGGTCTATCTGCACTATTAAACTGGTGGTTTCGGCGGAAATTCCACATGTGACCGCCACTCCAGCATTTAATACAATTGCCAGACTGCCAACAGTTTTAGCTGGAGGGAGCTCCAAATCCGGTGAAATTGCTAATCTGGTAGAGTTATTTGGAGTTACTCCACATTTAGTGGAGGTTTTCAAGGGATATTGGGCAAAAATTGTTTTTTCCATAACTCATTCATTTTTCGACCAAATTGGGTGCAAAAATAGTCAATTTTGTGTATTCTCGACAATTTTAACACATTGGGATAGGTTTCAGAGCCATCATAGTTCATATTTAGTAGTTTTAGCTTTGGGGAAGATCAAGGAGCCATCAGGGACACCATGGTGTAGGCAGTGTATTGGGCATCCTTTATCTATTTTATGAAAATTAATAGTCATCTCTGGCTATTTCATACATTATGAAGCTGATTTTATAGAGAGCACAACCTATTGAGGCTTATTTTCACTTGTACTTATCATTTTTGTGCAATAAAATATGAGTGACATGCCATTGGGAGTTGGACCAACAAATGTAGCACGGGAGGGGTGAACTGCTTCATCAAATTTTCTGATTAATGTGATATGTGATGCTTTATTCTCTGTTATTTATTGTTGTAGAATGATAAATAGTTAAAATAATTAATTAATACTCACACAAAAATTTGTTTAACAAAGCTCAAACTATTTGTTTCACCTGCAAACTTCAGAGAACCTTATGTACACATTTTAATTACTATTTGGATACTTAACACATGAAAAATAATACATTCCATTCAGATCAATTTAGTATCAGAGCTCAGGTTTTGAGCATTAGGAGAGAGAAACTCTTTCTGTATTGTTATTGTGAAAATTTTGTTTAACTCTTTGCAAGGTTTTTCATGCTTACTAGGCTGAAGCTTAAGAGAGGACAAGGTCAATTGGCAAGGAATTTGAGTAATCCTCAAACAAGGAGGGCAAGAGTGCCATTATCTCCACCTTCAATTTTACCTCAAAGAGAAGCAGAAGAAGCCATAAGCATGTCTTCAAGGGAAGGAGAAATCCATGAAGAGTTTGATCCTGAAGAGGAAGGAAGGGTTTTTAGAAAATCATTCCTTGATTTGACAGAAATGGTGAGAGTCCTTTATCAAGAAAGGAATGAAAGGCTTGAAGGAGAAGGATCCAAACTTCACAAGGAAGGAGAAGGATCATCAGGAGGCCATAATGATGAAGAGAAATCCAAGAAGGGTAATGGAGGAAATGGAGACAGTGGAAAGTCACCATCATCACCCTCATCTTCATCTTCATTGTTGTCTACCTCTACATCATCTTTAGTACATCATACTCACACAGTCAAGAACACGGGTAAAATTCCTTTTCTTAAACTTGATGCTAAGTTTGAATTGCCAAAGCTTGATGGTGAAGTAAATGTAGAAAATATAGATAATTGGATTAGGAAATTAGGGGTCTACTTGAGAATTCAAAATTTTCATGATGATGAAACTAAAATTCCACTAGCTTCATTGAGAATGGAAGGTGCATCTCATGTTTGGTGGGAATCCAAAACAAAGGAGGAGATCAAAAATAATGGTAAGATTATATTTTCATAGTCTGATTGCATTTCTGCAATAAAACAATAGTTTTATCCATTAGCTCACATGCAAAAATCCATAATGGATTGGAAAAATTTTAAACAGTTGGAAGGACAAAATGTTCAAGTTTATGCTCAAGAATTTAGAAGAAGAGATCTTTAACTAGGAATTTATTTTCATAGCAAAGACACTTTACTCAAGTATATAGGAGGTTTGCATACTTACATAAGACATACCATTCTCATGTCTAATCCTACAACCTTAGATGAGGTTTGTGCTCAAGCCACACATTTAGAGGCAAGGCGTAAACAAAATTTAGAAGGGAATGAGGAAAGTGAGTTTAAAGGAAAATGGAAGAAAAAGAGAAATGCAAATTCTAGAAAAGAGAAGGGAAATGTTTTCTATAAACACTGTTCTAAAACAAGCCATGATGAGGACCATTGTTGGAAACTTCATCTGGAGTTGAAACCAGAAATTTGTAAAACCAAAGATAAATCCAAGGAGAAAGGCAAGATAGTTGCAATAGTTGAACAAGACTTAGGTTCTGAATCAGGAGATGAAACAAAAATCATAGCTATGGCACTAAAGAACTTGAAGGGAAAATACAATGAAACTAAACCCAATTCTACTATTTCTAACTGTCACATAGAAGCTCCAAGTGAAGAGAAGAGAATTGAATTGTTTCATGTGAGGTTCATTTCCAAACATACCAAGGTTGACACACTATTTGGCAGTGGGTCGCAAGAAAACCTTATTTCTGAAGACTTAGTCAAGAAACTAAATCTTGAAACCATTCCACATTCGAAACTATTTCCTCTTGGTTGGATTTGCAAGGATACAAATTTACAGGTTTGAAAGAAGTGCATGTTGCACTTTGAAATAATAGCACAATTTACTAACATGGTTGAATTAGATGTTGTTCCACTTGATATTACAGGTGTGGTGTTGGGTAGTCCTTACTTGTATGACAGGAAAGCTATCTTCCATCGCCATGAGAACAAGTACCATTTATTTAAGGATGGAAACAAGTACATTGTGAGAGAACATGGCTAAAAACTAGACTCTTGTTTAGTGAATGTAGGGCAGATGAAGAGACTCGTCAATGCAAGTCAAAAATTGTAATTGATGATGATTAAGCAAAGAGAAGTTTTACATAATCATTTTCATGTAAATTCTGATGTAAATAATGAGTTGTTTCAATCTAAAAGCAGGTTGTCTTTGAAAGAAGATGACAAGAAGTTGCAGCAATTGTCTTTGGTGTCGATCGATGTATAAAACAAAGTGTTAGTGCAAGGAGGTGCAAAGATCAAAGAGCAGGTAAAGCATCCAAGCAGAGAAGGCACAAAGTTTAGCATTGTTCATTACTGGTTTCATAATGGTAGAGTACTATGGCGAGGAAACTTGGCCAGCAATCGACACAAGTACAAGGCTAATTCAACAAAAAATATCCATAAGGATAGGATGCAAGGTGAAAATAATTTTCAGTTTCCTTTGAGTGTAGACCAATGTAAGAACAATTTTTTTACTGTATAGTTAAGTTACTGTTCTACAAGTTTCGAAAATGTGTAGCATGACAAGGTCAAAGTCAGCAACAGGTGGTCAACAGATTCAAGGAAAGAATTATCGTTTCAAGAAAAGCTCCAATTAATGAAATCAGGGAAATTTCAATGGATTAAGATTGGAAGAGTGGGGACACAGTATCCTCATATTTAGGTTTAGTAGTCCAGAAAGATTTTGGGGTCCAAAAGCTTCCCAATGGGGAAGTGTGATCAAGAGATCATGTCCAAGTTCAAAAATGCTCAGAAATGAAAGTGCTCAAAAATGTTTACAACCTAAATGACCGGAAAGGTCTCATCGTTTCAATTCTGGCACTGTGAATGGTTCGCAAAAAATAGGTCATATGCAGAAGTTATGAAGGTTTGAAAAGCCTAGTAAACTCCAAAAATGAGTTGACCAAGTTTTACTTTTCAAAATTTTGAAAAATTAAAAAAATAATATTCCATATGGGTGAGTAAGATTCTGAGAAGTGGCAATCATTGGTTGGAGGTTTGTTTGACTTGGAGATTTTTGGCCTATCACGAGCTGCCACGTGGCAGGACTAGAGGCTTCCACATGGCCCTAGGCTGGAGGTGGATGACAATCAAATTTTTTTTATGGTTTGCAGGATTAGAATGCGGACCTCCCGTTTTCCAGCACAATGACCCCACCAATTGGGCTATATGTTGGTTTTTATTAAATATATGAGCCGTGACATATTTATGTTTTAAATATTCAACTGGAAAAAAATTAAAGGGCTAGCCCCAACACCATATAACCAACGCCCACAACCAAGTGCTAGCACCTGCGGTTTCAATTAATGGTTATCCGCGTGGTCTACCATGTGGACAGAATAGTCGGGGGGTAATGCAACATTTAATGTCATGGTCTATCCACACGATTAATCTGATGCTTTCAACGGAAATTCCACATCTGACCACCACTCCAGCATTTAATACAACTGTCAGAACATTGACGGCTTCTGTTGGTGGGAGCTCCAAATCCGGTGAAATTGCTAATATGGCAGAGTTATCTAGAGTTACTCCACATTTAGTGGAGGTTTTCAAGGGATATTGGGCAAATTTTTTCTTTTCCATAACTCCTTCATTGTTCGACCAAATTGGGTGCAAAAATAGTCAATTTTGTGTATTATCGGCATTATGAACACATTGGCATAGGTTTCAAAGCCATCATAGGTCATCTTCAATAGTTTTAGCTTCGGGGAAGATCAAGGAGCCATCGAGGCCACCCTGGTGTAGGCAGTGTAGTGGGAATCCTTTGTCTGTTATATGCAAATGAGTAGTCATCTCTAGCTATTTCATACATTCTGAAGCTGATTTTATACAGAGCATAGCCTATTGAGGCTTATTTTTACTTGTACTCACCATTTTTGAGCAATAAGATATGTGTGACATGCCATTGGGAGCTTGACCAACAGATGTAGCATAGGAGGGGTGAACTACTTCATCAAATTTGCTGAGTAATGTGCTATGTGATGTTTTATTACCTATTATTTATTGTTGTACAATGATAAACAGTTTAAATACTTAATTAATCCTCACACAGAAATCTGTTTAACAAAGGTAAAACTATTTATTTCACCTGCAAACTTCAGAGAACCTTATGCACACATTTTAATTACTGTTTGGATACTTAGCATAGAAAAAATAATACATTCCATTCATATCAATTTGGTATGAGAGCTCAGGTTTTGAGCATTAGGTGAGATAAACTCTTTCTGTATTGTTATTGTGAAAAGTTTTTTTAACTGTTTGCAAGGTTTTTCATGCTTACTAGGCTGAAGCTTAAGAGAGGAGAAGGTCAATTTGAAAGGAATTTGAGTAATCCTCAGCCAAGGAGGGCAAGAGTTCCATTATCTCCACCTTCAATTTTACCTCAAAGAGAAGAAGAAGAAGCCATAAGTGTGTCTTCAAGGGAAGGAGAAATCCATGAAGAAGTTGATTCTAAAGAGGAAGAAAGGGTGTTTAGAAAAGCATTCCTTGATTTGAAGAAACGGTGAGAGTCCTTTATCAAGAAAGGAATGAAAGGCTTGAAGGAGAAGGATCCAAAATTCACAAGAATGGAGAAGGATCATCAGGAGGCCATAGTGATGAAGAGAAATACAAGAAGGGTAATGGAGGAAATGGAGACAGTGGAAAGTCGCCAGCATCACCCTCATCTTCATCTTCATTGTCGTCTACCTCTTCATCATCTTCAGTACATCACGCTCACAAAGCCAAGTAAATGCAGAAAATCTAGATAATTGGATTAGGCAATTAGAGGTCTACTTGAGAATTCAAAATTTTCATGATGACGAAACTGAAATTCAGCTAGCTTCATTGAGAATGGAAGGTGCAACTCTTGTTTGGTGGGAAGCCAAAACAAAGGAGGAGATCAAAAAATATGATAAGATTATCTTATCATGGTCTGATTTCATTTCTGTAATAAAAGAACATTTTTATCCATTAGCTCACATAGAGAAAGCCATAATGTATTGGAAAATTTTTAAACAGTTGAAAGGACAAAATGTTCAAGTTTATACTCAAGAATTTAGAAGAAGATCTCTTTTACTAGGAATTTATTTGCATAGCCAAGACACTTTACTCAAGTATATAGGAGGTTTGCATACTTATCTAAGACATACCATTCTCATGTTTAACCCTACAAGCTTAGATTAGGTTTGTGTTCAAGCCACACATTTAGAGGTAACAGGTAAAGAAAATTTAGAAGGGAATGAGGAAAGTTTGTTTAAAGGAAAATGGAAGAAAAAGAGAAATGCAAATTATAGAAAAGAGAAGGAATTTTTTTTCTACAAACACTCTTCTAAAAAAATACATGATGAGGACCATTGTTGGAAAATTCATCTGGAGTTGAAACCATAAAGTTTTAAAACCAAAGATAAAGGCAAGGAGAAAGGCAAGACAGTTGCAATAGCTCAACAAGACTTAGGGTCTAAATCAGGAGATGAAACAAAAATCATAGGTATGGAACTAAAGAACTTGAAGGGAAAAGAGAATGAAACTAAACCCAATTCTAGTATTTCTACCTGTCACATAGAAGCTCCAAGTGAAGAGAAGAGAATTGAACTGTTTCATGTGAGGGTCATTTCCAAACATACCAAGGTTGACACACTATTTGATAATGGGTCGAAAGTGAACCTTATTTCTAAAGACTTAGTCAAGAAACTAAATCTTGAAACCATTCCACATCCAAAACCATATCCTCTTGGTTGGATTTGTAAGGATGTAAATTTACATGTTTCAAAGAAGTGCATGTTGCGCTTTTCAATAACAACACAATTTATTGACACGGTTGAATTAGATGTTGTTCTGCTTGATATTATAGGTGTGGTGTTGGGCAGTCCTTACTTGTATGACAGGAAATATATCTTCCATTGCAATGAGAACAAGTACCATTTATTCAAGGATGGAAAATATTACATTGTGAGAGCACATCGCAAAAAACTAGACTCTTCTTTAGTGAATGCGGGGCAGATGAAGAGGCTCGTCAATGCAAGTCAAAACTTGACATTGATGATGATTAAGCAAAGAGAAGTTTTACATAATCCTTTCCATGTAAATGCTGCTGTAAATAATGATTTGTTTGTCTAAAAGCAAGTTGTCTTTGAAAGAAGATGACAAGAAGTTGCAGAAGTCATCTTTAGTGTCGATCGGCGCAGAAAACAAAGTGTCAGTGCAAGGAGGTGCAAATATCCAAAAGAGCGTAAAGCATCCAAGCAGAGAAGGTACAAATTTCAGCAATGATCATTGTTGGTTTCACAATGGCAGAGTAATATGGCGAGGAAACTTGGCCAGGAATCGACACAAGTACAAGGCTAATTTGACAAAAAATCGCCATAAGGATAGGATGCAAGGTGAAAATAATTTTCAGTTTCCTTTGAATATAGACCAATGTAGGTGTTGTACCTTAAGAGACAATCCCTTAGTTGTGATAAGGAATTAGTGCTTAAGCCATTTATATGATTATGTCACAAAATTAATCGACTCTTTTTAATGACCCTCAAGTATTTATCATTAAACCCTCAAATATCAAATATAATGAACATTTCACAATGTTGTCTTTTGCTTATGTTGAAGGAAATGACCAGAAGAAAATGAAAGAAAGAAGTCCAAAATGATATGCTGTTACACAAAATATATCATCTCAAACCCTAGAAGAATTATATGAAATAAATAGTTAAAACGAAGGAGCATCAATTAAGGATTTTAACTCTTGCTTACATAGGTAAAAAGAGACCTTCTATTCATTACTTTGTTTTATTCAAAGATCGAAAACACAGAATGAAAACTTGAACACATATCAACATAAAAATATTCTAGAAACTTTCTTCTCATTCATTAATCTTTGAAAACTTTGAGTACAAAAATTGTAGTCTGAAGGTCCAAAACTCGAAACCTTCCTTCCTCTGAGTTATAAAATTAAATACAATAAAAAGCAATTCAAAAGTGCTATAACTGATCCTAACTACCTCAAATCCTGATGACTTTTAAAACTATCTATCACATATTGTCAACAAGTCTTATTATATTTACATCATCTTTGAAAGATTATAATAACATAAAAATTAACATCCTAATCTATACGCTGAATGTGAATAGTTGAGGATGCTACTACATTTCCCAGATCAGCTTCTGATTTGTCTTTCTTCAAAGTTGAAGGATCTTTTGGAAATTTTATTGTCCAGGGTCTGCACTTATTCCATATCTCTACTCTTGTCCTAGGTGAGTGTATCAGATTGTGATACTCTGACCTGAAAGTAGTAATTCGGTTGTAAGATGGTATTTCTGTAAATAGAGTTTTTACCAGCCACAACAGCTAAAAATTTCTTTGAAGAAAGTTGATCATCGTTGCTTCCTTGAGTACTTGAGTCTTTTCATGTGTATTATCAACTTTACTTTTTTTTAATACCAGTAAGTTTTCATAAGAATCCCATGACAATAGACCTCCTCCTAGTGCCCAGCATGAAGGTAAACCTGCTCTTGTTAATTTTTCCAGTGATTTATCAAACTGACTTACTGCTTCTTTGATTTCTATCAACTTCTTTTCTCTAGATTTCCTATTATCATTCCTGACAATCATCTTGTTAATCTCTACTGCATATAACATTCTATCCTTAATCTCATTTTCCTCTAATTCTTGATCTGTTTTGGAATTGATAAAGTCAATGAATATTTTTGCCCAAATAGCCCTATTGATTGTCTTTTGTCTATCTACCATTACTTGTTCTTCAAATTCTCTGATAAGACTTCTCTCTTCGGTAACCACCATCAAGAAGTCCCAAATTGACTTCATTTCAGAAATGATATCATTCCAAATGATATATCTTGCCCATATTAAATATATGTTCCCTTTCAATTTTTCTTTAAGGCTTTTGATCTCAGCATTGGCATTATCACTATCCATTTTGTATTTATTAGCTTCATTTTCTGCAGCTTGAATAATCTTCAATGCAGTCTCTAGATCTTCTTGAGCCTTCTTCTGGTCTCTTTCCTCCATATGCAATTCAGTATTCAACTGAGAAATATGTTCTTGTGGATATTTTTTACCTGAAGGAAAAACAAAATTACAAGTATGACTATTAATATGATTTTGCAATGATATTGCAGTTTTTTTTATTTTGGCGATTTCCTCCTCCCTTGCATAAGCTGTTGTAGCAGCTTTTCTTTCTCGTTCTCTACCTCTGCAACCTCTGCAGCCATTGAATGCTCTCTTGTAGGTAATGTAATATTTTTCTTCAATGTAGATATCTCTGCTTCAGCACTCTGTAGAATTTCCTACACAACAGTCCTATCATTAGGGTCCACCCCAATCTTTATTATGATTTTATTCAATTCCTCATTTTGAATGGTTAAAGCTCTAGAGTTGGATTTTTATAACTTTAACTGTTTAATGACTTTTCCAATCATATTCTCTACTTTCATTGCCATTGAATTAGTCTTTTTCAGGCCATTTACAATCAATTGACCTATTTTCATATGTAATTTCACCTTATCCAACAATGGGATTTTCTTCACATCCACAGTTACATTTACAGTATTGAAATTACTAGAGGAACCAATTGACATGTCAGTAGGATGTGACAAGGCAATCCTGAATTGATCTTTCTCAAGATCCACGGTAGTCAAAAGCCTTGTTTGATCTAGAGCAATCTGATATTCAACTTGGGCTTCCATGCTGGCTTTCATCTTCTAATTCCTCTCTGCAATTTGGGCAAACATCTGTTTAATCAGAGGTACTTGTTCATGAGAAGTCTCATGTCTTTTGGGTGAGGCGGGAACATTTTGTTCCTCTCCCAGTTCTAAAGAGAAACCAAGTTGATTATATGCATGTTATTCATTAAACTTTTTCCTTTTCTCAGCTCCTTGCTCCTCATCTTCTAAGTCAATTACTGTTTCTTTACATATTTTATTAGACTTCTCTTAAATGATAGGAGTGTGAATATTTGAACCTGTTGAACTCACTACACTCTGCTAGCTGTCTTTTCTAAATTTAGCCTGCTTTCATGAATGAAAGCTGAATGCCCATTCTCAATTCTTCTATTGGAAATTGCACTGTGTGGGTCATAAGCCCAACTTTCCCCTAGCAGCAAATGCATCTCATCTAGCATTTTAGTAACTTATTCAAATTCCCGTCTCATATTAAAAATGAAAGGAACTACAGTCATGGGTAGTTTAAATATATGTCCCTTTTTCATGGGCATAAAGTGAACTTGATCAAAATTCAATCTTTGTCAAATAAACTCCAAGGCAAATAGCCTCATGGGAAAAAATACTGGAATTCTATAAGGCTCAACACTTGCTCCATATAACCTAATTTCCGAATAATCCTCAAACACAAACCAATCCCCAAACTTACATTTTTCTCCTAAATGAAATAATTCTTGAGCTTTGGGTAAAAAACAAGGGGGAGAAACCCCATTCAAAACCTTATATGCACTTGACATGAAATAACTGGCAAAATAAAATAGTCCATTTTCATTTTGTTCTCTCCTTACTATATCTATCCAGAAAACTATATAATGCCTCTTCTTATTCATGTCCATTATATTCAGATCTAGATGCATAAATTCCTCCACATTTTGATATAAGAACAAGTAAATGATTAATGAAGGAAATCTGAAAGAACCTGATGACGATAGACTCATCAATTGTGAATTTACTGCTTCCTACCAATAGGATGGAATATCTAGCACCATTCCTGGCTTCATCATCATGGAAAACATCCCTAACATTTTTTTATCCACCATATTTTCATCATCTTTGCCCAGATTTTTAGCAATGCTTCTTAGTACTGGATGAATCTCAGTATCAAAAACCTCCATAGGAAAATTCTTGTTGTCAGGCTGAAATTGTTGTGTGTTGGGCTTTAGAAAATGAACAAGCTAATTGAATTCTTCACCTGCAATATTATCATAACATGCTACCAAAGATTCATCGGAGAATTGAACACATGACTCTGACTCAGGGTAATAGAGGGCTTGGGGGATTAGCTGGGTGGACACTTACAAAATATTATCTCCCTGAAAATTCATCACAAAAAAATTTCCAGGATACATAACAGAGACCATCGAGGATATCAATTCAGGAAAAAGATGAGTTCTAGGGATACATGCAGACAAAAAACCAGACTTGGCCATGGTGGAATACACTGGAGAAGCTTTGTCGTTCAAGAGGACTTGTTGGTAAAATGGAAGATGAACTAGGGAAAAATTTGTGTCTTGGATATCCCTCTTGGTATCCATGAGAGGGATATGACTAGCAGAACCAGACAGAGACAAACGCTTGGCCATAATTCAGGACTACGACAACCAACGACTTGCAAGGTGGCTAAATTTTAACAAGGTGACGGAAAATTGAACAGGACACAGCACAAATCAATCTCAAACATTAAATTAATCCGAAATGACTTCAAGAAAATGTAAATTTCATTTAAATAGGTGGCGCGGCCTTTTAAATTAAATGTTGACATGACGCGCCAATGAACTGTTGAGTTCACCTGATGTGGAGGACAGATGTGAACAACTCATCGCCTTACGTCACTACGGGGGGTCTCGGGGTACAAAGAAATATTTTGGCTTGTGCCCCCACATTCAATCTCCACCACACATATATGTTTCTCCCACAGTCAACCTAGTCAACTGCGGAGGCACCCTTCAATTTAACTCCCGTGCTTGTTGTGCCCATTGGTTGAGTCTTTCGATCAGAGTACGAGCTTTCATCACATCACGTTTGATATAATGATCGACCTTTAAACTTTAAGTCAAGGACCCACTTCATAAGGTTCAAAGTATCTAAAATTTTGATTTTAATGCAACGAAAAGAAATATTTTTATGCCAAAGTATAAATATTATAATATTTTAACATATTTTTGACATTTTTCTATTTTTATATTTTCAGAGTTGAAAATAAAAGGATATTGCAAATGATCCACAACATCTGGCTCCACCTGGGGATAGTGTTTTTTGCCACGAAACACTAAGAACTTGCGGATCAATGCCTTCACTCTGAGCATGGAGTCAAATGATGCTTGATGAAAAATATACAATGAGGAAAACTAAATATCTACAAAAGATGAACCTGTTATCTTTCGTGTTGGAAATGATGTTTCATATACTGCCCGTTCACAGGTTGCCCAACTGTTTCTCCATCAAGATTTTCCAGCATGAAAGTGTTATTAATCTAACTTCAGTGATTTTGTAAGGACCATACCATAGAGGATCAAACTTATCATGTTTTCCATTCTCCTCTCTCCTGGTATCCCATCTTAGAACTAGATCTCCAGTTTGGAACATAATATCCTTTGCCTTTTGTGTCAAAAATGGACTTAATTTTCTCCTGGTATGTGACCAAATTGTCTTTGAATTTATTTATGCTTTCACTCAATTCTATTACCTTATTCAGCTTTATTATCAATGCATTAGGTTCTTCTGGTGCTTCTTGAAGAAAAGAAATTACTGGTTTTGCTAACTTAGTGGGAAACAAAGCTTGAGTACCATATACTAACTCATAAGGGGACTTACCAGCAGATCTTCTAGTAGTCATTCTTACTACCCAGAGAGAAAATATCAACTTTGAATCCCAATTCTTCTAGTTCTCAGTAATTTCTTTCTTCGGGATCTTGACCAATGTCTTGTTTGATAACTTTGCTAATCCATTCCCTTGAGGATGATATGCTGTGGAATGAGACAATATCACATGATAAGTTTTGAAAAAATTTATAAACCTGACTGAGTTGAATACCTGAGCATTGTCTGTGACGATTTTCACTAGACATCCAAACCTGCTAAAAATATTCTCTTCCAAAAACTTCATTACTATGAAATCATTTGCTTTCCTGGTAGGAATTGCCTCTACCCATTTTGTAAAATAATCAGTGGTAGTCAGAATCCACTTAAACTTCCCATTTGAGTACCTGAGTGGAACTATGATTTTTTCTTGCAAAAGTTTCTTCACCTCTTTCTCAATAGGGGCTAATAACAGTGGATTAATATGTCTGAGCTTCTGCTTGTGTGGCTTAACTCCATCCTTTAATGGTATTTTATGTTGAATAATATCTAAATCATAAGTCTTCAAATCTTCATATGACCATGCAAACACATCTATGAACCTTTTGAAAAGATTTGCATACCTTTCTTTATAATCTTTAGGAACTCCTTTGAACAACTTGACTATTTTGGGTTCCTGCTGAGTTCCTAAAATACAATCCTCCATATCTCCATCCTAATATTCCTTCTTCTGATTCACTGCTACATCGTTAGCATCAAACAATATTTCAAGAGGAACTAGGCCTCTGGGCAATGTATTATCTTTCAACTGAATTATTTTCTGGTCACCAATTGTTTGCTTCAGGTTTCTAGGAACATCAATTTGATCAGCTTGATCACTTTCTTGATCAATTTGATTCTCCTCAAATTTCCCAATCATTGTTAAAATTTTATTGATCTTCTCATCATCTTCAAAAACCTGCCAGTGCTTTACATTATCAAGGATTGAAGGCCAGTGTCTCATTTCAATTTCATATCTCAGTCTTGGATTAATTGGTGGCTTAAATGTGTTGGCTGCAACTGCCAATGAGTCTGCCATTCTATTTTCTTCCAATGGAATAAATTGAAGATTAAAGGCTTCAAAATAATTTTCAATTAGATCCCACACCTCATTTGTATAGGATCTCAATCTGGGATTCTTAGTCTAACACAAATTCTTAATCTGCATTATTACTAACTCAGAATCACCAAAAATGCAAACAGATTGTATTCCCATTTGTTTAGCTGTTTGCAAGCTCAAAATAAATGCTTGATACTCTGCCACATTATTAGTTGATTCAATTTCTAGTTTGAAAGAAAAAGGTAAAAGATTACCTTCAGGAGATATAAATATGAACCCAACTCCTGTACCTTATTTAGAATATGCTCCATCAAAATAACACTTCCCAATTTTATTTGAATGTAGCTCCTTATGTACACTTGCTGAAGAGAGATGCTTCTATGAGCCTTCAACAAATTCTGCATCTTCATGCGGAATAAAACAAGAGATATCCTCCTTCTCTTGACCATAAGTAGGAGAATTACCTACCTCTTTATTAGTGGTAGTTTTCATGAATCTGGTTTCTCTATATAACCTCCTTTCTTCTCCATTGAAAATAGGGATGATGGCATATGTGAAATCCAACTTTAAGACACCTCCAAGCTTTTCTCCCCAGGATCTGGACAACAACATACCAAATCTAGCTGGAATATCCACAACTACTACATCCATCATGATACTCTTGGTTGGAATTTGGGCCAAGGAAACAACCATGTCTTTGATAAGACCTACACACTTCACTCTCTTTGAATCAAAGGAATAGAGGTCTCTATATGGCTTAGTGATTTGTAAATTTAGCTCTTTCATAATAGATAATGACATAGGATTATGTTATGCACTAGAATCAAGCATACAATTATGTAGAATGAAATCATGCAAAAGTACTGATATGTAAAAAGGTGGAGTAGAAGAGTCTACCTCTTCACCATGAGGCCCAAAAATAACCATTGGTTTCTCTTCTTTCAAATTCACAATATCACCCACCTCATCAGACTGAGATAGATTAATAAACTCTACAATTTCTTTCTTATAACCAGGTGCTTTAGCTAACTCAAGAAGAGGTACTTGAATTTTAACTTTTTCTAACTCTTTAGACAAAGTGAAAGTTTGGTTTTGTTTAATAAACTTTTCAAGTTCTTCTTGATTTCTATCTATATTTTCATGTTGGTCAGGAACAATAACAATCTTCTCCAAAATATTTGAGTCATTAGACTTGTTTTGGGAAGCCTCAGCTTGCTGCTTCTCTTTTTATTTTACTGGATTCATGGGCTGCTTCCCCTTCTCTGATTGTTTTATTGACTTTTTTTGTTGTGGAGTCGATTGGAGAAGGGACTCACTCCGATTCTTTTTCTTCATCATCCTGAGTTCTCAATCTCTTTTTAGATCTCAAGTCATACTTTTTATGCAATTCAGATTGCATGAAATCAGTAAATTTTTTACAATAGTCATCCATATCTTCCTGATCAAATGAAGTATCAAGTTCTTTACATTCTTCTTCACATTCTCTCTCACATTTTTCTTCTGCGCTACCTTCCATGTATATGGCAGAAGTTATCTCTTCATCTTCTTTCTTATCATCATCCATAGACTTGGAAGGTGCTGCTTCTATATATAAGGGTGCTTGGACTTGATCCTGATCTCTTCTTTCCCTCTTCAAAATTTGCAAGGGTTGCTTTATCAATTGGGGATTAAAAACCCCTCTATTTTGGTGTGTAGGTTTCGTGTTATCCAATTCCAACTTTACTAATTTTTTTGACAAATTTTTAATGACCTTGGTCATGTCATCAATCCTTTGATCTTGTATTGAATCATCTTTAGCTTTTCCTTTATCTTGAACTAACTACTTTTCTTGAGCCTTCCTAGCAGCAGTCATACTTGCTTCAATTTCCAAATCAATAGTTTGGATCTATTCAAGAGTATGGGACCTTATTTCCCTCAAAGTAAAACTAAAATATGATATAAATGCCCCATCAAAAACAACTCTTGCTCCAATAGGAGGGGGTTTCATTTCTGAAAGCAAACTATTGTACAACTTATTGAATATTTTAATGAAATCACTCATATTTTCATCTAATTTTTTCTTAATAGCATTAAACTCTGTCAAAGAATAACCATGATCTCTTTTTTCACCCCATATTTGGATGAATTGTCTTTCTAACTCATCCCAATCATTAATTGAGACATTTGGTGACCCTTTAAACCATTTTCTTGCCTCTCCATTTAGGGACTGCACAAAAAGTCTCATTACTACATCTAGCTGTTCAACATTGAAATTTTCAGCAAAAGTGAAAAACAAATGCAAGTGTTTTTTTGCAGTTATTTCATCTTCACCAGTAAGCCGAGGAGGAAACTTAAAATATTCTTGAGGCATTGCATTGATTGGTTGAGGAAGATTTAATGGTGCATATCTGTTCATCAAGAAAGCAGGGGCTGCCATGTTTATGCACTGATTAACTGCTCCTTGAGTAGTGGGAATATGTGTACCAATTGTAGGTGTGGATGAAGGGGGTGAAACAATTGATAAAGGAAGGGATTGATAAACTAAAGCAGAAGAACTAACAAATGTATTAGGTTGAGTTTCTGTAAATATGAAAGATACAGATTCGAAAGACTGCTCTTCTAACCTTGGTTCTTGGAAGTGAATGGATGAAGACAAGGATTATTGTTTCAAGAAAGTGAGTTTCTAGGAAATATCCTTGGATGAAAGAGTATGATAACTGCTACCAGGTGCAGGCAGTGTGGCATCAGGTGTAGAAATGGTTTCTGATTTCTGGCTCTTTTTAGAAACCAACTTTTCTGCATTTGAAAGGGTAGGAACCTTCTGCTAAGAGTTATTAGACCTCGTATGTGGCCTCTTATAAGCCAGAATTAGAAAATGAAGCACATCTTTTAATATTTCCTCCTCTCTGAACAACCAAAGGAAATATAAACAAAACCCAGGGAAAAGACTTTGTTTCTTCATCCCCGCCAGTGGTGCCAAAAAATGTTGTACCTTAAGAGACAAACCCTTAGCTGTGATAAGGAATCAGTGCTTCAGCCATTTATATGATTATGTCATGAAATTATTTGTCTCTGTTTAATGACCCTCAAGTATTTATCATTGAACCCTCAAATATCAAATATAATGAACATTTCACAACGTTGTATTTTTCTTATGTTGAATGAAATGGCCAGAAGAAAATGAAAGAAAGAAGTCCAAATTGATATGTTGTTACACATAATATATCATCTCAAACCCCAGAAGAATTATACAAAAGAAATAATTAAAACTAAGGAGCGCCAATTAAGGGTTTTAACTCTTGCTTACATAGGTAAAAAGAGACCTACTACTCATTACTTCATTTTATTCAAAGATAGAAAACACAGAACGAAAAATTGAACACATATCAACATAAACATATTCCAGAAACTTGCTTCTCATTCATTAATCTTTGAAAACTTTGAGTACAAAAATAGTAGTTTGAAGGTCCAAAACTCAGAACCTTCCTTCCTCTGAGCTATTACATTAAATACAATAAAAAGCAGTTCGAAACTGCTATAATTGATCCTAACTACCTCAACTCCCGAGGACTTTGAAAACTATCTATTACATATTCTCAAAAGGTATTATTACATTTACATAATCTTTGAAAGATTATAATAACATAAAAAATAACACCCTAATCTATATCCTGAATGTGAATAGTTGAGGATGTTGCTACATTTCCCAGATCAGCTTATGATTTGTATTTCTTCAAAGTCTATTGTCTAGGCTCTGCACTTCTTCCATATCTCTACTCTTGTCCTCAGTGAGTGTATCAGACTGTGATACTATAACCTAAAAGCAGTAATTCGGTTGTAAGATGGTCTTTCTGTAAATAGAGTTTTTACCAGCCACAACATCTGAAAATGTCTCTCAAGAAAGTTGATCATCGTTGCCCCCATGAGTACCTGAGTATTTTCATGTGTATTATCAGCTTTACTTTTTGTTAATACCAGTAAGTTTTCACAAGAATCCCATGACAATAGACCTCCTCCTAGTGCCCAGCATGAAGGTAAACCTGCTCTTGTTAATTTGTCAAATTATCTATCAAACTGACTTACTGCTTCTTTGATTTCTATCAACTTCTTTTCTGTGTCTTTCCTGTAATCATTCTTGACAATCATATCGTTAATCTCTACTCCATATAAGATTATATCCTTAATCTCATTTTCCTCCAATTCTTGATCTGTTTTAGAATTGATAAAGTCAATGAATCGTTTTTCCCGAATAGCCCTATTGATTGTCTTTTGTCTATCTTCCATTACTTGTTCTTCAAATTCTCTGATAAGACTTCTCTCTTCTGCAACCACCATCAAGAAGTACCAATTGAATTTATTTCAGGAATTATATCAATCCAAATGATATCTTTTTCCTGTATTAAAGATATGTTCCATTTCAATTTTTCTTTAAGGCTTTTGATCTAAACATTGGCATTTTGACTGTCCATTTTGTATTTACTAGCTTCATTTTATGCAGCTTGAATAATCTTTGATGCAGTCTTTAGATCTGCTTGAGCCTTCTTCCGATCTCTTTCTGCCATTTGAAATTCAGTATTCAACTCAGCAATCTATGCTTGTGGATATTTGTTACCTGAAGGAAAAACAAAAGTACAAGTATGACTATCATTATGATTTTGCAATGATATTGTAGTTTGTTTTATTTTGGAGATTTCCTACTCCTTTTGCATAAGCGTCTGTAGTAGCTTTTCCTTCTCATTCTCTACCTCTGCAACCTCTGTAGCCATTGAATGCTCTCCTGTAGGTAATTTAAGCTTTTTCTTCAATGTAGATAACTCTGCAGAAGTTTCTCCACAGAAGTCCTATCATTAGGGTCCACCCCATTCTTTATTATGATTTTCTTCAATTCCTCATTTTGAATGGTTAAAGCCCTAGAGTTGGCTTTTTCTAACTTTAACTGTTTAATTAATTTTCCAATCATATTCTCTTCTTTCATTTCCATTTCATTACTCTTTTTCAGGTCATTTACAATCAATTGACCTGTCTATATATGTAAGTTTACCTTATCCAACAATGGGATTTTCTTCACATCTATAGTTACATTTACAATATTGAAATTACTAGAGGAACCAATTGACATGTCAATAGGATGTGACAAGGCAATCCTGAATTGATCTTTCTCAAGATCCATGGTAGTCAAAAGCCTTTTTTGATCTGGAGCATTCTGATATTCAGCTCGGGCTTCCATGCTAGCTTTCATCTTCTGGTTCCTCTCTGCAATTTGGGCAAACATATGTTTGATCAGAGGTACTTGTTCATGATAAGTCTCATGTCTTTTGGGTGAGGCAGGAACATTTTTTTCCTCTCCTAGTTGTAAAGAGAAACAAGGCTGATTATATGCATGTTCTTCATTAAACTTTGTCCTTTTCTTAGCTCCTTGCTCCTCATCTTCTAAGTCAATTACTGTTTCTTTACTTATTTTATTAGACTTCTCTGAAATGATAGGAGTTTAAATATTTGAACCTGTTGAACTCACTACACCTCTGCTAGCTATCTTTTCTAAATCTGGCCTGCTTTCATGAATGAAAGTTGCATACCCATTCTCAATTCTTCTATTGGAAATTACACTGTGTGGGTCATAAGCCCAACTTTCCCCTAGCAGAAAATGCATCTCATCTAGAATTTTAGTAACTTCTTCAAATGCCTATCTCATATTAACAATGAAAGGACCTACAGTCATGGGTAGTTTAAACATATGTCCATTTTTCATGGGCACAAAGTGAACTTAATCAACATTCAAAATTTGTCGAATAAACTCCAAGGCAAATAGCCTCATGGAAACAAATAATGGAAGTCTATAAGGCTCAACACCTGCTCCATAGAGCCTAATTTCTGAATAATCCTTAAACACAAACCAATCCCCAAACTTACAGTTTTCTCCTAAATGCAAGAATTCTTGAGCTTTGGGTAAAAAACAAGGGGGAGAAAGCCCATTCAAAACCTTCTATGCACTTGACATGAAATAACTGGCAAAATCAAATAGTCCATTTTCATTTTGTTCTCTCCTTACTATATCTATACAGAAAACTACAGATTGCCTCTTCTTATTCATGTCCATGATATTCAGACCTAGATGCATAAATTCCTCCACATTTTGATATAAGAACAAGTAAATTATTAATGAAGGAAATCTGAAAGAACCTGTTAATGATAGACTCATCAGCTATGAATTTACTGCTTCTTGCCAATAGGATGGAATATCTAGCACCATTCCCAGCTTTAGCATCATGGCAAACATCCCTAACATTGTTTTATCCACCATACTGTCATCATATTTGCCCAGAATTTTAGCAATGTTGCTTAGTACTAGCTGAATCTTAGTATCAAAAACCTCCATAGGAAAATTCTTGTTGTCATGCTGAAATTGTTGTGTGTTGGGCTTTAGAAAATGAACAAGCTAATTGAAGTCTTCACCTGCAAGATTATCATAACATGCTACTAAATATTCATCGGAGAATTGAACACATGACTCTGACTCAGGGTAACAGAGGGCTTGGTGGATTAACTAGGCGGACACTGTAATATTCCCAATTATCCTCAAGCTAATTGGAATATTAAATTTTTCTTTACTTTTCTATTCATGAAAAAATGTGAAAGGGAGGAACATAAAAACTCCTAAGATCAGTGAATAAATGAATGCCCCATGTGAACAAGGCTAAATATGTGCTACTTTAATAAAACACCCTTATGTGTGAAAGGGGCTGAAACTTTTGACTGGGTCAACAGGACCAAATCAACAGCGTTGTCCAGATTCAATGAACCTCCTAGATGCACAGTGTAGTTTTAGATGGAGGCCACACATGTGAAACGAGCTAAATCATTGAGATGGTTTAGGGTTTTGAAAGATCTCATTCTTATAAAAGGAAGAGGAGGACAACAAGAGAGGGGTTGTTGATGACCATATTATTTCTGTTTAGAAATTTCTCATTCTCTTGGCTATTTAGTAGAGAATAGGGTTATTTAGCACAAGGATCTCCTGTTTAGGAATCCTTCTCTTTCCTTGAGTAGCTCTTGGGAGAGACTTGTATTACTTGTCCACTATCAAGCTTAAGGCCAAGCTTCTCCTTTCAACTACAGCTCAGATCCTGTTGAGGGTTTGGTTGTAATTTCAAGCTGTAGTAAGTGGAGGCTAGATCTATTCAGATCTAGGCCAATATAGTGCCCCTTTTCAGTGGGAGAGGCTTCAATCCCACTGGAAAGAGTGTTATAGATCATTTGAGCTTCAAACCTAAATCTTGGCATCAAGCCAAATAGTTCTTCAAGCCTAAAACGTAATCCCTCTTCTAGTATTGCAGTATCTACAAAGAGGAAAGTTGCAGGGTGATTTGGCAAAGTTTGAGGAGTGATCTGTGGTGTTGGGGATCTGCCCTTCACTGTGGTGATCCATGGATTTCTATTCTATTCCATGTTACATTCAGATATGATATGAATACTCTTGTATATGCTTCAAAAATACTCAATATATCTGCAGATCTACTGCATAGAATCTCAGATCTACTCCATGTGCTTCATGATTTGATGAAATCCCCAAGGGGAATGTAAAGTAGAGACATTATAGTGTATGGATCTATCATAGATCTGACTGTTAATGCATTATTTTTCTCTATATATGATATGTAATCTACTTCTGTAGCACACTCAATAAAATAACATTATCAAGCCTTTGTAGTCAATTCTATGTGTTGCAACACCTCGTTTTGAGGGTTTCTTTCTATATAAGTCTTCTATTTTTTGTTCTAAGACTCATGGGCTTCAATATAATTCTAATTTTCTGATATATATGACATTATTGAGCCTCCATATTGGCCCATTACTTCTACCTTGTTGAACTGCGTTATTTTCTGAGCAGTTTTATCATATAGTGTTGTAATCCCATTCTGTGGCATTTTCCAAGTTGTACTAGGTGTGGGAGACATGTTTAACCTACCTAGAAGGATTTTTTTCTAATCCCCTCTTGGATTCAGGTCTTAGATGGTAAAATATAAGGGATCCAAGGGTTGGTTTCCAATCCTATAGCATACATTCCTAAAAATGCATTTTTTCAGGCATGCCTTGCTAGCAGTCCCAATTTTGGGATATTACAGTGGTATCAGAGCAACTTTCTTGGAACATCCTGTGATTTCATTGAAAAGAGCCAATATGTATTTTCATGAAAATAAGAGACTAAAGAAGAAGTATGATTACACTGAAGACATAGAATAAAAGGGTTAAACCCCTTTATCTTGAAGAATGAAAGGGAAAGAGTTCTCAAAAACTATGTTCCGAAGTCTGTATGAGCTTAAAGGAGAAATCAAAGAAATGAAGAGGGCAAGACATGAAGGTCCCTCAAGAAGATATTTACATGAATAAAGCCCTAGTTCTTCATCTTATATGTGCAAGCACTCAGCTACACAATCATATCCACAACGTTATTCTATGCGTAGATCTACTGCAAGAGAGATGAAGGAAGAAGATGCACCAAAGAAGGAGACTTTGAGTGATTATCTTCAGGAGTATGAATCTAAATCTTGGAAAATCAAGGATCACCTCAGCTTCCAGGAGTTCTTCCAGCTCAATCAGGAAAGGAGATCTCACAAGAACAATATAAGGAGAAGAGGTAGATTCTTTCTGCCAAATTTTGATGGATCCTCCACATGCACAACCAAAGCATGGATAGATCAGCTAGACTCATATTTGGATCTACATCAAGTTTCAGAAAAGGAAGCCCTTAAGGTAGCAGTGCTGCATCTTAAAGGTAAAGCCTATGCTTGGTGGTTTTTTGAATATTTCTCATTAAAGAATGCAAACATATCTACTTATGAAAAGTTCACTAGGAGAATGGTGAAAATATTTGATGTAAAACAAGATAAAACATCTTTGATTGAGCTAGCAAAGAATGAGAATGCAAAACCTATGCATGAGTTGGAAAGATCTGTTGTGAAAACTCCACTTCAGATTTCTATTGAAGGGGATAAACACTTTTGTGATATCTTGTCAAAGGCAAGATCCCAATTGCATGAAGAGATTTATTCTCAAAAGGAAATCATGGAGATTCCTCTTTCAAAGGAATACCAAGATCCAAGGTCTCTCATTGATAATGAGGCTTTCTCAAATATTAATGAGAAGGAAGATCAAGAGGGCAGTAACAACGCTGTCACTTCAGAAGAAGACCCATCACCCCATGGGGATGGACATGAATTTGTTGTTTCAAGGGAAAGATATTTTTCATATTTGCAAATGATTCCTAAGGAGCATTTTGTGACAACATTATTGGGCAGTGATACCTTGCTTCAAGCAAGAGGAGGAAGGATGGATCAGCATCCAATGATGAGGAGCATGCACCCTTATTTATTTCAAGGGGTTTCTATTCATGAGAAGGAGACTGAACTATGCAGTAAGGAAAGGGACACATCATTCCAACCATTCATACAGTCTACTTCATATATTGATGTCTCTTTACATGGAGGCATTCCACCAGGGAGACCCCCTAATGGGAAGAAGAATAAATTGTTCTCTCAACCTTGTGCAACAGTGACATATTTGGATACCACAACTCTGAGATCTATTGATGGATTCCAAGGAGGGCTAAACAATTTTCTGAAATTTATTTTTCTATTTCTCACTCATTTGTTTGCGCTGGGAAAGAATAACTCAGAAATATATGATGACATTAGCATGATGTCAAATGGCCACTCCATAGATTTGGGGTAGAAAATGATAACTCTACATAAAAAGAAGAATTCTGAAGAAGGCAAGAGGGGGCCAACACTCTTGTATTCATGGACCAAACTATGAAGGTTTTGGAAGAGAGAAACCTTTCAAAAGAAGGTTGATCTTCCTATTCTTCAATATTTTCTTGCACAAGATCAGCTGCAAGAGAGGCAACAAAGATGGAGCTACACAACTCCCACGTGTGACTTTGGCATTCAACATGTCAAGGAGGGGAGCCATGATGTGACAATTACTTCATTTCATAATTCTATAACACTGTCATTATTGAAGAGATTGGATCCATATTGGAAATCACAACTGTTGGTGGAATATTCCAAGGATCTTCACACATGCATGATTCTTGATGACCAACTACAAGATGAGGGCTATTTAGTCCAATATGGAGTCATCTATGATCATGGTAGGATCTTCTTATCTAGAGCTTCTAAGCTCAAGGAGAAGTTACTACAAGGAGCCTATGAAGAGTTCTGTTTCAGCCACACATATTCTATGAAGCTCAACAACATCATCTTGAGGAGCTATTATTGGAAGGGCTTTGAAAAAGAACTATATCAGCATTGTCAAATATGCATGAACCTTGTGGAGTTGGAGCAGCAACAAGACTCTAAGATAGAGTTATTTTAGCCAACTCTTCCTACCTTGGGAGAAGGAGAAAGATCCATAAACCACTCCACTTGTATAAGGAGAACTATTGGTGAAGAGCATACTTATGTAAATCATGTTTTATTTTCTGATTGTATGCATTATTTTACTATGTATATGTAGGCCATGACTCCTAAGAGGAGTGTTATACCTTATAAATTCATGGCCAAATTTGGGCCAAAACTATTTCTGATTATGGCCACTACCTTGGTGAACAAAGGGAGATTTTGCAGCATGATGGGAACTTTCCTAAGGCACCAAATATATCTTCCACTTTCAACCATGGAAATATGTTATGGGTAGCAAGTAAGTGGTGGGAAAACCACTTACCACATCTAGATTTGAGGCAGGTAGGAGATGCACTACGCTGGTTACTCTTGGGTGAGTTTGGGTACTACCCAAAGATTTATATTTTCTTGTCTCATACCTTGTGTGTTAATGGGAGGATGCAAAAGAAGAAGGCATGGTTTCTTTGGTTGACAAGAAGAGAGTTTGGACATCACATGCTAAATCTCATGTCCATACTTTTGGTTGGGATGTATATCATGTATTTACATGTATTTCTGTTTCGAATGTATCTCATGATCATGTATGTACTTGCGTTTGGGGGAAAATGTAACTCTCACATGAGAAGGCATAAGAGAGCTTTTTTGTATCATGATGATAATGATGCTCTGATCTTTGTTGGGAACATGATGGGAGGGATGACACATTGGTTGGATGTGTCCATTGGGAATGAAACTTCCCATACTTATGCATACTTCAAGAAGGGGATGGAACATTGTATGGTTGTTACACTATGTCTTTTGTTTCCTTATGTAAGAAGCCATATGATTGACTTATGTCTTTGGGAAAAGTCTCTCACATGGGAAGATTTTTGGCAAGACATGTGTTACTGGAGTCACATTCAGATAACACCTCTTATCCTCTATTATTTTCAAGCGTTGGAGAAGATTATGGCAGCAAGAAGGTGGTGGGATGGCCACTTATTGTACTATGTTTTGAGGTAGCAAGAAGAAGAACAACGCTTGTCTCAATGGAGGGACTATTGTCATCATCCAATATATCATATGACACTTAGTCCATGTTTCTTTTGGAGCACATATGGTGATGATACTTTATTCACTATATGCATGGAAGATTGGGCAAGGAGAGTCCCTAGAATCAATGAAGGGAATCATGAGGTTCCAAGTATCTTTTGGCTTCATGAGGACTATGTTATTGCAGCCCAAGATCAATAGCTCCACATTTTTCTTAAATGGAGGGAGCGACAGCGTAAGTTGAACATTCTTACCTCTCATTTCTAGCCATGTAGCCCTTATACATTGCATAAGGAGGGGATTGGTGACTATTTCTGTGAGCTACCAAAGATGGCTCACTTTTTTTGGATGATAGCATGGAGATTGAATTTTCTCATGAGGGTTGAAGCACCCACTTTTCATCATCTTCCATGCCATGAGAAGACCAATGGACATCATATGTTTCTTTCTATGTATCTCCCACTTCTTCATGATGACATCTATTTGGGTTATTCACCAAAGGAAAACTTGTATTCTTGGGAGGAGACAAATCCATTGAGATTTTACAAAGTCCTTGTGAGTTGCTTGAGGACAAGAAACATTTTGGAGGGGAGGACTGTAATATTCCCAATTAGCCTCAAGCTAATTGGAATATTAAATTTTTCTTTACTTTTATGTTCATGAATAAATGTGAAAGGGAGGAACATAAAAACTCCTAAAATCAGTGAATAAATCAATGCCCCATGTGAACAAGGCTAAATCTGGGCTACTTTAATAAAACACCCTTATGTGTGAAAGGGGTTGAGACTTTTGAATGGGTCAATAGGACCAAATCAACAGCGTTGTCCAGATTCAATGAACCTCCTAGATGCATAGCACAATTTTAGGTGGAGGCCACACATGTGAAAGGAGCTAAATCATTGAGATGGTTTAGGATTTTGCAAGATCTCATTCTTATAAAAGGAAGAGGAGGACAACAAGAGAGGGGTTGTTGATGACCATATTATTTCTGAAGAATATGTCTATTTAGACATTTTTCATTCTCTTGGTTGTTTAGTAGAGAATAGTGATGTTTAGCATAAGGATCTCCTGTTTAGGAATCCTTCTCTTTCCTTGAGTAGCTCTTGGGATAGACTTGTATTACTTGTCCACTATCAGGCTTAAGGCCAAGCTTCTCCTTCCAACTACAACTCAGATATTATTGAGGGTTTGGTTTTCGTTGCAAGATGTAGCAAGTGGAGGCTAGATCTATTCATATCTAGGCCAATCTAGTGCCCCTTTTCAGTGGGAGAGGCTTCAATCCCATTGGCAAAAGTGTTATGGATCATTTGAGCTTCAGATCCAAATCTTGGCATCATGCCAAACATTTCTTCAAGCCTACAGTGCAGTCCCACTTCCAGTACTGTGTTATCTGCAAAGAGGAATTTTGCAGGGTGATTTGGAAAAGTTTAAGGAGTGACCTCTGGTGTTGGGGATCTGCCCTTCACTGTGGTGAGCCATGGATTTCTATTCTATTCCATGTAATATTCAGATATGATCTAAATAATCCTATATATGCTTCAGATATTCTGAATAGATCTGCAGATCTACTGCATAGAATCTCAGATCTACTCCATGTGCTTCATGATTTGCTGAAATCCCCAAGGGAAATGTAAAGTAGAGACATTATAGTGTATGGATCTGTCATAGATCTGATTGTTCATGCATTATTTTTCTCTAGATATGATATGTAATCTACTATTGTAGTACACTCAATAAAATAACGTTGTCAAGCCTTTGCGGTAAATTCTATGTGTTGCAACACCTCTTTTTGAGGGTTTCTTTCTGTATAAGTCCTCTATTTTCTGTTCTAAGACTCATGGGCTTCAATATAATTCTGATTTTATTATATATATGACATTATTGAGCCTCCATATTGGCCTACTGCTGCTACCTTGCTAAACTGCATTATTTTCTGAGCAGTTTTGTCATATAGTGTTGTAGTCCCATTCTGGGGCATTTTCCAAGCTGTACTAGGTGCGGGAGACTTGTTTAATCCACCTAGAAGGATTTGTATCTGATCCCCTCTTGGATTCAAGTCTTAGATTGTCAAATCTAATGGATTCAAGGGTTGGTTTCCAATCCTGTATAATACATTCTTGAAAAATGCGTTTTTCAGGCATGCCTTTCTAGAATTCTCAATTTTGAGATATTACAGACACTTGCAGAATATTCTCTCCCTGAAAATTCATCACAAAAAATTTGCCAGGATACATAATGGAGACCATCCAAGATATCAATTCAGGAAAAAGATGAGTTCTAGGGATACATGCAGACAACAAACCAGACTTGGCCATGGCAGCATACACTGGAGAAGCTTTATCGTTCAAGAGGACTTGTTGGTAAAATGGAAGATGAATCGGGGAACAATTCGTGTCTTGGATATCCCTCTCGGTATCCATGAGAGGGATATGACTAGCAGAACCAGACAGAGATGAACACTTGGCCATAATTCAGGACTACAATGACCAATGACTTGCAAGGTGGCTAAATTTTAAAAGGGCGACGAAAAATTGAACAGGACGCAACACAAATCAATCTCAAACATTAACTTAATCCGAAATGACTTCAAGAAAATGTAAATTTCGTTTAAATAGGTGGCGCGGCCTTTTAAATTAAATGTTGACATGACGCGCTAATGAACTATTGAGTTCACCTAACGTGGAGGACAGTTGTGAACAACTCAGTTCCTTACATCATTGCGGGGAGTCTTGGGGTACGGAGAAATATTTTGGCTTCTGCCGCTGCATTCAATCTCCAATGCACATCTGTGTTTCTCCTGCAGTCAACCCGGTCAACTGCGGAGGCACCCTTCAATTTAACTCTCGTGCTTGTTGTGCCCACGGGTTGAGTCTTTCGATCAGAGTATGAGCTTTCATCACATCCTGCTTGATATAATGATCGACCTTTAAACTTTAAGTCGGGGAAACACTTCCTAAGGTTCAAAGTATCTAAAATTATGATTTTAATGCAACGAAAAGAAATATTTTTATTCCAAATTATAAATATTATAATACTTTAACATATTTTTGACAATTTTCTATTTTTATATTTTCAGAGTAAAAAATAAAAGGATATTGAAAATGATCCACAACATCTGGCTCCACCTAGGGATAGTGTTTTTTTCCACGAAACACTAAGAACTTGCAAATCAGTGCCTTCACTTCGGGCATGGATTCAAATGATGCTTAATGAAAAATATACAATGAGGAAAATCGAATATGTACAAATGATGAACCTGTTATCTTTAGTGATGGGAATAATGTTTCAGATACTGCCCGTTCAGAGGCTACCCAACTGTTTCTCCATCAATATTTTCCAGCATGAAAGTTTTATTTGATCTAACTTCAATGATTTTGTAAGGACCATACCATAGAGGATCAAACTTACCATGTTTTCCCTTCTCCTGGTATCCCATCGTAGAACCAGATCTCCAGTTTGGAACATAATCTCCTTTGCCTTTCTGTCAAAAATGGACTTCATATTCTCCTGGTATCCCATCTTAGAACCAGATCTCCAATTTGGAATATAATCTCCTTTGCCTTTTTGTCAAAAATGGACTTGATTTTCTCCTAGTATGTGACCAAATTGTCTCTGACTTTATTTCTACTTTCACTCAATTCTATTACCTTATTCAGCCTTCTTATTTATGCATTAGGTCCTTCTTGTGCTTCTTGAAGAAAAGAAATTACTATTTTTTCTAACTAAGTGGGAAACAAAGCTTGAATACCATATACTAACTCATAAGGGGACTTACCAGTGGATCTTCTTGTAGTCATTCTTACTGCCCAGAGAGAAAATATCAACTTTGAATCCCAATTCTTCTAGTTCTCATTAATTGTTTTCTTCAGGATCTTGACCAATGTCTTGTTTGATGACTCTTCTAATCCATTCCCTTGAGGATGATATGCTGTGGAATGAGACAATATCACATTATAAGTTTGAAAAAATATTATAAACCTGACTGAGTTGAATACCTGATCATTGTCTGTGATGATTTTCACTGGACATCCAAACCTGCTGAAAATATTCTCTTCCAAAAACTTCATTACTACCAAATCATTTTCTTTCCTGGTAGGAATTGCCTCTACCCATTTTGTAAAATAATCAGTGGAAGTTAGAATCCAGTTAAACTACCCACTTTATGGTGGATTAATTTCCCCAATAAAATCTAATCCCCATTGTCTAAAGGGTTCTTCAATAAAAACAGGAAGAAGAGGTAAAGGAGCTAACCTTTTCTTTTCTGCAAATAATTGGAATTTTTGACAACTTCTAACAACTCTGTATACATAATCAAATAAAGAAGGCTAGTAGAGACCTGATTTAAGAATATTATGAGCAGTTACTTTCCAACTGTAATTTCCTCCACACAAACATTCATGATACTCCTTGATCACTTCCATTGATTCTCCTTCTGTCAAACATAGCAACAAGACACCAGCAGGATCTTACCAATATAATTTATCATCAATTATAACATAAGGTTGAGATTTGAGTTTTTGGGCTCTATATTTTGATCTATTGATTGAGGGAGGGCAAGAGAAAAAAAAAAATAGTGAATAATATCTTTATACTAGTCTCAGTAGAGAAATTTGTATTTGATTGCTAACCTTGTTTTAATCTGATTAGTCTCCTCAACTACTTCATCTAATGGTGCAAGCAAATTAATTCCCATAGTTTGGAAATTAGATTCTTTTAGCAACTTAGCTAATCCCTGTCCTTTGATAAACTTAGTAGGCTTACTGTCCAAATCATATTCTTGGATTTTGGCAATCCATTTTCCTCTTTTTCCCTCTATATCACTCTAAAATTTTGATTATAATGCAATGAAAAGAAATTTTTTATGCCAAAGTATAAAGATTATAATACTTTAACATATTTTTGACAATTTTATATTTTTATATTTTCAGAGTCGAAAATAAAATGATATTGCAAATGATCCACAATAGTAGGAACAATTTTTTTATTGAAAAGTTAAGTTGTTGTTCTGCAAGTTTCGAAAATGTGCAACATGACAAGGTCAAATTCAGCAATAGTTGGTAAACATATTCAAGGAAAATTGTTTCGTTTAAAGAAAAGCTCCAATTAGTGAAATCAGGGAAATTTCAGTGGATTAAGATTGGAAGAGTGGGGAAACAGTCTCCTCATCTTCAGGTTCAGTAGTATAAAGAGATTTTGGGGTCCAAAATCTTCCCAGTCGGGAGGTGTGATTAGGAGATCATGTCCAAGTTCAAAAAATGCTCAAAAATAAAAGTTCTCAAAAATGTTTGCATCCTGAACGACTGGAAAGGTCTCATCACTGCAATTATGGCGCCATGAACGGTTCACAAAAAAGAGGTCGTATGTAGAATTTATGAAGGTTTGAAAAGCCCAGTAAACTCCAAAAATGAGTTGACCAAGTTTGAATTTTCAAAATTTTGAAAAATTAAAAAAAGAATATTCCATTTGGGCGAGTAAGATCCTGACAAGTGGGAATTATTGGTTGGAGGTTTGTTTGACTTGGGGATTTTTGGCCTATCACGAGCTGCCACATGGAAAGGCTGGAGACCGCCATGTGGCCCCAAGTGGGAGGTGGATGAAAAAAAAAAAAAATTATGGTCTGCAGGATTCGAACACGAACCTCCCATCCTCCAGCATAGTGACCCCACCAATTAGGCTATATGTTGGTTTTTATTAAATATATGAGCCGTGACATATTTATGTTTTAAATATTCAACCGACAGAAAATTAAAGGGCTAGCCCCGACACCATATAACTGGTGCCCATGACCAAGAACTAGCACTTGCAATTTCAATTAACGGTTATCCACAAGGTCCACCATGTGGCCAGAACAATCGGGGGGTAATGCAACAGTTAGTGTCATGGTCTATCCGCACGGTTAAACCGACAATTCCCGCGGAAATTCCACATGTGACCGCCACTCCAGCATTTAATAAAACTACTAGACTGCCGATGGTTTCAGCTAGTAGGAGCTCCAAATCTGGTGAAATTGCTAATCTGGCAGAGTTATCTGGAGTTACTCCACATTTAGTGGAGGTTTTCAAGGGATATTGGCCAAAATTTGTTTTTTCCATAACTCCTTCATTTTTCGACCAAATTGGGTGCAAAAATAGTCAATTTGGTGTATTCTCGACATTTTGAACACATTGGCATATTTTTTAGAGCTATCAGAGGCAATATTCAGTATATTTAGCTTCGGGGAAGATCAAGGAGCCATCAGGGCTACCATGGTGTAGGCAGTGTATTGGACATCCTTTGTCTATTTTATACAAAATGAATAGTTGTATTTGGCTATTTCATACATTATGAAGTTGATTTTACAGAGAGAAAAACCTATTGAGGCTTATTTTCACTTGTACTTACCATTTTTTGGCCAATAAGATATGAGTGACATGCCATTGGGAGCTGGACTAGCATATGTAGCACAGGAGGGGTGAAATGCTTCATCAAATTTGCTGAGTAATGTGCTATGTGATGTTTTATTCTATGTTATTTAATATTGTACAATGATAAACAATTAAAATACTTAATTAATCATCACATATAAATATGTTTAACAAATCTAAAACTATTTGTTTCACCTGCAAAATTCAGAGAACCTTATGCACACATTTTAATTACTGTTTGGATACTTAGCACAGCAAAATTAATACATTCCATTCAGATCAAGTTGGTATCAGAGCTCAGGTTTTGAGCATTAGGAGAGAGAAAATCTTTCTATATTGTTACTATGCAAAGTTTGTTTAATTATTTGCAAGGTTTTTCATGCTTAATAGGCTGAAGATTAAGAGAGGAGAAGGTCAATTGGCAAGGAATTTGAGTAATCCTCAGCCAAGGAGGGAAAAAGTGCCATTATCTCCACCTTTAATTTTACCTCAAAGATAAGAAGAAGAAGCCATAAGCATGTCTTCAAGGGAAGGAGAAATCCATGAAGAAGTGGATCCTAAAGAGGAAGAAAGGGTGTTTAGAAAAACATTCCTTGATTTGACAGAAATGGTGAGAGTCCTTTATCAAGAAAGGAATGAAATGCTTGAAGGAGAAGGCTTGAAACTTCACAAGGAAGGATAAGGATCATCATAAGGCCATAATGATGAAGAGAAATCTAAGAAGGGTAATGGAGGAAATGGAGACAGTGGAAAGTCATTGTCATCACAATCATCTTCATCTTCATCATCATCTACCTATACATCATACTCACAAAGTCAAGAACACGGGTAAAATTCCTTTTCTTAAACCTTATGTTAAGTTTGAATTGCCAAAGTTTGATGGTGAAGTAAATGCGGAAAAGCTAGATAATTGGATTAGGCAATTAGAGGTCTACTTGATAATTCAAAATTTTCATGATGATGTAACTAAAATTCAGCTAGCTTCATTGAGAATGGAATGTGTAGCTCTTGTTTGGTGGGAATCCAAAATAAAGGAGGAGATCAAAAAATATGGTAAGATTATCTTATCATGGTCTGATTGAATTTCTACAATAAAACAATAGTTCCATCCATTAGCTCACATGCAGAAAGCCAAAATGGATTGGCAAAATTTTAAACAGTTAAAAGGACAAAATGTTCAAGTTTATGCTCAAGAATTTAGAAGAAGAGCTCTTTTACTAGGAATTGATTTGCATAGCCAAGGCACTTTACTCAAGTATATAGGAGGTTTGCATACTTACCTAAGACATACCATTCTCATGTTTAACCCTACAAGCTTAGATGAGATTTGTGTTCAAGCCACACATTTAGAGGCAAGGGGTAAACAAAATTTAGAAGGGAATGCGGAAAGCGAGTTTAAAGGAAAATGGAAGAAAAAGAGAAATGCAAATTCTAGAAAAGAGAAGGGAAATTTTTTTTTCAAACACTGTTCTAAAAAAAGCCATGATGAGGATCATTGTTGGAAACTTCATCCGAAGTTGAAACCAGAAAGTTTTAAAACCAAAGATAAATCCAAGGAGAAATGCAAGATAGTTGTAATAGATGAACAAGACTTAAGGATTGAATCAGGAGATGAAACAAAAATCATAGCTATGGCACTAAAGAACTTGAAGGGAAAAGAGAATGAAACTAAACCCAGTTCTAGTATTTCTAACTATCACATAGAAGCTCCAAGTGAAGAGAAGAGAATTGAACTGTTTCATGTGAGGGTCATTTCCAAACATACCAAGTTTGACACACTATTTCATAGTGGGTCGTAAGAAAATTTTATTTCTGAAGACTTATTCAAGAAAATAAATCTTGAAACCATTCCACATCTGAAAGCATATCCCCTTGGTTGGATTTGTAAGGATGCAAATTTACAGGTTTCAAAGAAGTGCATGTTGCACTTTGCAATAACAACACAATTTAGTAACACGGTTGAATTAGATGTTGTTCCGCTTGATATTATAGGTGTGGTCTTGGGTAGTACTTACTTGTATGATAGGAAAGATACCTTCCATCTCCATGAGAACAAGTACAATTTATTCAAGGATGGAAAAGAGTACATTGTGAGAGCACATCGCAAAAAAATAGACTCTTCTTTAGTGAATGCAGGGAAAATGATTTGAGGCTCTTCAATGCAAGTCAAAAATTGAAATTGATGATGATTAAGAAAAAGAGAAGTTTACATAATCCTTTTCATGTAAATTCTAATGTAAATAATGATTTGTTTCAGTCTAAAAGTAGGTTGTCTTTGAAAGAAGATGACAAGAAGTTGCAGCAATCGTCTTTGTTGTCGATTGGTGCAGAAAACAAAGTGTCAGTGCAAGGAGGTGCAAATATCCAAGAGAGGGTAAAGCATCCAAGTAGAGAAGGCACAAATTTCAGCAATGATCATTGCTGGTTTCAGAATGGCAGAGTACTATGGCAAGGAAAGTTGGCCAGGAATCGACACAAGTGCAAGGCTAATTCAACAAAAAATTTCCATAAGGACAGGATGCAAGGTGAAAATAATTTTCAGTTTCCTTTGAATATAGACCAATGTAGGAAAAATTTGTTTACTACAAATTTAAGTTGTTGTTCTGCAAGTTTTGAAAATGTGCAGCATGACAAGGTAAAAGTCAACAACAGTTGGTCAATAGGTTCAAGGAAAAAAAAATTGTTTCAAGGAAAGCACCAATTAATGAAATCAGGGAAATTTCAGGGGATTAAGATTGGAAGAGTGGAGACACACTCTCCTCATCTTTAGGTTCAGTAGTCTAGAGATATTTTGGGGTCCAAAAGCTTCCTAGTGGGGAGGTGTGATCAGGAGATCATGTCCAAGTTGAAAAATGCTAAGAAATGAAAGTTCTCAAAAAATTTTGCAACCTGAACGACCAGAAAGGTCTCATCACTGCAATTATGGCGCTATGAATGGTTCGCAAAATAGTGGTCATATGCAGAATTTATTAAGGTTTGAAAAGCCTAGTAAACTCCAATAATGAGTTGACCAAGTTTGACTTTTCAAATTTTTGAAAAATGAAAAAAAATAATATTCCATATGGGTGAGTAGGATTATGACAAGTGGTAATCGTTGGTTGGAGGTTTGTTTGACTTGGGGATTTTCGGTCTATCACTGGTTGCCATGTGGCAGGCCCACAGACCGCCACGTAGGCCCAAGCTGGAGGTGGATGACAATAAATTTTTTTTTTTATGGTCTGTAGGATTCGAATGCGGACCTCCCATCCGCCATCACAGCGACCCCACCAATCGGGCTATATGTTGGTTTTTATTAAATATATGAGCCGTGACATTTTTATGTTTTAAATATTCAACTGGCAGAAAATTAAAGGGCTAGCCCTGACACCATATAACTGGCGCCTATAACCAAGCGCTAGCACATGCAGTTTCAATTAATGGTTATCTATGTGGTCCTCCATGTGGCCAGAACATTCATGGGATAGTGCAAAATTTAATGTCGTGGTCTATCCACATGGTTAAACCGGCGGTTCTGGCGGAAATTCTACATGTGACTGCCACTCCATAATTTAATACTATTGCCAGACCACCGATGTTTTTAGCTGGCAGGAGCTTCAAATTTGGTGAAATTTCTAATCTGGCAGAGTTATCTAGAGTTACTCCACATTTAGTGGAGGTTTTCAAGGGATATTGGGAAAAATTTGTTTTTGCCATAACTCCTTTATTTTTCAACCAAATTGGGTGCAAAAATAGTCAATTTTGTGTATTATCAACATTATGAACACATTGGAATAGGTTTCAGAGCCATCAGAGATCATCTTCAGGAGTTTTAGCTTTAGGGAAGATTAAGGAGCCATTAGGGCCACTATGGTGTAGGCAGTGTATTGGGCATCCTGTGTCTATTTTATGAAAAATGAATAGTCGTCTCTGGCTATTTCATACATTTTGAAGCTGATTTTACAGATAGCACAACATATTGAGGCTTATTTTCACTTTTAATTACCACTTTTTGGCCAATAAGATATGAGTGACATGCCATTGGGAGCTGGACCAGCAGATGTAGCACAGGAGGGGTGAACTGCTTCATCAAATTTGCTGAGTAATGTGCTATGTGATGTTTTATTCTATGTTATTTATTGTTTTACAATGATAAACAGTTACAATACTTAATTAATCATCACATAGAAATATTTTTAACAAAGCTAAAACTATTTGTTTCACCTACAAACTTCAGGAAACCTTATGCACACATTTTAATTACTGTTTGGATACTTAGCACAGCAAAAATAATAAATTCCATTCAGATCAAGTCCTACTTGCCTTCACTTTCAACAAGTAAAGATGAGACCTAAATTTGAGTAGACATTTCACAAATATCACTAATAGTGGTGAAAAATTCACCCTTATCTTGTGTGTCAATTCCCTTCACATTGGTAGCTAAACCTTCCCTAAGTTCTTTAGCACTATCATGGTTAAGCCTACCTTTTTTTTATATATCCAAAAGATTGTTTGCAGTCAAAAAATTTGTTACAAGACAGAAAACCTGGCTTTTCCTCCAAAATATCCATATCAGCTTTAGGGAGGACTGTTGTAGCTTCTGATTGTAATTCCCATTCAGACACCTTGCCTGTATTTGTTGTTGACTGCCTAGATAAAACTAACACTTCACCCTTTTTCTCTTTGAGCAGATTTTGATCAAAAACCAATATGTCATTGTCATGTGTAGCTAGTTGAGATGCCAACCTACTCTCATGCATTCCATTGATTTTTCTCTCCCCATCATGCAAACTAGCTTTTTCTTTTCCAATGACAGAATTGGAAAAATAAGTCAGCTCTTTGTTTATGTCAGCATCAGGTGAACTTTCCAACTTAGATGGGTAATGAGAAACCACAACATTCCCATGCTCAGGATGCAGAACATTTCCAAGATGTTGCTTCTCTCCAATTACAGAATTAACAAAATTGTTGTTGCAGCTTTGTCTAGCATTATTGCTTGTTGATTCATATTGTTTATTCTTCACATTTCTAAGTTTTGAATGGCTAGATGACGGTCACCTCCAAAAATTCCCTTTAGGGGTTGTAGAAACTAAATATAAGGGAAACGATTGTGTTAAAACTCTTTTAGCATCTAAGTACAATGAATTCATAATAGTAGCAAATACAGTGATCTAACCACCAATTGAAGAAACATTTATGTTGTTGTCATAGAAACTATACTCCCCTAGTGAACCCAACCACACCCTGATTTCAGTTTGGGTGGAGAATGTCAAGCAATTAAGCCTAGTCATAATCACAACCTAGAAGAAAGAGGTAACCAATGTGACTATCATAGAAATATACTAGAGCTTGTGGTGCATGAAGGTAACCACTACCCTGATGAGCAAAGACAAGAACCATTGATCAAGGTATCTAAGAAGAAAAAAATTTAGGCCTATAATTCTTGAAGATGAAAATGCATCCTAAGTCATTGTGTTCACTAAATTTGAAATTTAAAACTTGAATTTAGACATACCTTAAAGTTGCAAGCAAATTGTTTCAATCGTTTATACAAACTTGTCATGTCTTAAAGGGATCAACAATGGTCTCTACTTAATGCAAGCCAATGAATGATTATATAAGTATAACATTATAGTTAAATTCAAAAACAAACATGAACCAAGTGACTCAAATTCTATCTACACAAAAATAATGTAAGAAACAGAGCAATGAAAGAAGTGCTCCTTTGTCTCTACATCACATAAGAAGCATCACTTGCAAATCCATTTTTCCCTTTAAATATGGAAATTCACCTCCATCCTCCACTAGTGCAAACATAACCACTATTGGCAGTAAGAGAAGTGTAAAGCTTGTGCATCAAAGGGTCAAACTTGTGTAAGCATAACCAGTGTTATCCAAGAGCAACATTGTGCTTATGCATACAAAGGAAGTTGGAGGTAGCCAAGCTAATAATGAATACCTTAGAGATCTAGAGAACATAACATAGCATAGGAGAAGACCATGACATTAAACTCAATACTGGAGACCAATTTTTTTGTGGATTTTTGTCCTTACCAAAATGAAACAAAAAAAAATTCCACATAGTACCCATATTATTGATAGTTATGCCACCCATGGAGCTATATCAAAAGGTTATAGTCATGCATAGGCACTGTGGTGGGAATTGAACTCAAGAAAAACTACTTATGGATATGCGACCTTAACCACAATGTCAAACCAAGGCCTTCAACAAGAGACCCACATCATATGTAATATACTCAAAAACACAAAAAAGTTAATAATTTCATTGCTAGAACATGAGACTGGGTTTAAATTAGGAATGCTTGTCTTTAGCAATTTTCCTAAAACCACATTTCAATGCCACTATCCTTAATTTAAACCCTGATGGGAGGAAACTTTATATCCACCACTAAAACTAGCAGAGGTAAATTGCATTCAATCATATAGGTTGTTGGAAATAGTGACAACAATAAAAGAATTATTATATTTTCATCAACATTCTAGCCTATAAATATAGATGTGGATACTCAACCTCAAAAACAAGGCTCCTGCACCACTTTTATGTGGAGAAACCATAAGTTCAATTCTTTTGGTCTACAACTTGACAAGGCCCTCCAAGGCTTAAAGTGACTCCACCATGAATATTTGGATGCATTCCATTTGTTTTTTGTGGTCCAATTTGCAAATATTTCCCAAGTAAAAGTGTTGCTGGACCTTCAGCCCCTACTAGTACATTTCCAAAACTTATTCCTAGAAAAGAAGGCATGGCTAAAAATGCACATTTTCTCTATGAGTAATTGTAGGATGATAATCTACAATAGAGGCAATTTGAGGAACACTTGAAAGTAATGGTTTCCAAACCTAGTGTCCAGGACCAGTGATAATGGATGGAACATGACCATATGAGGAGGGAGTTTTGGGGACTTTATGCATTACACCACCAATCCTTAGGTGATGAGGCTCATGAGGGTGTTGATTATTATCATTATTCATCCTTACACTCCCTAAATTATTACAGATAGAGGCACCAAAATTTTCTCTTGCACTGAAATGAATATCATGTGTTGGTCTTTGTAAATCTACCAATGGACCTCTATCAGTATTTATAACTCTATTTGGAGCCACAATTGCACCAATGTGGTTTTACTCCCTGATTTATTTTGTAGAAGAAACAAAGAAAATTTTGGCAATGGAAGGTGGATGAAGTAATGCACCAATGTGCATAGTGGGTACACACAAAATATTTCAGGAAGAGGGCATACACAATCTTTTGGCATACAGTAAAATTATTTATTACCCTGAGATGGATGCAATTCCTTCCATTATTTGGATGATCATTTGACAAAAAATAAACCAAATGTCCACGAGTTCAAAACTACTTTGATTTTCCTGAAGTCAACAAAGTTGATATCTGGTCTCTGGAAATATGTTGAAGTAAATGCAAAGGACCTGATGACTCAGGTATAATAAAAGTATATAAAAGTATATAAAAGTATTGACTCAACTACAATAATATTATATAATAGTATTGACTCAGCTATAATAACAGTATTGCAAAATTAGAAACCTTAGTGAAAATTGCCCTAGGATATTTACATGAGATATCCATAATCAAAAACTCCATCAATAGTACCACAGACTTCAGCCCCTTCCTACTTGTAAATTGATGAAAGAAGCAATAATTGTATGAAAATTCTTGTCATATACATAAAGAAAACCTACTGAGCACTTTCCTGAATGGGAATTGAATAAAGAATATTTTACTTACCAGATTAGGGACCGAAACCATTCCTGCAACTGAAATTATTTGTGGCAATTTATCATATATATTTTGAGTTTTTGGCCTTCAGTTTTGAAATTTTTTTGAAGTGCATCTTGGGAAATATTGTTTGGAGAAATTGGAGAAGTTTCCATGGGAGTCAGAGTTTGTGAGACAACGTCAAATGAAATGAATAAAGAGGAGCAACTAAATAAGGGGAGTTACTTTGTTTTAATTCATTTTCTGTTGATATTAGAAGGCTCATTTTTTAATAGTTTTTGAAGTGAGATCTTGGGAAATATTGTTTGGGGCATGTTCAATTGGAGAAGTGTCCATGGGAGTTGGAGTTTGTGAGATGACATCAAATGAAATGAATAAAGGGGATCAACCAAAGAAGGGGAGTTACATTGTTTTAATTCATTTTCTGTTGATATTGGAAGGTGATCTCATCTCAAGGAACCAACTAGGTTTTTTAGATCAATAGTAAGTTAGTTACTACTATGACAGGAGATAAGAGCAAGCTAGAAATAATAATGAAATAAAAATGCACAATAAGAAAATTCTCAAGGGATGATGCATGCACAAGCTCTAGACAATTTTATACAAGTTCAGATGACATTTGCAGAATTATCAAAAAACTTACTATAAATTAGGTTCGTCAACTTGGAAAAAGCACCTTGAATGTGTCTATAAAATATTAATATCCTAAGTCCAACTATGAATTAGAAACACTGATTAGGGAAAACACTGTCAGCTGGTGAAGCTAGAGGCTTGAAATTGTCCCATTGCATTGCATTTGCAACAATAGAAGATAATTTTAGGATTATAAATAAACCAGATCCATTTAAAATATGGGCTATTGAAACCTCACCAAGACCCTTTCAACATCAATCAGCCCATGATGTTGTCCAAACAATTGTTGGAGCTATACATAGCAGTGGAATGGGGTTATCTGAAATAAGAGATCCCAGATTCACAAGAAGATCAAATCTTAGCTTCTAACCCCAGAATTACTATAGATAGTGAGAAATATAGCACTACAATAGGATGGATCTCTATCAATGACGAGGCATCTATGTCATATTTCATAGAAAATTCAAGTAAGAAATGATTTCCATAAATACCACAACACAGATTTAAAAGCACTTGATGATGAAGGCCCTGCTTTCCATTTTTTCACTAGTATATAGACCACATTCAATGCTCAGACTATGATGATATGGATGTCTAAAATTTTTCTCACTTTTGACTAGAAGAACAATTAGGCAGCAGATATGATGAAGCCCTAAACACATCCAATCATAATCTATTTGGAGATGCATTGAAACCTGAACATTCTTCTCAAGTTAGAGAAGTGTATTTCGATCAGAAGAAAGTGAGATATGACACGATAATTTTATATATCCAACAAATGACAATAAATAGGTCAATGGGACTGAAATATACAGTTAGTACGAGTACAATGTGGGAGTGAAAACGCAAATCCTAGAAAATGCCAAAGCTAAATCTAGGGTAAAATGAAGCAAAGAAGAATAAAATAATAGGACATCCTCATAAACATGTATATAAAATGATCATGTAGAAGTCTAAGTGGGGGTAATAAAGCTATGGGAATTAATGGAAACACATTTTGCAGCTCAAAATTTCATTAAGAGTTTGAGAAAAATAGAAATATAACACCGACGTTGTATTTTGATGTCAATGATGAGTGTGGTAGAGATAAAAGAGAGGTATGCTCCTAAGGAAAATTGTGATGTGAAAATAGTGGGATGCTTCAGTCTAGCCACTACTCATTTTGTGGCAATGTTAATGACCGCCCTGTTGAAGAAAACAAAGAAAATTTTCCGACAAGTTTTTTGGCCTGCTTAGCTGGCTTGCTACACTTGGAAAGGGATATGCTACACTTCTCTTCATTTGATTCCTCCTTGAAAACAAACCATATTTCCAAATGATTGATAGTGTGAGGAAAGGTCCTGAATGCAAAGGAGGAATATCATGAGGAGGGAAAGAAACAAATTTCTACCACTCTTGCAATCACCCTAGATGACTTAGCACGTGATGACATGGGTATTATTCCATGCCTTTTTTCTACACTGGAAAATTGTTATTCAACCAACATATGACAAAATCCTGAGCGCAGATGGAGATAATGGACCAGACTGTGGTTCTAGTTTTCCTATTCCTAAGAAAGATTGTTATGTGCAAATAGTGGGATTCTTTAGTCTAGCCACTACTCATTTTGAGGTAGTTTTAATGACCACCCTATTGAAGAAGACAAAAAAAGTTTCCGACAATTTTTTTGGCCTACTTAGTTGGCTTGCTACACTTGGACAGGGATATGCTACACTTCTCTTCATTTGATCCCTCCTTGAAAACAAACCATATTTCCAAATGATTGATAGTGTGAGAAAAGGTCTTAAATGCATAGGAGGAATATTAACAGGAGGGTAGGAAATAAATTTCTACCACTCTTACAATCACCCTAGAAGACTTAGCACATGATGAAATGGGTATAAGGCCATGCATTTTTTCTACACTAGAAAATTGAAATTGAACCAACATATAAAAAAATCCTAAGCACAGATGGAGATAATGGACTAGACTGTAGTTTTAGTTTTCCTAAGAATGAGAGTAATATGAAACTCATTAATAAAGGGAAATCTTGAAGATCCCTTAAGATTCAAGAGACCAACACTTCTATCTGTGATTTTGAACATGGTAGAAACTTTGGCACCCATAATTATGTGCATCTCCAATCAACATTACCTATTAAGTTTAAACAAAATAGTGCAAGATCTGATATTTTTTTCTTTGAAAATCATCCTACATATGACATGGACTCTGATGAGGAATAAAATAAGATTAATCATATCATCAAGCTGTTTTGTGAACCATATGATACAAAGGTAGAAAGGTACTCTTTCTACTTGACAGGGTCCATCCTAGGAGGTCCTAGCTTGGCTTTCTATATTACATCTTGAGGAAAATTGCATTGAGACATTGAACCTTTTGGCAAGTACAAAAACAATCCACCTTCTTCCTTCAATTTGAAATAGTACACCCATTCGCCACCATACAGAGAAAAGGTGTTTAAGTTGTTACGTGACATCAATTCAGCCAGTTGATTGAGTTGAGCCAATCAAAGCTTCTCCTCAACCTCGATTGGACTATGATCCTCAAACCAGACTCTGCACCTCAAGTTGTAAATATATGTCAGCTAGAAAATAGCTCTGGCTCACCCCTTATTTCCTTTCCCCCTCAAATCATTTCTAGCACTGGAAAAACATTGTTGGGGTTGGGGCTTTTCCCTTGCAGTGTAATTTATAAATAGGCAGTAGAGGGGAAAGAGACAACTTAAAAATGTTCTGAAAATACTTTGAAAAGGAGAAAATGATTAACTATACGCACAACTACCAGGGAGGGTGTGACGATGGGCAACATATTTGTTGAAGGCATCCTTATTTTAGATGAATAGTCTTGACATATTGAAAGAACAAAACAATATCTATGAAAAAAAGAGGACTTATGCAAACCCATAATTGATTGACTACACAGTGAGCAAAATCATTTCCAGGTTTGTCTCTTATTGTTCATAGGTATGATAATTGATCTTCAAAGGAGTTTCTTCTCGTAACTATTAATTATATTCAGGTAGCTATAATTTCTCATATAAAACAACCCCCTCTCTGCAACACTAAATGTTGATGGCCAGCATAAAATTGTTCCTATGTTTGATCCAGAAACGTTGGAACTTACGAACTTGAGGATAATGATGTATCTGTGGCTTGAAGCAGTCAAGTAATAGCTCTCGTCAGATTTCCTTGAATAATTTCTGCCATAACATGATGTTATATTTATCAATACTATAGTTTTCCAAGAGTATTCCCATCTTGAATATGGGATCCTAAAGCTCTCTAAAATGATCCTAGAAAAATGCCCTGATCTAAGCCTAATTTTTATGAATGTTACATTCATGAAGATGGGGTCATAGAAAAATTACTAAGAGAAACACCTGCAACAAATTTATGGATGATTTATCAGCATGCACAGGATTGAGCTATGGAAGGTCATTATTCATAAAAAAGAACCCAAATCCATACTAGAGTGATGAAGTTGATAATTTAGTGAAGATAAGAACATCCCAAAGCTTAATCATACCACAAATTAAAACAATCCAAGGACAAATGAATGAAGCCATCAAACTATTGCTTGAAAGGGTTCAAAATTCAAGGTAATATCCTTTGGCTCCAAGACACAGAGTGCATAGACTAAAATGGTTTCCAAAAATTAATATCCCTAGGAAAAGAAGATGGTAGGAACTCCAAAGGGTTATAAATTAGCTCAATTAAAAAGAAGCTTCACAAATAGGAAGACATTCGTGTTTCAAGTTACCTTACACGTTCCATAAGGGATCTCATAGTTATAATGGGGATAAGGCAAAAAATTCACCCAATTTGAATGAGTTTTCATGTCATACTAGTATGTCACTCAATCCCTTTGATTATTATTTCTAGATAAATAAGCTCAAAGACTCCCCTCACACCTTTGGATGTTATAATTATTACTTCCAAGAAAAATGAAGATAGCTCTAATTCATTTCCTAAAATACATGAATGACAAGGTAGAAGAACATACCAAGCCTTACAAATTGACCCTGCCAAAAGTGATGAGTTGCCCTAGAAACCCCATATTGTTGACCTGAATAAGTCTGGGTCAGTCGAGTCCAATGTTGGAAACTCACAAAATATTTTTCAGTAGTTCCAACATTCCAAGTCAATAATGTCAAACACTATTCCCAACCCTTGGTCAACTCATGCAATTAGTTTCCAAAACCATGCCATTATAACTTAGTCAAGTCAAATTTTTCCCAGTTCATATACATTGAACCCATCAACCATTCTAGATAGAAAATATGCGCTTCAACAAAAACACGTGAATGTAGAAGGTGGAATACACAATGTAAATGCAACCCAGAAAGAAAATCAACTTATAGCTCAAGAAAAAGCATAACATAGAAAGCTTGAGTCTTCTATTTGCAATATTGACACTAATTCACTTCCAGATAAGTCCCTTAAACCTGTCACACAAATATCTATTATTTTGGACTCTTTAATCAACAATGGTAGTTTTCTCTTAAGAGTCTTTTCCAGAGTCAATAAATTTAAAGAAGCGAACAAGAGAATGCAGATCTCAGTCATTTTGCTTCATTATTCCAACAACAAATAATAATTGCAAAGAATGTTGCCACTGTTGTAATACTTGGCAAGGGAATTATCATACAGAGATTAAGGAACTAAAATTGAAAATTTTCTATTAAGGATACTTTGATAAATGTTCATCAAAGATAAATGGTCATAGGGCATTTCTTCAAGTTTCAACAGACCTTGGATATTCCTCACATGGAACTTTAGGACTATATTATCGAGGAGGAGTGGATCTTTGGAGGCCATGTCTCGCTTGGTCAATTGAAGACCCTAATAGAATCTTGAAAGAAAATGAAATTTTACTTTTGAAGACCAACCACACCATTACTCAGTTCTTGTAATCACCCAATTATTCTTATAAATATACAAGGAAAATCCATCTTTCCTAGCATATGCTAAATTTATTGAATAATCAAGAAATGTTTGTACTAACAAACTTGGCAAGGAAAACGACTCCAACTCTATGACCAGGAAGTTGGTTGAGTATTGACATCCTTGGCTTGGAGGGGATTGATACTAACTATTCTCAATGCTATATTAGGAAGTTGACGTACAGTCCTATCAAACTAAAAATGGAGTATATCTATTAAGTATGGTCCAAAAATCCTTCTTCGGGTAAATTCATGAGAAGTATTGGATAATACTATGTATGAAGAAGAGGGAACATAAGAAACATTTTTTTGGGGGAGATTTTTTAAATTCAATTCTCCTATGAAGTGTAAACATTTTATGTGATTCGCATTAGGTTATAAATCCTTGAAATGGGAGGTCTTCCAAAAACCCTTCTTCAGGTAAATTCATGACAAGTCTTGGATAATGCTATGTATGAAGAAGAGGAATCATAAGAAACTTCGTTGTGGGGGATATTTTGGAAATCCAAAGCACATATGAAGTCTACAATTTTTATGTGATTAGAATTTGGTAACAAATACTTGAACTGGGAGGTCCTCCAAAAAAGGGCACAACAAGGTCCAAGGAGATGTGCACCTTGTTGGAGAGAGGTGGAGAAAATACATTGTTTTTCTTTACTAAGGAGGTATCAAAGGCTATTCTTCCACTACTTTAAGGTCAAGAATATTTGCAAGAGGCATCCTAATTAGACTATAAAAAGAAATGGTTCGAAGATAAATTTATCAAAACATAGATCTTATTCATATGATTGCACTTAGATCCATTTGATTGACAATGAACTCTAGAATCTTCTAGGAGGAGTTTCCCCCATTCCATGGTCAAAACCAAATCAAACACCTCTATGATGGAAGAAAATATATCACAAAGCCAAAAGTCCCTCCCTATGGAATAGGCCATCCTCACCACAAACTTCAAAGATTATCAAATCCATTCCCATGATTGGTATTTCCAATTGACACCATCATTAAAAGATGGAAGAATACACCATATACCCAACACGCTTTTTGATAAAAACCTGTGATAGAATGAAGGAAAAGGAATGAGAAGAGTATGAAATAAAGCATTCAACAAAAAGGGAAAAAAATACAATAAGAGCGAACACAAACCTTGCCTCTCATATCTTCAACAACAGTGATTATGGTAGCTCTCCATAAACCCTAGCAATGAGTTGTGGGGCTATAAAGGCCTCTCATGAAAAAAACCCTACAAATGTGAAATTTTTTAAAATAAATTTCAGTAAGCACAAGAATGATTCGTGATAATTTTTTAAAGGCAAGAGCACTCTCAGTCACTCAAGTAAACCTCTTGACTCACTTAGGGAGTGCTCTAGGTTCCTCGATTTCACTCCAAAAGCACTAGAGAAGTGCATTTATGAGAGTGCTTCCCATGGAGGCATGGAGCACTTCTTCATACTCGAAGATCTTATTGATAATTAGAAAATATCACAACCATTATTGTTGTTCAGTGTTATATATGATACCCTATATGTTATCTTTTACCGATTATTTTCAAATTTAAAGATATCAATTATTGAGGTGATATTATTAACTTTTCCCAAATGCATTTATTATTTCATCATCTTAATATTGGAACTAGCTCTGCTCAAGATTGGAATTAGACTAAGTCGTTGAGGTTCTTTTGAACAACCCAAAAAGTTTCCTTCCAATTTGGTTGCATCACAGTTGACAAACTAAGCGAAAAAAAGTTAGAATAGGTAGTTGAATATAAATTGCAAGTCAAAGTTGGAATCAATCGAATGTCGATCAAGACAAAAGTCTCTTTTCTAAATTGTTGATTATGATTTTCAATTGACAGAACCTAGGTTTAAATCTGCACCCTGCACTCTTATTAATTATCAGTCCAAGTCCTAGCATAACTTGGGGAATATATGAAGATCTCATTGACTATAAAATTGCTACCATGAACGGCTGGGAAAATGGACACTCCCTTTATTACATCAACATGGTAAGAATTTTTCACGATTGAGTGGAAAGAGTATCTCCCAGGAATATAGGAGGACATCATTCAACCAACAATGTGTGTTTATCCTATGGTGGCCACTATCTCCATCAAGGAAAATACTCTGATAAGCATTGGATATTGAAGAAATACAAGATGGGCAATATACTTTGCTATCAAACGTTAGAACTTTAGCTAGCAAAACTAAAGAAAACAAGGTTCTAATCAAACCAAATCTCTTTATACATGATTGAATGAAAAGAGTGTCAACTAACCTGCATTATATGCATATCCTATAGTGGGCACTATTTCCACCAAGGTAAAGACTCTGTTGACCATTGGATATGCAACCAATGCAAGCTACACAATCTAGTCTACTACTGAAAGTTATAGTCATAAACAAACTGAATGTGTGTATAACCTCGTTAAGCGAAAATATTAGCTAGAAATGTCAACAAAAACAAGCTTGTAATCAAATCAAATCCCAATCATGGTATATTTATAAATTTTGTTGAACACCTAATCCTCCATGGGTAGGTGTGGAAGACGAAGAGTTACAAAGGAGTCCAAGTGACCTTGGAAGATGAATCCAAGAGTCACATTCATGTATTATAAATGTACATCTATGTGTAATAAATATGTAACGAATGCCTATCTTTCTATTGTGTGTGTCGTGTGTGTTTATCTTTATCTATACACCATGTGTGTGTTTAACATGGTATTAGAGCTTATACGTTCATAACCAGGTCAACCTTGAGTAAGCCATTTTTTTTTGTGGCCTGTGTATATCTGCAAAATTCTGATCATTTTTGCAGCATTCAGAGATTTTCTGCAGCGGTGATTTTTGTAGCATTCATCAATCCGTGGCAGCATTTAGAAATTAGATTTGAAGAAGAGCAAAGTTGTGCATCTTAAACTTTGCAGCTCTTTGAATAAGAGAGAAACCAGCTACCTCAAAGGGTTATTGCACAACATTTTTTGCTGCACATTTACAAAATATTTGCAATGGCATTGTATTAACATTGTGAGTGGAAATTTCTTCTTCATAGTTGCAATCAATGTTTGAAGTATAACTTTGAGTTCTTGAGAAATTGTTGTATACTTATTTGAAGTCATTTGTATTCTTTTAAATTAAGTTGAATCACATTGTAAACGGGTGCATTATCTGTTGAAACTGACACCCTTTATTTTTTTAGCCTAAATTTTTGAGTCTTTATTTTTGAGACAATGGCCAAAATCAATGAGGCATTAGAATTTTTGAATAACATCATTCACTCCAGTGTTCATGATATGGTAAAAATGAGCAAGAATTCTCTTTGTAATATTAAAAGTTGTTTGCAAGATGCACAAGACAAGATTGAGTTTTTGCAGATGGAGTCTCAGCTTCAGCAAGATGAACTTCAACGAAAGAGTCACCATTCTAAACCTGTTTCTATTCAGAAAATTGAGAAGGACTCCCATCAGCAGTAAGAAGATAAAGTTGCAGTTGATTCACATTCAGTTCCTTGTACAAGAGCAGATTTACATGCAGATGCAGCAGCGCAGCCTGCACTTCCCAAGCCCATCATCAGACCTTGGGATGAGCTTGTCCACAACAAGCAAAAAACTGGTCTTGGATATGACAAGGATGTGTCCTTTCATATTCCAGACTACTCCAAGCCAATCAAATTTCAGAGTGTCGGATTCCTGTATGACAGTTCACCTGCAGCTGTTCCAAATCCTGCTCCACTTCCACAACAACAATAGATTGTAAAATGCCAACACTATGATCGAGTTGGCATATGAAAGATCACTATTTCGATATTCATCCATGCAAGAACTGTGGTCGACACACTCATTCTTCACACAGATGCTTCAAAAACAAGCTTCCTGCAAGAACAAAGATTCATCTTGGATGGATTTCTTCTTGGCAATGGGCATCAACAACCAAGAATATGTTTAAGTCACATTTCAGAACTTGTTCTCGAATATTGAACAAAATTGTATTTGAGTTTTTTCCATCATCTCACCTTGTACCTGACAGGGGGGAAAATGGTGGTCATATACAAGCTTCAATGTCAGATCAAGCGAGCCTGAGCCACAATTCGTCATTCCAGATTTAGAGTTGTAGCCAGAGACACAGCAGTTCAAGCGAGCCTAAGTCACAATTCATCATTCCAGATTCAGAGTTGTAGCCAGAGACATGGATGCCCATGAGCATGCCTTTGGTTGATGGACAGCTTTAAAACATCCATGTGAGGTTGATATTCTTCCTCTTTCGGAGCACTTCCTCTAGCAGAAGACTTCAACTTCTTGCCAGTTGGTTGAGTTCTAGGAATTGCATTAAGAATTCTAGTGTTGGTGGTCATCCTTAAACCATCACAGGTTATAGACTTCCCTTCTTTTAGGTTGAAGGTCTCCCTTTAAATATGAGGGACAATTCCTCTAGCAGAAGCCCTTAGCTTCTTGCCAGTTTTGGAAGAGTTATGGGAACTGCAATAAGCGTTTCGTTCCAGTGTTGGTGGTCATCCTTAAACCATCCTGATCCAGCCTAAGTGCTGCCATGCATACTTTGCAGATTTGTATTACAACTATATTCTTGGACTCACACATACCCCTTCGGATCAAGGGGGGGAATGTTGAACACCTAATCCTCCATGGGTAGGTGTGGAAGACGAAGAGTCACAAAGGAGTCCAAGTGACCTTGGAAGATCGATCCAAGAGTAAAATTCATGTATTATAAATGTACATCTATGTGTAATAAAGATATAACGAATGCATATCTTTCTATTGTGTGTGTTGTGTGTGTTTATCTTTCTCTATACACCATGTGTGTGTTTAACAAATTTTGTAAGGGAGAATCCTCTTCTACAGATTGTTGAATATGTTTTTAAGTATAGAGGATCTAGGTTTAATTACACACCCTACACTCTTCTTCATTGGTCCATATTATAGGCTGGCTTGGAAATCACTTCCATGAACAAGTTGCAAAATCAAATTCCTTTTATCACAGCAAATGGCAAGCATTCTTGACAATTGAAGAAGAGTATCTCTTAGAAATATGCCAAAAGAGGAAATAATCCAACCTGTAGTGCATGCATATCCCATGGTGGGCACCACCTCCACCTAGGTTAAGACTCCAATTTGGTCCATGTTCTAGGTTCTTTTTTCTTTTGTACAAAGGGAGTGGGTGGTTAGCTGGTAAGACAAAAGTCACTTCTCGAGATAGTTGAATGTGATTTTCAGTTGAGATGACCTATATTAAAATGGACACACTAGACTCTTCTTCACTAGTCCATGTTCTAATAACTGTAGATATGATTTAATATAAAATAACTACCATGATCAAGTAGTAAAATAAAAATTCCTTTTATCATATCAAAACGGAAAGCACTTTTCACAATTTAAAGGAAAGAGATCTCCCAAACAGCTCCATAGGAGCAAACCATCCAACCTGTTATGTACCCATATCCTACGGTAGGCACTATCTCCACCAAGGTAAAGAAATTGTTGACTATTGGATTTGTTATCGATCCAAGTTGGGCAATATATTATACTACCATATGTTATAGTTGGATACAAACTGAACATGTGTATAGCCCTATTCAGGCAAAAGTTTGGCTATCATAGTTAACAAAAATAAGCTTGTAATCAAATCAAATCTCAATCATTGTCTAGATATAAGTTGTTAAGAAATAGGGTTATGCATTTTTTTAAAGCTGGTAAGATAGAAATCTCTTCTCCAAATTGTTGAATGTGATTTTTTAGTTGAGAGGGCCTAGGTTTGATCCACACTCTACAATCTTCTTCATTGGACCCTACTCTAGCCTCTAGGATGGTTTTTTAAATATACGCAGATCTCATTGACTATAAAGCACTACTATGAACAAGTGGGAAAATGGGAATTCCTTTTATTACATAAAAATGGAATGCATTTTTCACTATTGAATGGAAAGAGTATCTCCCAGACCGATGCCATAGGATGAAAATGTCCAACCTACAATGTATGCATATCTTATAGTGGACACTATCTCCACGAAGGTAAAGACCCTACTAACCATTGGATGTGCAATCAATCCAAGCGGGGAAATATACTCTACTGCCAAATGTTATAGCATATACATGTAAAAATTTAGCTAACATAGTCAACAAAAACAAGCTTGTAATCAAATCCAAATCTCAATCATAGTTAGAAGTGGTAAAGAGCTAAGGTCCTTTTTTTTAACTTCATGAAGTTCAAAGCTCAAATTTATTTCTACCACATGTCACCATTATTTGGTAGGCTTGCACCAACTATTTTAGGAAATTTCAATCATTACAATCCATCGACATGCATTACAGTGTTGCTCATAGCAATCTGAGTGACTCAAGCTCTCTCCAGATCACCTTCCCAATAAGGGAGGAAGAAAAATAAAATCCCATTACCTTGTATATACATATTGTTGTATCTCAAGAAACAATCCCTTGGTTGTGGTAAGGAATCAGTGCGTAAGACATTTTATAAATGTATGTCACAATTACCATATCAAATGGCCTTTGTTTAACACCCTTGGAATTCAATTACTTAATACCCTCAATAATTTGATATAATGAAAGCCTTCACAATGCCATAAAATGTTGATATTTGAATGGAATGAAAAGAAGAATTGTAAGAGAAACTCAAAAAGATATGTTGAAAACACAAAATCTACCACTTTTACGTTTCGAAGGAAATTCGTGAAGGAAGAGAGAACTTAAAATAATATGTTGTAAACACAGAATCTGTCACTTTAAAGTTCTATCAAGAGTTTATGAAGAAAGAAGAGATGAGGTGAAGGAGCACTAATTAAGGTTATTTAACTCTTACTCACAAATGTAATTAAGAGACCGACTGCTACATTAGTTCACTTCATTCAAAGAGGAATAACCACAGAGAGAAACAGGAAAGACGTATCAACATCAATAGGTGTAGGAAACTTGATCTTATTTTATTAATTTTGAAGAGAATTCAATCATAAACAAACAGTCATCCAGAGGTCCAAAACTTGGAACCTCTTTTATTTATTTCTATCTCCTTAAATACATCATAGTAGTTCGTAGCTGTTGAACTTCTTGAACTATTCGGCTTCCTAAACTATTAATATTACTCATGCAATTATAAAAAGAAAAAAAATTGAAGCTTGGAAATATGCTTTGTTTTGTTGAATCTGATGTTGTTGATGCGTCCTCCTGAAGTAACGAGGTGGACTTTCTGGTCGTGATGTTGTCGTTGCACAGCTCTGTAATGGCACATCCATGCTCGACTTGATCCAATTGTCGTGCTCCTAGCGGTGTCGTTATACGCTTTTCTGCCCTACTTTGCCTATTTCTTCATTGTCGAGGAATTTCACCAGCTTCACGTTATAATTCTATTTTCTTCCTCTGACACGGTTTAACACACAAAAATGACTTACTTCTAGATCTGAAAATCTTTGGAATTCACCTTTGAAACCGCGTTGCATCCACCCGCACATCGCATTTCGCTACATTTAGCTTTTCTTTGACACTTATCTTCTAAGTCTTGCGATGCACGTTATGCGGTCGGGTCCCACCGAGCCTCGCACATCACACTTCAGAGACTTTAGCAATTATCTCCCACGGTTATCCTTTAAAATTCACAACTTGCGACTTGCGGTCGAGCCCCACTGCATCGCATATCGCACTTCAGCTCTTTTAACATTTACCTCCCATGCATATCCTTTGAAACTTGCAATGGATGGTTTGTGATTTAATCTCTACTATTTATCTCTCCACCCCAGTTCTTCACTTTCATCCTGACCATCCGTTTTTCCCTTTGCGCCTCCTCCAAAACTCTTAAGTGTCTAAGGGAAATATGCTAATTATTTGCCTTTGGGAAATTAGCTCGTCTACTCCATGGTGTAACCCTCCTGAACTTATTCAGTGTTCTGTCACGCTAGTCCCTCCTGAGCTTGTGAATGAGTCTGACTTGACCTTTTTCAGTGGGTAATGTCTTGCACGTGCCCACCAGTCTGGCTCTTGAACTGTTCTGTACGTGATCAAGCCTGACTCGGCCCACCTTCACATCTCATCACGTAATGTTAAATGTACCAACATATAAATCAAAATTCTTCTATGACACACAAACTTTTACATTTTCTAACATTTATGATTTTCTTTTGTTGTTTTGAAACATATTTCAAAGGTAAATGGAAATGAGCAACAACATCTGACTCCACTCGGGGATAGTGCTTTCTTCCACAGAAACGCTAAGAACCGCACACTAGTGCCTTATCCATTGGGCATGGAATCTAATATTTCTTGGAAACATATGAATAATGAGGAATCTGGTATTTACAATGGTGGAGTGCTGACTTTTAATGCTAGAAATAATGCTTCAGATACTGCCCGTTCACAAGAATTTATACTAGCTCTCCATCTAGATCTTCTAAAATGAATGTGTTATTTGACCTTGCCTCAGAGATTCTGTATGGACCATACTAGAGAGGATAAAGTTTACCATGCTTCCCCTTGTCTTCTTGTCTGATGTCCCATATCAGCACCAGATCTCCTGCTTGAAAAAGAACCTCTTTTGCTTTCCTGTCAAATATAGACTTCATATTTTCCTGGTAAGTGATCAATTTATCCCTGACTTTGTTTCTGTTTTCACTTGATTCAATTATTTTTTTCAATCTCCTTACCAGAGCATTAGGTTCTTCCTGAGCTTCTTGAAGGAAATAAATCATTGGTTTGGCCAGCTGAGTAGGAAACAATGCTTGAGTTCCATAAACCAGTTCATAGGGGGGATTTTCAGTAGATCTCTTGGTAGTGACTCGAACTGCCAAGAGGGAAAACTTAAACTCCATGTCCCAATAATTCAGAATTTCAATGATTGTCTTCAATATCCTAACCAATGTCTTGTTTGAGGACTCTTCCAATATTTTCCGTTGAGGATGATATGCTATGGAATGTGATAATATTACATTATATGTCTGACAGAAATTAATGAAATGAGAAGAGTTGAAAACCTGAGCATTATCAGTCACAATTTTTAATGGACACCTGAATCTGCTAAAGATGTTTTCCTCCAGAAACTTCATCACTACTTGGTCATTTGCCTTCTTCATGGGTATTTCTTCAACCCATGTTCTAAAATAATTAGTGGTGGACATAATCCACTTGAACTGTCCACTTTATGGTGGATTAATCTCTCCAATAAAATCCAATCCCCATTTCCTGAAAGGTTCTTCAATAAATACAGGGATGAGAGGTAATGGAGCCAGTTTTTTCTTTTCAGCAAACAATTGGCACTTCTGACAACTTCTGACTAGTCTAGAAACATCTGCAAATAGGGTTGGCCAATAGAAGCCGGACTTGAGAATCTTATGGGTAGTGACCTCACAGCTATAATGTCATCCACATAGAATTTCATGATATTTCTTGGTGACTTCAATAGATTCTCCTTCGGTCAAACATAACAACAAAATACCAACAGGATATTTCTAGTATAGCTTTGCTTCTATGATAACATATGACTGAGACTTGAGATTGAGAGCTCTGTATTTTGTTCTATTTAATTAATTTAGACAGGAAAAGAAACATAGGTAGTGCACGATATCCTTATACCAAAAAGAGCACAAAAATTTGTATTGAATACCTGTTTGGGACTTGCTTTGACCTTCTTCATTAACAGCTCCATCCACTAGTGCCAACAAATTAATTCCCAAGGCTTGAAAATTTATCTCTGTCAACTACTTCACTAAACCATGTCCCTTGACCAACTTGGTGGGTTTGATGTCCATATCATACTCATGGAGTTTTTATGTCCACTTCCCCTTTTTCCTTCAACATCACTTTGGACTAGCACATTTTTCACAGCATAATTAGGAACATAAGGAGTTATTTGGGACTACAACACATAAGTCCTGAAGGATTTCAGTGCTTTGACCAAAGCATATACTTGTTTCTCTAGAATATTGTATTTGAGCTCAACATATCTGAGAACTTTACTGAAAAATGCAACTGGTTGCTCCTTATTGTCTTCATTTTTCTGCAACAACACAATAGTAATAGTAGTGGAGGATGCAAATGAGAATACCTGAAAGGTTTTTTGATAGTCTGGATTGATCAGAGCTAGAGCTTCCTGCAGTGCTTCCTTTATTCTAACAAATACATCTCTTGCTTCCTTATCCCATTTCACTTCTGCATTTTTCTTCATCTTGCTTCCTTATCCCATTTCACTTCTACATTTTTCTTCATCATATCTGTTATAATTCTCACGATCTTAGCAAAATTGGGCACAAACCTCCTCAGAAATTTTATTTTTCCCGGAAATCTCTGGATATCCTTCTTACTTCTACGTAAAGGAATAGTCTGAATGGCTTCCACCCTTGTTGGGTAAATATTTAGTCCTTGTTTAGAAACTATGTGACCCAATAACTTACCTTATTCTAAGGAAAATAATGGTTTCTTGGGAATTAATGACAGACCAAACTTTCGGCACTTTTGAATTTTTTTTTGCAAATGCTCCAAGTGTTCATCATCTGACCCCGAGAAAAAAGTTACATCATCCAGATATATAACTACAAACTTGTCACCAACAAAGGCTATGTCCATGGACCTATGAAATGTTGCACCTGCATTCATAAGGCCAAATGGCATCCTTGCATACATGAAGGTGCCCCGGGGTATAGTGAAAGCAGTATTCTTCTGATTTTCTTTTTCCACTTCTACCTGATTATACCCAGAAAATCCATCAACCATAGACAACTTGTGAGCTCCTGTCACCTTTTTTAAGACATAATCCATTTTTGGAAAAGGATAATTATCTTTTAGATATGCTTGGTTCAAGTTCCTAAAGTCTACCCACAACCTTATCTCTCCATTCTTGTTTTTTACAGGGACTAGATTGGAAAACCAGTGTGAATATCTGACAGGGACTATAACTTTTGCCCGCAATAGTTTCTTCATTTCTTTTTAGTTTGGAGCTAACAACAAGGGACTAATCTATTTGAGCTTCTATTTGTGTGGTTTGAGCCCTTCCTTCAATGGAATCTTATGTCGAATATTGCTTTTGTCATATGTTTTCAGGTCTTCATACGACCAGGAAAACACATCCATATACTTCTTAAAAATATCAATGTATCTTTCTTTGTAGTTTTTGGGAACCCCTTTGAACAATTTCACTATTTTTGGCTCCTTTTGAGTTCCCAAATTACAATCTTCCATATCTTCTTCTCGATGTGTTTTCTTTGAATCGACAGCAACATCATTATCATCGAACAATCTTTCAAGGGGAACCAACCCTCTAGGGAGCACATTATCTTTCAATTGGATAATTGTTACACAACATTTTGTCACTGTCCCTGCAATCCCCATCCCACACATTGGAGGACCATTTTTGTGACTTATATGAAGTTTCATGCCTTGAAAAATGTGTCATTGCATCCCTTTCCTTGAGGAGAACACTTTCTCTGTTAACAATTCCTCGAGCAAATAAAAAAAACCATATGCTTTTGGGTTGGCGCTGGCATACCATTATGGACTCATGCCAATTAGGGACATTAACACTGAGCCCTAAACCAATTGGCACTATGTCTTAGTGATCTACCCACGCCAAGATGTTTTTGGAATTTTTTTTAAATATAGAGGCAATGTTTCCATGCTAACAACTTCATGGGTGAGTCAACTTGGGTTGTTCGACTGTCTAACTGCGAACATATTCCTTTAGCCTCTTGTTTCCACCTTTTGGGGGAACATCCCAAAGGATAAGGCCCCCCTTCCACCATTTGATGGATCCCAACCTCCTCCTCTCCCTCTATAAATAAACCTATCTCACATTGTTAAAGCTACTGGTAGCTGAATAGGAATTGTTGAACATTTTGCTAGAACAGTCTGTTATAGCTGGTGTGAGATAGAGAAAGAGACCTTTGTCAAGAGAGAGCTTAGGCTTGTGTCCTCGCCTCGTGAACCTTCAAGACACGCTTCAGCTGAACCTGCTGAACGAGGCTGCGACGTCAAGGCTCTGGTTCTAATCTCTTTCTTTTCTATTAATATATACATTAATGATGTTTGGTTCCCATCTTGTGTAGATGTGATTTATTCTACGCAATATGTTTAATCGTCCTTGACTGATTAGCTAGTTATGAATGTAATTATTTTCTTGTATGCTTCTTTCGTCCTTTGATATTTGTGTAGATGCCTGAGTACTATTGCTGAAGGACTGTGACCTGTCAAAGAAGAGATCAGGAGGCCATCACTGCTACAGTAGTGAAAATCGCATTGGATTACAGGTAGGACAATCTATCCCAACCCATTTCATTCATTAACTAGGAACCAACACATTAGCTTTTCCTCTTGTTGTTAGACCCACTCGAGGGTTAGAGGGATCCTCTCTGTCCACAGAGGGGATTTACCTACATAAAAATTTGGCGACACCTCTAGGGATTAGTGCGATTTTTCCGTCTCATTTTTTGTTGAGCATTTGACTAGTCGAGACAAATTTGATTGTTTGATTGCTTTTCTGCCTTGCTTGAGTGGATTGACTATTCTAAAACCTCCTGGTCAGTTCCACAGTGTCAAGACTAACCTCTACTCAGTGGTTTCATATTTACCTTTGGATTTCTAGCTTGGCACATTTTTTAAGATGAAAGTCGCACCAATTGGCACTTGTTGCTTTTGTAACAGTTGCGCCAACCCCTGTTAGGCGTTGATTACAGCCTGATAGTTGCACCATCCTGTAGGGTTTGATTTGACCTTGTTTTCTGCGTTTTTTCCAGTAATTCTTGGCTCTGGGTTGATTTTTTTCTTTGCAATTGGTCTTTTGGAGTTGTTTTGACTCTGTAATATTAGTCTTCTCGGTTGTTTGTATATTTTCTCATAAGTGAAGTTTGTGGCCCTAGGGTTTCTAGGTGTTGTTTTCTCACTGAGCCTTTGGATTGAAGTTCAAGTCATTTTGATCTTTTTCATCTCAGTATGTTGATGATTGTGTTTAGTATTTATCGATTCTTTGTGTCTTTGGTTTGTTGGATGATTTCTTTTTTTTTTCGTTTGACTCTCCATTTCCTCACTTCGAGCATAGATCACATTGCTCGTTGGATCGTTTGAAAGCCTGTTACTTGTTTGAAAGAGTGCATTTTTGTTTTGAGTGCGTTTGATGTTTGTATTGCATTTGATTCATTCATTTTAGATCTTTACATTCGTAGTGCTCAAAACTAGTGCTTATTTTGTTTTTTAGTGTAATGATGCATTGTGTGCTTCAATCATCTAGAAAACAAAAAAATTGCATTCTTTCATTTAGCTTGAAAATGAAAATGTTATTTTGCATAACTAGCTCTTAGTTGAACTAGGAAAGTGTTTTTGTTTTCTCATTTGATTTCATTAGGAGGATTAGCAAAATTATTCTCATAGCTTCAATTGATTGCTGCTTTGTTTTATAACTCCTATCCTTCTCTTAGATAACATTCATTGAATGGAAATGATGTTCTTTTGCATGTAGCGTGCATTTAGGAATTCAAGAGCAGATTCGGTAAGACCTTGAAATTGAAACATTAATTCAAGATCAACCCTAAAATCGATTCAATCAATCTAAGGAATCATTGGAACCTAATGCAAATATTTTAGAGGTCTAGTCTAGTGACGTGTTTCGTCGTTGTTAAACCTAGTAGATGACATTCGCCATCTATCTTTAGATAGTGCTAGTATGTATTTGTGCTCCCCGTATCGTCGTGTATATAAAGGGAGACCCTCATAGGTCACAAAAATTTATCCATAGGAAGTCGAGTCTACCACTCTGTAACCGTGATACATTGAACACAACATTCGGGGAGACTACTGGCACGTATGTCAAGTACTTGGTCATTTCTCTTTCATTTGATCACCAAGGTGTATATGGCAGTTCATGGAAACTTGGTACACCCTCTTGCTTAGATTACTTGAGTAGTCATTTTGATATTTTCGTGACTCTTTAAAAGCGAAAAGATCATCAAGCACTTGTCCTTTCACGCTCGTTCAATTTGAAAGTGACTAGAGTCATATTTTGTCTGTTTCTCAACTCTTAAAAAATGAAACAACAAAGTTTCGTTTCAATGTCGTAAAAATTAACTACCTATGATCAATTGCCCATTAACGATTTATGTTTGTCTTATTCTTTGTAGTTCCTTGGTGTTTAGTCTTGAAGCCTCGAGTAGGCTGTCTCGTTTTCTACCTATTTTGAAACATTCTAATAGTGGTGGAACCACCAGTTTCATCGTCTTCTTCACTGCCTCCTAGTGGTAGTCCCTTTCCTGATGTTTCTTTGGAAACTCCCCAATCCACTAGGTCTATCGAGTTTTCGCAGCCTATCCTCCCGACTGTCTTGCCTCTTGCTACCCGGTCTCCTCTTGAAGGGTCGGTTGAGTTCAATTGGCCACCTCAAGATGCTTGGTCTAGTTTTGGGAGTGAGGAAGAACTCCCTCCTCTTACTTCAGGATCACCTTTATTAGCCACTGCTTTACCTCCCAGTCCTCATCATATTTTTTACGATCGTACAACTTCATCAAATATGGATTCTTTGAGTCCGGTCAGCAGTGAAGAACTGCATGTTTCTACAGGGGAATATCAACATTTCCTAGAAGATTCTTTAAGTGTGTCTAGTCAACCTTCTCCTCAATCGGTGTCTCTTCCACCCGGTTATCATACTTTGGGTTACATTATTTCTGGTGTTGTGTCCATAGCACAATCCAGTACATCAACTCCTCCAAGGAGTTCGGCCTTTCCTACATTAGGAATCTCGCCTTCGACTCCTAGCTTGTCGGCTAGTGTTACGTTTATCCCGATCCGACCCACCATTTGTGTGGCTTAATCTGCACCAGTTGTTAGTACGACTCAGTTGTCAGGGTCCTATGCTATCCACAGGTCCATCTTTATCAATCCTATGCTACTGGTTAGGTCTGCCGTCAGCGGATCACAACCTTGCGCTATGGAAACCTAGTCCACTTCTACACCTATGGTTTCCACTTATGCTTTTGGTGAATATCTGTTGGATATTCAGCGATGGTATGCTCCCTCTCTAGGTGATTAGTAGCAGATTTTTTCACCTCAGGGTTCTCAAAATCCGCAAGCTCCTGTCAATCCTCCACATCATTATGATGTCTATGGTAATCCCATGTATTTGCATCCAATCGATCCTAATCAAGTTGTTTATCTACCTCTGGATGATCCCTATCAGTCTTTCTACCATCAAGGACCATCCTTATAGGTACAATCCTCTAGCCTACAAGGAAAACCCTTACAGCAACAACCTTTAGTCTAGCAGGGACAAACCTTTCGTCCACAGGGACAACCTTATGGTTCGCGAGGACAACAGTTATAGGGTCAACCTTCAGTAAAACAAGGACAACCCTACGGTCCTTCTGGTCTACCATAATATCAACCAGGAGCATCTTACATTCCTGGGGGGGAAAGTATATCCACCACAGGGACAACCTATTGTGCAACAATAACAACCCTACATTCAGCCAAGCCAAGATTTTGCACAACGAGGACAACAATACGGTCCTGCGCCAGGTCAACCTGGTTTTCAAGGGCAACATGACCCATCTCAACCATTGGGAAAACCTCTTTAAGGGAAACCCGGTGGCCCTTAGTATCCAGACCAACCTGCTCCACAGGGATAGCCTGTCCGTTCTCGGCAGTCGGTTAAACCTGTTCAACAAGCCCAGCAAACTGTTCAACCCGTTCAACCTGCTTAGCTTGCTCAACCTCAAGGCGCCACTTACCCTCCTCAAGGATAGTATCAGGTGGTATATAGTGCACCCCAAGGTTTCACTTATTACCCTAAAAATCAATCTCAGATGGTGTGTAATCCACCTCAAGGAAATTCTTACATTTCACAGCAAAATCCATATGTTTCTTAGCAAGGACCTCAGTTGTACACTCATAATCAATATCCTGGTCCTCAACCCCAGTATGGAAAGAACTGTCGGGCTTATAGCCCCTATGGACATAATCCTCTGGGAAAAAACATATGGGGGCAGAATTTCTCTCAAAATGGGTGGAATGCTAAAACTGGTCTTTATCAAAGACCAGCAATGCCTTTTAATGCTCAATTTTCATTTCTCGCTACGTTGGAACTGCCTGATGTGTCAAATTTAATGAATGATATGATTCTTCATAACTCGTATTGGCCTCCAGTTCCAACCAAGATTCCTGGTGATCGTCCTAATTTTTAGGGCAAGTCCAGAGAAGACCCCCAAGCACATGTTATGACCTACCTCTTGTGGTGTTCCTCTAACTCTTGGGTTCACGATTCCATCCAGCTCCATCTTTTCCAACAGACTCTTACTGGTGTCACTGCCAAGTGGTACATCGAGTTATCTTGTGGTATCTTCCAAGATTTCAATACTTTAGCCATGGTGTTCCTCATGCATTTTCAGTTACCAGTTTGGTATGAAACCGGGACACACCTCCTCACATCCTTCAAGTAAGATCGAGCTACTCATATCTCAGATCATATTCATGAATGGAGGCATCTTCGCCGCCTGATCAAGTTCAAAATCCCTGATCAGCTTCATTGGTTTACCACCTCCTTCATTGCTCTGATTACTAAGGACATTGCGATGGGGGCATGTGTTACTGAGGAACAAGCCATCGCCTGTGCCCACTACCTTGATCTTTTGTACTCTCAGTCTTGCATGTTGTACGAACTCTTGCCAGATGCTCCTAGACCTGTAACTTCAAAAGCATCGATGATGCCACCCGTCGATGGTATCATTAGTTTCATGTCCCAGACTTCTTGAAAGTCTCCTCCTCCGAATCCTGGGAAGAAAAAATCTACTCCTTCCAATGATATTGCTTCTCAGTCAGTCTTGAATTATGGTAAAGCTGCGGAATTGAATGTCGTTTAAGCCAATCCTCGGATAAAACTTACAAGGGTAAAAATAAGGGTAATGGTAAGGCCAAATCTGATACCTCGAAATATGATTCGCAAAAATATTATGCTGATGATGGTTCACAGCGTAAACCGAAGTATCCTTGCTTGATTTGTGATGAAGATAATTACACCAAGGACTTTCCTCGATGGGCGAAAGTGAGTCGAATGCTCAAAGGCACCCAAGGAACTCTGGATGTTCTCAAAGAACCGTTTCCATCACAATAGACTCATGTGGTAGATAAAAATTATTCCTCTACCCCATCTGGTTCTCAGGTGTTCATGATGGTTCTGCATCTGTTTCCATAGCTACCCAATCGAAATATTATATCGAACTGCGTCAGGCAGTGGGGAAAGAGATCGTTGATGGTCCTCCTTCTCTGCTTGCTTCTGGTTGTCTTCAGATTGAAAGGCCCAGTACTGAGCCCATTGTACGACCATCTTCCAAAGGTGTACTCCATAAGTCTTCTTACAATCCCAATGCCCGTTCTACTCAATATTACAGTATTGTTGAGGATTTGGCTTAGGTGCCATTTGCGATGTCTGCATTAGAAGTGCTTCAGAGTTATCCGTCTCAATGGAAGGATTTGCTGTTTGATATTGGTGGGTTGATCATGTTGATTCGAGCCTTATCACTTTCGACTTGGATAATTTCGTCCCATGTCTCCCTCACCAACTTGCGCTCATCATCCAAGTTGGGATTAATGAACTGAATGTCCATCGAGCAGTTGTGGAAAAGGGTGCGTTGACCTGCGTCATGTCATCTTCCTGCTGGAAGGCCATTGGTTCTCCAGCTCTGCATTCATCTCCAAATGCTCTATAAGTGTTTGATGGAAGATAATTTTTACACCAATTTTTGGCCATCTAACCTATTATTATTAGATGAACCTAAGTACACCATGTAAGATCAATTTTACCCTAAGTAAAATTGCTTTCACCATATAAAATAACTTATTTTTTTATATTTCCTGGTCATATTTAACCCAAAACAAGGAACTTAATTAAATAAATCCTTATTTATTTAATTATTTCCTAAGAATAAGTTATTTAAATAATATTCTTAGTTAAATTTGACTAAATCATCCATAAATAATTAAATAAACCATTATTTATTTAATTATATTCCCATCATTTCCTAAAATGATAAATAAACCATTTATTTATTTATTATTTATAAATAAAGGAATTGACCCAAGTCAAAAATCCTTTTTCCTCCAACAAATATAATAAAATATTCCTAAAGGGTGCTTCTTGAATTCGATTAATAATATTTTATTCATGCACCGAGTTCTAGACCACCCCAATATTTTATTATAAATAGGAGGGTTTTCCCCATTCATTAGTCACCTTCATTGCATTAGATCACTCTGGATCTACTCTTGGTCACCATTTTTTCCATTTTTGCTTTGTGAGCTCCCACTAAGTTCTATGTTTGTTTTTCTACACCAATAAGAGAGAGGAATGTTAGATCTGAAACATTGAGGACTTTCAAGAACCCATCCCACTGAGGAGAACCAAAAAACACCTTTCTTGTTTTCCTCTTAGATGCCCCATTCTTTAATATAATATAAAATTCTTTTAATTACATTGTTCTTGTCTTGTCTATTGGATGCATGGAGCCATATTATATTTTATCTGCTTAATGTCTTTTGTGCTTAGATCTGAATTTGTGCAACAAACTCAAAGATATTTTGCAACCATAATCGATGTTAGGGCTATTTTTTATGCGTAGCTAAAGTGATCTTTTACGACAAAAGATTCATACTAACAATTGGCGACTCCACACGGGTTTTATTTTACGACCGCTGTCGTTTTATCTATTCCTGCATATCCAGCTGTTTCAGACCTTAGGGTTTCCCTTCAATTTCCTTTTTTTCCTATTTTTATGGTGCTTTTCAACTCTAAAACCCTCAAATGGTCAAATTTTTAACTTCTGTGTGTTTTTGGTCTTATTGCACAGGTGATAGACATCAGCCGCAGCTGAGACGAAATTTTTTTCTGAAATCTGCTGCCGAAAGAGCTGGATCTGTAGGTCACACTTATCGGCCCAAAAAGTGCGACCAGAGCTTCAGGACACACTTTTATGCCCCAAACTTGTGACCTGGACTGAACACAGGTCAGCACCTGCGACCTGCACTTTTTCTGCAAATTTTCCAGCACTTTTTCTAGGTTTGTCTGAAGCTTCTGTCAGGGTTTTCCAGCCTCTGTCTCTGCCTGTTTAGACCTATTTCTAATCTGCTTCACTCAACTAAGCGAGAATCTTTCCCCTTAGGGCTCTAGTACCCTCCACTTTTTGTGGGAGAGTCTTTGCTGTTTCAGAAGTCTGAATTTTCCGAGTTTCAGCCTTATTTTTCTCAGATCTGATACCTCCTTTTCAGATCCCTTTAGATCAGCTCTTCTCCCTCTCAAAACACCTCATATCATTTTTTTTGGGTTCATTTCTAAGGCCACCTTGTCTATTCTATTTTTAGTTTATCTCCTTCTTTGTAGTAGCAACCTTGCCTCTGCCTATTTTCTGTTCTCTACACCACTTTTCAGCAAATTTCTCCTTTAGATCCCAGTCCCTCCCGACATTAGATCTATTTACCTCCTTTTCGCGTGCTTGGCTTAGTTTTTCCCCTCTTATAGACTAGTTTTGAGAGATCCGCCTTCTTGGGTTAGATTGATGCATTGTTAGATGTTAATTTTTTGTTCTTTCTGTCTTATTTACTGCAGATTTATTTTTAGTTACGCATCACACTTTTTCTTTTACTCTCAAAATGTCTGGGTTTAAAAAATTAAAATTAACGCACGCCACACACTGACCCTAAGTTAAGAAGCGCCTGGTTAACACTGCATGGCAAATACTTTAAAATCAATTGTCATTGTACCTCTCTGCCCTTGACCTCCCTTGATTTTGTCCCTCCCTGCCCTTGTCGGTTTTTCTTATTCCCGTCATCATTGAACCCCCAAGGTGCCTCTCCCGAAGACTTCTTGGCCTTCACCCTAAGTTTCCACTTGGTCGACTTCCTCCTTCCCATCGTCATCGAGAAAGTCCTCCCCTGAGTCCGCACTCTGACTCTTCCTCTGATTGTTTGGGTTCTCCCCCTACTTTTGGTTCTCCCTCTTTTCCCTTCACCATGTCTAGTTCAGGACCTAGACCTAACCCCAGTTCTACCGCTGGGTCCATTTCTTGTGGAACCACTACGAGACCTACCTCGACTGCCCCATTGCTCCCCTATATGGCCAGCCTCAGTCTCCTCGATTTCAATCAGCTAATCAATGATCCTATTCGCCACGATGTTAGTTGGCCTGCTATGCCAACCAATCTCCCCTCCAACATTCCCAAGTTTGAGGACCTTGCTAGTGAAGATCCCTCTAACCATATTCGATCTTTTCACATGTGATGTTCCTCCAATTCCATCACCGATGACTCCATCCATCTTCAATTGTTCCAATGCACGCTCACCGATGCAGCTTCTAAATGGTATGTTGACCAAGCCACCTCTTCCCATACCACCTTTGCGACCATTTCCCAAGCCTTTCTATCTTATTTCCAGCTCCCCCTCCGATACGACACCGGTACTGAACTCTTAACTTCTTTCCATTAATCCTCTTCGACCCACCTTTCTGCTCATGTCCAGGAATGGCGGCGAAGACGGAGCCTGTGTCACGCTCCCCCCTTTGAATATCGGGTTTACATGTACTGGTTCCTTTGCTCTCTCTTACCTCCCATTAGCAAAGATGTCGCCTCCCATTTCCCTCAAACCGAAGAAGCCGCCCTCCAAATAGCCTTGAAATATGACCTTATTTATGCTCAATCTGGTTATTTTTATACCGTCCTTCCTGACCTCCCCAAGCCCAGTGGAACTAACGCCCCGGGGGCATCTCACGCTGCCGATGGTATCGTTGGAGCTCTTTCCCATACCTCTGCTCAACCAACTATGGGCTATGGTTTCCCTCCAGGAGGGGCCAACACCTCTAGCACCTTTCCCCCTCTAGGTAGCATGTATCCAAGATACATCATTCCTTCCCCTTTTTCCCCTACTCCTACTTACCTCACTGTTACCCATCCTAACCCTTATCCTTACCCACAGCTTGGTGTCCCAGCACCACCAGCATTTGGACCTCTCACCCCCTTGCCTTCTCAACCCCCACTGCAGCACTTACTACCCCCTCAAGGGCATGTATTTGCGTAGCAGGACACGACCAATTCTCTTCCTTCTCAAAGAAAGAGGAAAGGCAATCCATCTACCCCTGGTAATCATGGACCCAATCCTTCAAGTATTGATCCTCACACTGCCAACCAACCACAGGGTTCTCAGCCCAAGCCGAACAGGCGACTTCACACCAATAAGCCTTGTTCGTGTTGTGGTGTTTATGGTCATTACACTCACGATTGTCCCTTATTACCACAAATGTGACAGATGTGGGATTCTATGGCCACCGTGCTAGGAAAACACTCCTCCCCTACTGTCCCTCCCACCCCGTCTACTTCTCAACCCACTGTGTTTATCGATCTTTTCCCTCAACAAGGATTTGTGGCCACTCAACCTTCCCCTTTTGGTTCCTCCTATTACCAAATTCTCATGATGGCCTCTGACCCTCCTCTCACCGTCGAACTTAACCTCCAAAATTGGTCTCATAAGTATTCCACACCTCACGTTCCATCTGTCTACGAGTCTCCATCGTCAGGTCCTACAGACCCTCTATCGACACCCAATGGTCCCTTGCAACTCCCTCCGCCCAAAGCTGAGGTTCATCCCAAGCCTCCTAAGGGACCATTACGCCGAAATGCTGCCTCTGGTCGGGCTGCCCATTCATATAGCATAGTAGATGATTTGGCCCAATCTCCTGCTTCCATTTCAACACTGGAACTCCTCCAGTCATGTCCTTCTCAAAAGAGGGCTTTACTATCTGCCGTGGGCACTGTAGATCCTACTGATGACCAATTGATTGTTTTCGACGCCCGTCAGTCAGACCATCCCCCTTTTCCTCCTTCGGTTGCTTTCCAAATCCCAGTCAAAATCTGAAATGTCAATGTTGCTCGGTGTATTATTGATGAGGGGGCATCTACCTGCGTAATGTCTGCTTTGGTTTGGAAACAACTCGGATCCCGTGAACTGGCCCCTTCCACCATCACCCTTCATGCATGGGATGGCCATGCTTCCCAGCCCATTGGCCTATTTCCTAATTATCTTATCACCCTTGCTGGCAAGACTATTTGTGTCGACGTTGAAGTTATCGACACCCCTCTTGACTACAACCTCCTTTTGGGGCGTAGTTACACCTATGCCATGTCAGCTGTCCCATCCGCGGTCCATCACAAGATGTTTTTCCCTCATAATGGAAAGATTGTCACTATTGACCAATTAACCTACCATGAACCAAAATCTCAGACCTCCCCTGAGTCCACCATCTCTACTGTCACCAATAAACCAACCGTTGATTCTTTGACCAGTGTTTCCCCTGGCGTCTACAAAGACTCCTCTTTGCTTGGAACTTTTCCTGGCCCTCCCCCTCCTCCTGTCTCTGACCCCAGCTTAGAAAATGTTTGCATGATGCAATTGTCTCAGGTTGGCCTTCCACAGCCTGCTCCGGCTAGTCAGCAACCTCAATCTTTCCCACTGCCTCCTGCTCCTAGCCCTTCGCTTCAGTCAACCAAACCTTTTTCACCTAACCCTTCCCATCACACTCAGGAACCTCTCTACCCTCCTGAGTCAGTTCCCCCAGGTCTCCACCATATGGGAGCCGTCCCCCCTAGTCAGTACCCCGCCGGTCAAATACCTTTCCTTGCCCCCCACCCCCCCGGCATCTATTCGGTCCCTGTCATGGCCACCCTTTCCCTCCCTAATTTAACCTTGGGAATTCCCGTATGGTATCTTACTCCTCCAAATGAGACCCCACCAGGCCACCCCAAACCATACATAGCCGTGACACCAGTGCAACAAATTCCCTTCGCTCCTTCCACTACCACAGTGCCCCTAGCCCCTCCGCAGAACCCTCCTAATGTTGCGACAGCTACAGGCAAGAAACGAAAAACTCGCAAGGGGGAATCCAATGACAAGGCCACCACACCTAACCCTACCCCTCCCCCACCTACCAAGCCTTGTGCCTTGTGTGATGGTATCGGTCATCCCACCCATACTTGTCCTGAGTTGCCCTGTATCCAACCCATGGTTAAAGTCGTGTTCCCCGAATCTACGATCCCTGAAACCTCTGTTTCTTCCTCATCCGTAGCCAAGAACCCAAAGACTCTTCGCACCAACAAACCCTGTGCTCTGTGTGGTGTCCATGGCCATTATTCTCACCATTGTCCTCACCTCACCCATTACCGAGCCTCTTTAGAGGTCATCCGCGAGTACGAAGTTGAACAAAATAAATCCGCCTTTCCAATCCTTGCTCAATATGCGTCCAGTTTACTCGAGGATCCCCCTGCTACCATTGACATTCCTCCCCCTAATGTTGAGATTTCGGACCCTACTACTTCCCTTCTATACCTATCATCATCCGCGCACTCCCCAGAGTACATTCCTTTTGAACCCACTCCACCTATTCTGCTTGATTCTCCTCCAGACACGGTTTCTTCATATTTTGACCATATTTTTACCTGTTCTTCTGTCATTCCCCATGATGACCCGTATCTGTGCATCTCTTCCCATACTGATGATTTAGGTACCTTTGTAGTGTCGTATGGTCTCCTTGACCATGCCATTCCCTCTCCTAATCACGATCATACCATCTATATCTTCGATGTTCGTCGCAGCCTGAGTGCCCGCTCTTCATCCCATAGTTCTCATTCATCTCCCTCTCATCGATCTATGAGTCCTAGACTTCCTACCCAGACTGCTCCCTCCCGTAGCCGTTAATGGATGTCTATCCTCTACTCACGCTGCCATCCTTTTTCTCATCCCTCCCATTTCTTGTCTTATGACACTATTAGATCGGCCCTCTCTTCCACACCTTATTTGGGCTACGCAGATGGGGCAAGTCGTTATTCCTGCCATCTCGATTTAGCAGCATGGGCCATATTTACCACCTTGGATACCCTGGTTCTTGCAAATGGGATCTGCATTGGTATGGCCACCAATAATCAGGCTGAATATGATGCAGTTCGTGGTCTCTTAGCTGATGCCCTCTCTCATCATATCCTCCATCTGCATGTTCATTTAGATTCCCTGCTTCTTGTCGTACAACTTAATGGTGTCTATCGTGTGCATAACCCTATCCTGTTTAGACAATATTTACGAGTGCAACTTTTGATCCGAGAATTTAGATTCATTACATTTAGCCATATACCTAGAGATCAAAATCACTACGTAGATCAAATCGCAAATCATGTTCTAGACTAGCATTTATCACACACAACACAATAACATTTAACACCATCAATCAAATGCATATACATCATATATATTATACAACATGTGTTTTTAGATTCCATCTACTCTGAAACATACGACATGCCCATAGCATGTTACAATAACAAAACTACAAAAATGGGGGGCACCACTCACCCCTACATAGACACTGGGGGGCACCACCTGCCCTACATCTAATCACTCTCTGGAGGATCCTAAGCCAATGGCTCTGCTTCTGTAGCTCGTAGATCACGCACAGCCTGACCGGCCATCGCCATGCGTCGCATGATACCTCGCCACTCGGACGGTAGCCCAATACATAACTCTATGTTCTGGTCGTCTAAATCCTGCCAACCATGCTTCGATACACCAGTCAGAAACCCCTCACATCTACGACAAATGTCCTCCACTAGAGCAGCCATATCGTCGCTTTGCGCCGTCCTTGATCCACTTGCACCTATAGCTCCTGTCGCTGCAGTTCGTCCCATATATCTGGCAGGTTTTACTAGAGCTATATCTACATTCCAAAAAACATCACGATTAGCACCATGTATAGTAGTCACAAACTCTACAATAAACATAATAGATTAGTTGCTTGTCACTTACCATCGGGCCCCCACACTTGACTAGGCGGAAGCGGAAAGTTCGAATCTCCCCAATAACTCATCCCACTATAGGGATAGTCGTCTATGTATAATGGCATCTGATCCCACTGCGCGAAGAACACTGGTCGGAACACCTGTCTGACCGCCCCTCCCCCTCCTCTACACAGTAGTCGTCCCCACTGACGCATCTGGGGCTCTCTCGGACCTCCATCAGGCAACTGTACACGAGGTCGTAAGGTTGGGATCTTCTCAAAGAAGAAAGAGCACAACACCGTCCCATAGGCACAATCATGATTCACTTGCCGCTTGCATAGCGACAGCTATCGTTTCACCGATACCAACATCATCTGGGTCCACCTATAGTAGGTCCCACTCAGGACACTCTCCACAATCATCATCTTCCCTCTAGTGATGTGATGGAATGCCTGGCTACTCAAGATCCACAACACTGCTGCGGCCACTGTCCGGGTCTCCAACCTCTCTAGATCACCAATGGATATCCAAGCCCCTTTGAATCAGACACCTGGTCGATAATGTCGCTAAAAAAACTCCATAATGTTACGCCCCCATGGTAACACTGGCTGTTTATTTCCCACCATCCCTAATGGTGGGAGACCAGTCAAGAAATACAAATCTTGGACCGTAAGCTCGATCCTGTGCCCCTGCACTACAAATGCCTCATGATCTGGATCCCAATAACTGATAATCTAGGCCAACAAGGGCTCTCCAGCCCTCATCAAAGGGTTCTCCAAAAATTTCAGAACCCCATGCCTAGCCAGTGCATGACGGACACCCTAATCCACCTGGATTTCCGTCCGTAATATACCTAAGTCTCTCTCTCTCCACTTGATCCATATATCTACCATATCTACACAAAAACACCATTTTTGTCAGCCTCCAGATCAACAAAACCACATTAACATACACCAAAACAGAATCTCAACCCATAACAGCACTGAAACCCCCACATCTAACAGGTTGCACTTTTTGGCCAAAACCTGGGCCAGGTCACACTTTTCAGGCCAAAACCTGCGTTCCAGGTCGAATATTTTGCCCCAAAAAGTGCGACCCGACCGTAATGATGAAGTAAGGGCAGTTACTGAGATTTAAAGCCCTAATCTGCAATTTGAACCCATTAAAAACAAAGCTTAGGATTATGCCTCTTACCTGCAACTGAAAGATCACAATTACAAAGGTCGATTTGTCCGCTACGATCGCTGCAAGATTTAGGGCCTTCTCTCCTCTCCACATTCACCACCGTTACACAAGAAAATGAATGATTTTGGAGGGAAAATGCCCTATTAGAAGAAAACCCCTGTTTTTTCTTTCGCCCGCTGTGACCAAACCATAGCCCCGTTTGACACATCGTCCACACTGTTGGAAATCTATCACCGAGCACTCAAATGGGTATCTGTCATATTTTCATGTTTTGATACTTCACCAGGACACATTTTGTCCATGAAGGGTCTATTCACCTCTTCTCAAAATCGAATTTCTTCACTTACGACACTTGTACTTGGGGCACCACTTTGCCTCCTTACTCATCTTCGTTCGTGTTGATTTTCGTCATGAGCTACCCTATTGTACTCATGCTTTTATGGTCCCCCATTGGATCCGTACTATGAGGCAGCACCATTGAGTCGCCCTTGCTTAGAGCATCTGAGTCGAATCACCATCAAATTCATGGAGTCTATCCCAAGTCCCTTTTTACCCCACTATAGTACTCCATCCTATCCTGCTTGGTCCCTCTCTCGCGTCGCACATTATGGCCTTCTGTACCTTGTCCACTATCCCTCATGATATTGTGTCAGTCACTACCAAGCCATTCATACCCTTTATGCTCTAACAAGGTAAGTCGTCCAACCGCTCCTCCGTTTCTCTCATTCCATCATCATCATCAGTGTCTACTTGTTCGTCGCTCTACTATTTTCCCTCGTGCCTTAGTTGGGGTTCCCTTATTGCCTCACCCATGGCGGACCTACTTCTATCGACATCAGCTCATTTACTCCAGAAGCCAGGTCTAGGGGTAGTGTACCTTGGTTCGAGCTTTTCCTAGCATGATCGTGATATATACACTTGATGGTCTAGTGACACAACAGCAGTTATTGGTGATTCCCGGGCATGTGTGAGATGTCTCAACCCTCATGAGGGGGTGGCCCTGCAAGTAGCCCCCCACATGCTCGGATGACTTCATTTCCGCCCTTGATGCAGCTCCTCTCATATGATGATATTGGCCTCAGCCGCTTGCAGTGCCTCTTCTATTCGCATGTCTTCGTCAGATTTTGTGAGCCCTTCCCCGTGTGCAGGGGGCATTTGGGTGTATCTGTATCTCATGTACTACCATATTATTGTATAAGTCCTGACGATTATTCCAGGCATCGCATGTATGTGGGATTCATCCTGTTATTTATCTGGCTCATGTTTATGCTAGCACATGCTTCATTATTGCATTCTGTGGTTTTCCAGGGGCCTTATTCTTTGTACTTTGTCTTGGTGGGCATAGGTATGCCTTCCCTGCCGCCTTTAGCACAGGCACCACTTCATAACTTAGAGACTTGTTGCACCTGTAAGTCTCGTCTCCTCAGGGTCTAGTCCTTTAGCACATCAGACAACCTTACATTTCTCTCTCTCACTTCCCTCTTGATGTCTAGTGATTAAGTTCTTACAACGTACTTCGGTCATACGATTTTCTCCTAACACTCGTACGTTGGGGGGCAATCTGTTACACCAATTTTTGGTCATCTAACCTATTATTATTAGATGAACCTAAGTACACCATGTAAGCACAATTTTACCCTAAGTAAAATTGCTTTCACCATATAAAATAACTTATTTTTTATATTTCCTGGTCATATTTAACCCAAAACAAGGAACTTAATTAAACAAATCCTTATTTATTTAATTATTTCCTAAGAATAAGTTATTTAAATCATTATTTAAATAATATTCTTAGTTAAATTTGACTAAATCATCCATAAATAATTAAATAAACCATTATTTATTTAATTATATTCCCATAATTTCCTAAAATGATAAATAAACCATTTATTTATTTATTATTTATAAATAAAGGAATTGACCCAAGTCAATAATCCTTTTCCCTCCAACAAATATAATAAAATATTCCTAAAGGGTGCTTCTTGAATTCGATTAATAATATTTTATTCATGCACCGAGTTCTAGACCACCCCAATATTTTATTATAAATAGGAGGGTTTTCCCCATTCATTAGTCACCTTCATTGCATTAGATCACTCTGGATCTACTCTTGGTCACCATTTTTTCCATTTTTTCTTTGTGAGCTCCCACTGAGTTCTATGTTTGTTTTTCTACACCAATAAGAGAGAGGAATGTTAGATCTGAAACACTGAGGACTTTCAAGAACCCATCCCATTGAGGAGAACCGGAAAACACCTTTCTTGTTTTCCTCTCAGGTGCCCCATTCTTTAATATAATATAAAATTATTTTAATTACATTGTTCTTGTCTTGTCTATTGGATGCATGGAGCCATATTATATTTTATCTGCTTAATGTATTTTGTTCTTAGATCTGAATTTGTGCAGCAAACTCAAAGATATTTTGCAGACATAATCGATGTTAGGGCTATTTGTTATGCGTAGCTAAAGTGATCTTTTATGACGAAAGATTCATACTAACAATAATCTAAACCTCTTGGTGTTATCACTAGTTTGTCGATTACTCTAGAAGGGAAGACTGTCAACATCGAGGTTAAAGTAGTTGATGCCAAGCTCAATTACTATCTTCTCCTCGGTCGCAGTTGAACTCATGCCATTTTGTGTGTTTCTTCCACTCTCTTTTGTGTTTTGTGATTTCCGCATGAAGGAAATATTGTTACTGTTGATGAGTTGTCTTTCTTCACTTCTTCTTCTGAGAACAAAATTCTGTACCTGGATCAAATTTCTATGCCCTACGAGAGCATAGTGTCGGGTCTCTTCAAAGATCTTGCCCTCATGGGTATTTTTCCTCTTCCTCCACCCAAAAAAATTCAAGTTAATATGATCTCCAGTTCTGAAAATCCGTGGATCATCCCTCCACCTGAGAAAATCAATTCATTTGGAGATTCGATGCCACTAAGTCCAATTGATATTGATTATTGCAACCTTATTTCGGATTCGAATCCTTTTCCTCCTAATCATGCTCCTGTGGGCTTGTCTCTTGATACTTATTCTCAATCCCCTTGGCTCAACGATTTGGATTCGTTTGATCCCTTGAGGGAGATATTTCCCTCCGATGAGGCCATCGTGGAAACAATGTGTCCTGGGGATCTTCCTTGGGAAGATACTCATCATTGTTCCTCATTCATGCCTGGCCTTGGGGCCATGTATACGTGTCTCGAGAGGTTCACTTCTCAGGATCCTTTTCCTCCACTTCAAACACCTATTCTAACACATGAAGTATTTTCGGAAGGTAACTTGAGTAACATTACACAGATGATGGCTATCGAAATTTTCGTTAAACCGGGAGTTGTCGAGAACATTCATGTGGGGGTGACCTATTCTCCCGATGAGATTCAGGTCTATGCTAGTCTCTTCCACAAGTTTTGTGACGCCTTTGCATGGTATTACGAAGAGATGCCTGACATTGATCCAAGTATAGTGGTGCATGATATTCATACCTATCCCAGTGTGAAGCTTGTTCACCAGCATCTTCGTCCTGTGCACCCTAGAAAGCTTTCCGCTATTAAGGGAGAAGTTGAAAAACTTCTTAAAGTTGGTTTTATATATCTGATTCCTTTGAAAAAATGGGTGTCCCATATCATTCCTATAGATAAGAAACAGGGTACCATTCAGGTCTATGTTGATTACCGTGACATTAACTGGGCTTGCCTTAAGGATAATTATCCTACTACCTTTATTGATCAGATCATTGATGACTGCGCTGGGAGTGAGATTTTTTCCCTTATGGATGGGTTTTCTGGCTATAAACGGATTAAAATTTCTCTAGCCGATTAACATAAAACTGCCTTTATCTGCCCTTGGGGTACTTTCACTTATAGAAAGCTCCCTTTTGGTCTAAAAAATTCCAGGGAAACATTTCAATAAGAAATGTCATATGCTTTCCACGATATCAAGCGCATTGTTCAGCCTTATCTGGATGACCTTCCGGCTCATTCGGCTAAGCGTAAAGACCATCCTGATCATATCCGTAAGATTTTTCTTCTTTGTCAACGCTATAACATCTGGTTGTATCCGCATAAGTGTGTCTTCTGTGTTGACTCCGGTAGACTCTTAGGGTTTATCATTTTGAAATACAGGATTCGTCTCGATCCGCTCTGTTAGACTCCTATATCAATAGGTGTCATTTTTCATGATTGTCTTATTGAACTATGCAATATGTTCAAACCTCTTTCTTGTGGAAAGGTGTTCCATATTCTTAAAAAAATCAAAAAATAAAAAAAAATTTTAAAAATGTAAAGAGGGTATACCCTAAGATAAAAATAAAAGGGTAAAAAGAATAAAATGGTCAAAAAAGTGAAATAAATGAACCCCAAACAAAAACAAAGGCCAAGGAAAGTGTGCAAGTCCAAATGCCACTACTATTTCATTTTTGTAATAAACAAAATTGTGTGCAGCTTGTCAAACTTTTTCCACAATTTATGAAGAGTCAAATTGTTTAAACTTGACTCATTCATTTTTCAATTTCATGTTGTAGAGTAGAGAATAAATATCTGACCAAACAGTTTAATCTTGGCAGATAAGTAGATAGGTAGAGTTAATAAAAAGGTGCTCAATAGTTTAATCTGAGCCCTTGGATGTAATAAGTGTAGACTTAGATATGTTTGCCATGTAAAAGAAAAAGAAGATTGATAAGGGTTTGCGAGTCCAAGTGCACCCTAATAAAGAAGAGAAAATGGTAGGGTAAATTAGGTAGGGTAGGTAGATGTTGTTGCTAAATTACATGTGATGAATGATTGTTCTAAATGCTTTCAGTTTTTACTTTCATCACAAAGTGCAAAGGCAGATATTACATGGAAGAAGTTTCACAGCAGAGCAAAGTTAAATTATTAATTTCCCCTCTCAGTTTCCCTAAAGATTTTACTAATTTCACCTAAGTGCTAAGGAATTTGAAGATTAGAGGGGCTCAAGGCATTTCCTTGACTTTTGGAGGGACCGGACCCTCGGCCCAATGATTGGAGAAAACCTTAGTATTTAAAGTTATTCATCATTACACTCAGTCACTTTTAATTTTTTCCTAAGTAAAATTCCATTTTACTTAGGAAAATCATGCTATATTTCATAAAAATCCCTCAAAATTACTTGCTATTCTAAATCTAAGTGTTGAAGTTGATATAATGCAATTTGCTTCAGAAATCTTCACTTTCTTATTTGTGTAAAGAATTTTGAGTTTTCCCTTGTTCCCTTGTCATATTAACATTCTAATTTATATATTAAATCCCTATGAAAATCACCTTTTCCTATATGTATAACTCCTCCTATGTAATATCCCAAAAACCTTTGTATTATACGTTTTAGCCAAAGTATTTAAACCCATGTAATAAAATCAAATACCCACATTATAAATCCCTTTGGCTAAAAACATATCTATATAACTAGTCCCGCCCCCATGTTAATTGAATTGATTCAATTTAATTATCATATAATAAAAATATACAAAAAACAAAGTTTAAACATGTATTTCATATGTTTAAAACGAAAAATAAATAAAACCCCAAGTCCATCCGTAACCCCGACCCTCCATAAACTAAAGAGATTAATTAATCACCTGGATTAATTAATAATTTTACCCTTCCGCCAATCGAAAACATCCCGGAATGATTAACCCATAAATAATCATCTCGGGCCCACGCGTTAACTCCCTGGCCAGCTTCCCATCCGGTCCACCGTTGGATCACTCCACTGGAGATCTACGGCCCACAAACATTTCGCTAGCCATCCCTCATCTGAAGTTTAATGCGCGAAATCAAAGTGGTTTTGAAACAGTGTCCTGGCCACGTGTTAATCGCTGAATGGAATCGCTACCATTTCACCAAATACCGCCAACTCCCGAAAGCGGTGCGGAATTTACCATTTACCGCCCGAACCCGGTGATGTGTCCTTCCCGTACCACTATGACATCATCCTAAAAAATAATAAAGAATTCCCCATTCTGACTTTGCAAATAAAACAAAACTTCGCGCATTTTTGTTCATTTTGTGGTTGAAAGTAACTGCATCCTCCATTCTGAAAAGTTTCAAAATCCACTGTTAAACTGCCATTAACCAAATTTGCTGAAGAACTCCGCCAGTGCATTATCCAAGCATCCATCAGCCGTCAATCAGTACCTGTTAAATACATCTTATCTTCTCAGAACAGGTATTTATATCATTCCCCCATTTTTTCACTCTGCAAAATCCTGCTGTTTGTTCAAAATTCTACACCAAAGACTGCTACAGAGTATTTTGAGTCTTCTTTTTTCCCAGAATTTCAATTGCCTCTACAGAAAACTGTATTTTCGATCTTCAAACTGGTAATTGCGCCCATTTCCGTGAAAAACCCCCGAAATTTCCATTTTTAATACACAAGAACCAAAATGGAAGTCCCACTGGCTTTAAATGTTGCTCCATTAAACGCCCCTCATAGAGAATTGGAATATTTACCATTAGTGGATAAAGATTTTCAAATCAAAGACTTACTTTTCAGTGAAAATCCCCTTCTAATTTATTGTCGCTGCAGAGATGATTATTTGAAAGGCTTGGATATCATTGGATTGTGGGAATCAAATCTCCCAAGATACCTTTTACCCTCAGTACATATCTTTCATGAGGTTATCCATTATTGCCATGCTAATTATGATCCAATTCAGAGAGCAGTTTTATCCCCAAACCAGAATGTCCTTTTTCATATCACTGCTCAATCTATCAATGATATGCTTCAATTTGAACCTGGTCAAAACCTCACTCCCTTGTTCGTGGGAGAATTGCTTGAAAAATATGCCCAGTTGTCCCCTAAAGAATTAAAGTGCATTTGTCAGACTTTCATGCTACCTGAACATCAGCCCAAGGGCCCACCTCCCTATGGTTGTTCCTTTTTTACTGAATTGGGCCAGATTATTCTGAATATGATTTCTTCTATCATGGGCTTTAATACTAGTGAGTATGTTGATGAATTAACCCTAGTATTATTGTCTATCTTTACTCCTGGACAGCCTCCTGCTGTCAAATATGACTATGCATCCGACATTGCAGACAAAATCCATGATCAATTCATGAGATTAGAAAATGAGAAAGTTTTCAAGTACTCTTCAATCATTTACCATCTCATGCTCTATTACCAGTCTGAAAACTTTCCTTTCCATGTTCAAAATCTTGATACTAAGGGAAACCCAAGGTCTGTAATATTTTGGTATGCCATCACACATAAATCCTATGCTTCCCCCTATTCCTATAATGAGTTCATTGACCTTTTCATACACCCTGCAACCACCTTGTTGATAGGAGTTGCTCCTCCAAGGCTCAGCAATGAAATTAAGAAAAATTTGCAGCTCTCAAGGCTGTACAAAGTTGGGGACTAGTACTTGTACCAAAATTATTCAGAAATCAGAATATATGGATGTGAACTTTGTCCATTCAAGCTGCCTAAATATGTGCCTATGATACTTTTTGCCTTAGAGTATTTTAGGAAAATGAATAACTCTGATATTATTCATTTTTGTAACGCTAAGAAGAAAGCCCAACTCAGAATCAAAGGTCAGTTAGGTCCCTTTATATGCAATTCTAGGGAAGCTAGAAAAGAAGCAGAAACGATATTACAAGACCATTTCAGGTTACAAAAGAGTTTCTATTGGGTCCCCTATGACCCATTCAGCTTTATTTGTGACAAAAGAATGAAGAATAAATCAGCACCATACTTCCACCGAAAAATCCCTGAAATTGAAAAATATGCCAATACAAACGAATGGGTAGAAGGAACATTGCCAACAGGGAAAAGCCTTTATGAAAAATTGGAGAGTTTATTTTATCTTGAACTTGAAATAAAACATTTGTTTCCATATCAGCCTAATTTTTTCAAATACACTGAAGCTGATGAAACTTTGAGGAAATTACAAAGGACCAGAATGCGAGAAGTTAAATGGTGGGAAGACATGTTGGAACTTTTCTAAAACTTGTCCTTGGGTGAAATTTTTGCCTATTTTACTGAGGTATATCTTGATAAAGGATAAATAGGTGAATAAAAGTCAAAGAGTATTTGTTCAGCAGTTAAAGTGTATCAGTAAGAATAAAAGAGTATCAGACAAGCAAGGCAGTCAAAAAGAATTACTCAAGAAGACAGCAACGAGCTAAAAGAAAGGAACTGCTTCCAGCACATTCTAAAAAAGAGGAGACAGCACACAACATCAACTAATTTATCCTATCTACGAGACCATATGTCTCCATTTGTATTGTAATCTATTCATTAGTCACCCTAAATTATATCTCTTTCGTTATGAGATATTGTTAATAGTTTTTGTATAAATAAGCCCTTGAAATGAGTATTGAGGGTGGATTCTTAAATTCTGATGTAAAATTGGCTATTTTGGAATAAAATCTATTGGAGAAACTTTTGTGGCAAACTGGACAAGGAATTGATGTAGAAGACTTTTCTCAGGATTCATGTGTCAAGCAAAGGATCAATAAGTCATCTCTATCTCATGTTTTGAAGTTTTTATATTTGTTTATTATATCACTTGTGTTTCATCTCTGAGTAAATTAATGAAAATGAATAAATCAGAAGGTACTTAAGCGTAATCTGTTTTCAATCATTATTACTCTAAATGTTTTCTTCCAGGCTGGTTATAAACAGTGAATTCTTTATTGCTCCTGTTTTACTAGTTTAAGCATTTGATTATTTAATAAAGAAGACGTAATTTCTCTTTGTTAATAATCACTCGATTTTCCCTCTTATAAATGTGGTGAAAAATTCTTAACTGCCTTTCATCCATTTGACTTCCATTTCACCCATTTTGGATCTGTAATTGTTTCTAGTTTGATTATCTCGCCCTGATAAGCCATCTTTGGTTGATAAACTCAATCCAGTTTCAGCCAAACTTTTTGACCCCATTAGCCCAATGGACTAAAACTACTTGATCTTACTCTCAGCTATAGAATTCCATCAATCAAATTTAAAACAAAACCCCTGAGCGTTATAACTAGCCTAATACCTCTTAAAACAAAGCTAAATTTTAGAGAGAGAGCCCTCTCTGGATACAGATTGGCTAGATTCTGTATCCGAAGGTTGGTTTGTGGTTACCTTGGATTTACTTTCCTTTTCCACAACTTCAAGGAAAATATGAGTGATAACACGCTCAAAGTGGAAGCTATCTTTAATCTCCCCTCCCATTCCTCTTTACATCAGTTGCAGAGTCTGCAGAGAAAGGCTAATTTCTTACGCTGTTTTATACCTAAATATGCCAAAGTGGCTAAAAGATTCACGTGATTACTGAAGCATGGCATCCTATTCCTCTGGTATGGGATTGCTTATAAGTCTTTCGATGCATTGAAGACGTTTCTCATCAATGCTCCTCCGTTGCATCCTCTGAATTATCGTGGTTATTACTCCCTCTATTTGGTCGCCGCATTCAGCACGATTCCCATGGTTTTGGTACAAGAAGATGATAATGGTGATGATAATGTCATTTATTATCTATCTCATAACCTTCTTGATACTAAAACGCGATATGCACATGTTGAGAAGTTGGCGTTGGCTATTGTCCAAGCTATTCAACATTTTCATCACTATATTATGTTGTGTACAGTGACTTTGATTTTTGATTGCAACCCTATGACTTATATATTGAGTCTTCAATTGTTGGGGGGGAAGTACTCGAAGTGGATTGTCATCCTCCATGAGTTCGATTTGGAGTTTAACACTGGTAAATCAAAGAAGTCATTAGTCTTCACCGATTTGATATGCTCTCTCCCTTTCGATTCTGCTCCGTCTGGTTCTGAGGAATGCATTTCAGACGACACGCTTTTTCTGATTAGCACCCTCTATCCTTGGTACAGTGATATCATCATATATCTTCAGACTTCCACCTTCTGATCTGAGTTGATGAAGGATTCTCAGCGACGCAACCGTCATCAATCGCAACTCTATCGCATAGTCGGAGATACACTCTACCGCATCAGAGTTGATTCCATTCTCCGTTGATGTTTAACTCTCGAGGAGGCTGAAAAGGCCCTGAATGACTGTCACAGTGGTGCTTGTGGCAGTCACATATCTGGATATGCTACTGTATAGAATATTCTTCGTGCTGAGTATTTATGGCCCTCTATCTTCAAAGCCTACATTGTTGTTGTCCGTAAGTGCCATGATTGCTAGATCTATCAGTGCAAGATGCACGCGCTGCCTTCCCTTCTCCATCCTATCATTACCGTTGGTACCTTTGTGAAGTGGAGCATCGATTTTATGATGTGTAACCCTCACTCGGCTGGGGGGGCATGCTTATATCATCTTAGTCTTTGACTACTTCACCAAATGGGCTGAAGCAATGCCTAAACTTATGGCTGATGGTAAGACAACAACTCAGTTTCTATTCAATCACGTCATTTCTAGGTTTGGTGTCCCTCAAGCCATTGTTACCGATCATGGTTCCCATTTTCGGCGTTACATGGTGGCGGAGTTGACTTCTAGGTTGGGTCTGCGTCACAACAGCTCAACGTCGTATTATCCTCAGGAAAATGGCTAGGTTGAAGCCATGAAAAAAATTCTAATCACAATGCTTCAACGTATTATTGGGATGCACAAATCAAACTAGCACCTCATGTTGTTTTCGACTCTTTGGGCTTACCAAACCTCAGTAAAGGACGCGACTAGATTCACTCCATTCCAGCTTTTCTACAGTTTAGAAGCTACCCTTCCGATTGAATGTGAAATACCTTCGCTCAAGCTAGCTGTTTAATTGTTGTTGAATAGTTCACCCGAAGAAGAGTGTCTTCTCTATCTGGAGAGGCTTGATGAAACTCACCACTTTTTTGCTTTGGTCATTGAAGCACAGAAAAAGCGGGTCAAAGCTCATTTTGACCAGTCGATTTCCCCTCATTCCTTTCTAGAAGGAGACCTCGTCCTCCCGTATGACCAAGTTCATGATAAGCTAGGGGCAGGAAAATTTCAACCCATGTGGCATGGTCCCTACATTGTTAAATGTGTTTTGTGGAATGGGGCCTATGAGCTTATTGATTGTGAAGTTCATCCTCTGGATCAGCCCAGAAATGGGTTGTATCTTAAAAAATATTATGAATGAGTCATTCATGCATGTTTTTGTACATAGATGCTTTTTTCATTTTTGTACATTTTTGGCTTGGTGTGATTTTCGAGCGTTTATCTGCTTATTAGAACGTTGCTTATTGTGCAGATGTCTATTACCCCTTATGTTGATTTTGTAGATGGTGCTTCCCGTAGTACCCAGAACATGTCTTCAGTACCCTGGTGTTGGACGAATAAGTCATTCTTGTGGACAAGACAAACCTCCCAAGTGTCCTACAGATAGCTAGCAACAAACGGACAAATAAAAACTATTTTCTCTAGATTTTGTTTGACATGGAATTAATTATAACAGGGTTTTAGAAACCTACTTGTAGTCCAATGCTGATCTTCTTTCCAGTGGCTTGATGAAAGTTGTTGTTAAGGATCTGCAATCACAAACACAAGAAAAGATCAAAAGCACCTGTATAATAAATTAAAGTATGAATCAAACATCTGTTACACCATTTTTTGGTCATCTAACCTATTATCATTAGATGGACCCAAGTACACCATGTAAGACTAGTTTTACCCTAAGTAAAACTGCTTTCACTATGTTAAAACAGGAAACCCCAAAAGGAAATATTAAACAAACCTATATTTGTTTGATTTTCCTCATGGAATAATTAATTAAACCATAATTTAATTATTATTCCCGGTCATGTTTAACCCAAAAACAAAGAAATTAATTAGATAAACCTTTATTTATCTTATTATTTTCTAGGAATAATTATTTAAATCTTATTTAGATAATATTCCTTGCTAAATATGACCAAATCACCCACAAATAATTAAATAAATCATTATTTATTTAATTATATTTCAACCACTTCCTTAAATAATTAAATAAATCATTATTTATTAATTATCTTTCAACCACTTCCTTAAATAATTAAATAAATCATTATTTATTTAATTATCTTTCAACCACTTCCTTAAATAATTAAATAAATCATTATTTATTTGATTATCTTCTAACCGCTTCCTTAAAAAATTAAATAAATCATTTATTTATTTATTTTTCACTAATCAAGGGAGTTGACCCAAGTCAAATACCCTTTCCCTCCAACAAATATAATAAAATATTCCATAAAAGGTGGATCTAGATTTGGTTAACATTATTTTAATCATGCACCAATATCTAGAATGACCCAATATTTTGTTATAAATAGGAGGGTTCTTCCCATCATTCCTCACCTTTTGTTGCCTATTAGATCACTCTGGATCTATACACTTGGTCACCATTTTCTACCATTTTTCTCCCATTGAGCTCTACTCTTTGCATTGGGTTTTCTACATCAACTAGAGAGAGAAATCTTAGATCTGAAGTGCTGAGGACTTCCAAGAACCCATCCCACTGAGGGGAATTGGATACTCCTTCTAGTTTTCCTCCCAGGTGCCCCATTAATACAAAAATTCTTTCAAAAATTGTTCTTGTCTTTTCTATTGGTATATGGAGCAAACCCTTGTTTTTACTGCTTAATGTCTTTCCATGCATAGATCTGGTGTTTTGCAGCTCTTTTCTTGTCTAACTAACCACAGATCTGAAGATATTGGCAGCCACTTTTGTTGTTAGGGCTATTAGTTATGCGTAGCTAAAGTGGTCCTTTTTCGTACACTTCGACAAAGGATTCATACTAACAAATGGCGACTCCACACGGGTTTTTAATTACAACCGCTGTCGTTTTTCATATTCCTGCATATCCAGCTACTTCAGACCCTAGGGTTTCTTTTCGAAATTTGTTTATTTTCCTATTTTTATGTTTTCTCCACATAAAACCACAAACAATACAAATTTCTAACTACATTTTACGGCCCTATTGTAGCGGTGGCGACACCCGGTAGCGGCGAGGCGACAGCACCGAGGAAATCGCATGAGGACAGGATGGGGGTCGCGCGCACGGCCCTAAACACGTGACCTAGACCTCCAGTCACACTGGCTTGTTTCCTCATGACACACTGCCAATCAGTCAGAAATACGACACCATTTTTAGCAATTTTTCTGCAATTTTTCTGGGTTTTGCTGCAGCTTCTGCCAGGGTCCTCCAGCCTCTGTCTCAGCCTGTTTTGACCAAGTTCTGATCTGTTTTTACTCATCTAAGTGGGAACCTAGCCCCCTAGGGCTTTAGTACCCTCCACTTTTTGCGGAAGAGTTTTAAGTTGTTTCAGCCATCTGTTTTTCAGCGCTTCTGCCTCCTTTTTTCCAGATCTGTTACCTCCCTTTCAAATCCTTTGCAATCAGCCTTTCTTCCTTTCAAATCACCTCCTGTCATTTTGTTTGGACCTACTTTCTGGGCCTCCCCCTTTCCCCCTCCGTTTTTGCTGATTTCCTTCCTTTTTCCAGCCACCTTGCCTCTGTCTCTTGGCTGTGATCTGCACCTCTTTTCAGCAGCTTTATCCTCTAGATCCCTGTCCCTTTCGACCCTAGATCTATTGACCTCTTTTTATGTGTGTTTTGAGTAGATTTTTTCCCTCTTTTAGAGTAGTTTTGAGAGACCCGCCTTTTTGGGTTAGATTGATGCATAGTTAGCTGTTAAATGTTCTGTCCTTTCAGCAATCTATATTGTTCTACGCAGAATTTCTTTTCAGTTACGCAACACACTTTTTCTTGCTCTCAAAATGAAAAGGGTTTAAAAATTAAAATTAACGCACACCACACACTGACCCTAAGTGAAGAAGCGCCTGGTTAACACCACCTGGCAAAGACTCTAAAATCAATTGTCACTACACATTTTCTGCCCGTGACCTCACTTGATTCTGTCCCTTTCTACCCTTGTCGGTTTCCTTCTTCCCGTCATCATTGCGCCCCCAAGGCACCTTTCCCGGAGACTTCTTGGCCTTCACCCTCAGTTTCCGGTCGATCGACCTGCTCCGTCCCACCGTCGTCGAGCCAGTCCTTCTCTGATTCTTTGGGTTCTCCTTTTCCTTCTGGTTCTCCCCCCTGTCACCTCCACTATGTCTGGTCTAGGGCCTAACACTAGCGGGAATCCCGGCCCTAATGCCAGGACTACTACTAGCGGAACCACCACAGGAACTACCTCACCTTCACCCGTGCTCCCCTTCTTGGCAGGCCTCAGCCTCCCCGATTTGGACCGGTTGATAAACGACCCTATACACCATGATGCTAGTTGGCCTGCTATGCTGACAAAGCTCCCTTCCGACATCCCAAAGTTTGAAGGCCATGTTGGAGAAGATCCTTCAAATCATGTTCGATCTTTCCACATGTGGTGTTCATCTACCTCCATTACCGATGACTCTGTTCGTCTTCGATTGTTCCAACGCACGCTTACAGGCGAAGCTTCTAAGTGGTATGTTGATCAACCCACTTCCTCCCATACCACCTTTGCAACTCTTGCCCGGGCTTTTTTATCTTACTTCCAGCTTCCCCTTCATTATGACACTGGTATCGAACTCTTGACTTCCTTCAAGAAAACCTCTTCGACCCGCCTTTCTACCCATGTCCAGGAATGGCGAAGAAGACGGAGCCTATGTCAATATCCTACCTTCGAAGACCGTGTCTACATGGACTGGTTCCTTAGATCTCTCTTGTCCCCTATCGGGAAAGATGTCGCATCACATTTTCCTCAAACCGAAGAAGATGCCCTCCAAATGGTGTTAAAATATGACCTGATCTACGCTCAGACAGGTTATGATCATACTGTCCTACCTGATCTCCCCAAACCCGGTGATGCCTATACACTGGGGGCACCTCATACCACCGACAGTATCGTTGGATCTATCTCTCATCCATCTGCTCAACCTCTCATGAGCTATGGTTTTCCCGGGGGAGGGGACACCACTTCCCGCACTTCTCCCCCTCCCGGTCGCACGCATCCAGGATACGGCATGCCTCATCCTTTTGCCCAACCTCCTACTTACCTCAATGTTGCCCAACCCAACCATTACCCTTATCTGCAGCCTGGTGCGCCAACTCCTCCAGCATATGCGCTTTCGCCTCCCTTTCCTTCTCAACCCTTGCAGCAACAGTCACCGCCCCCTCAAGAGCAGGTGGATGCCCAGCAGGGATTCATGGCTACCCAACCACCTGACGGACAAGTGGCCCCTCAACCTTCCCCTTCTGGTTCCTCCAATTACCAGGTCCTCATGATGAACTTTGATCCATCCCCATCCGTCGATCTTCACCTTCAAACTCGGTCTCGCCAGTACCTCAAGCCTCCCACTCAGTCTGCCCCTGAGCCTCCTTCTTCAAGTTCTACAGAGCCTCTTTCGACATCCAATGGCCCCTTACATATCCCTCAACCTAGATTTGAGGTTCACACCAAGATTCCTAAGGGACCATTACGTCGAAATGTTGCTTCCGGTCGAGTTGCCCATTCATATAGCATAGTAGATGATTTGGTGCAATATCCTGCTGCCATTTTCACACTGGAACTCCTCCAGTCGTGCCCTTCCCAAAGGAAGGATCTACTATCTGCCGTGGGCACTGTAGATCCTGCTGATGACCAAATGATTGTTTTCGATGCCACTCAATCAGATCATCCTCCTCTTCCTCCTTCCGTCGCCTTCCAAATCCCCGTCAAAATCCGTAACGCCAACGTGTCCTGGTGTATAATTGATGAGGGGGCATCCACCTGCGTGATGTCCGCTTCGGTTTGGAAGCAACTCGGATCCCTCGAGCTGGCCCCTTCCACGATCACCCTTCGAGCGTGGGATGGCCATGCCTCCCAGCCCATAGGCCTGTTTCGTAATTGTCCTATCACCCTCGCCGGTAAGACTGTTTGCATTGACGTTGAAGTCATCGACGCCCCGCTAGATTACAACATTCTATTGCGGCGAAGCTACACCTATGCTATGTCTGCTGTCCCATCCGCGGTTTTTCGCAAGATGTCTTTCCCCCATAATGGAAAGATAGTCACCATTGACCAGTTGACATATCATGAGCCAAAATCTCAGACCTCACCTGAGACGACCATCTCTTTTGTAGCCAACAAGCAAACCGTCGATTCCTTGACCAGTGTCTCCCCCGGCGTTTACAAAGATTCCTCCCTGCTTGGAACTTTTCCTAATCTTCCCCCTCCTCCTATCTCTGACCCCAACTCATCGAATGTTTGCATGATGCAATCGTCTCGGGCTGCTCTCAAGCAACCTGCTTCGGCTAGTCAGCAACCTTGCCCTCCGCAACCTGCTCTTAGCCCTTCACCTGCAGTTGGTAGTCATGAGCCCCTTTATCCCCCTGGCACGGTTCCTCCAGGCCTTCGCCATTTAGGAGCCGTCCCACCTGGCCATTCCCCCTCTGGTCAGATACCGTTCCTAGCTCCCCCACCAGGAGTGTACACGGTACCAGTCATGGCCACCCTCTCTCTTCCTAACTTGACCCTTGGGATTCCTGTTTGGTACCTTGATCCTCCAACCCCCACCTTGCCTGGTCAACCCAAACCTTATATTGCTTTGACCCCAGTTCAACCGGCCCCCATGCCTTCTCCCGCGGCATCAGTGCCTCAGTCACCTCAACAGGAACCACCTCCTGTTGCGACCGCTTCGGGTAAGAAGGGCAAAGCTCGCAAGGGGGCATCAAAGGACAAGGCTCCCCCGAAAAAACCTGCTCCTTCTCAGCCTCCAAAGCATACCATCCAGTGTGCTTTATGTGATGTTGTCAGCCACGCCTCCCATACCTGTCCTACATTGCTTCATCTCAAGCCCATGGTTAATGTCACGTTCCCTGCGTCCGCGGTCCCAGAAGCCTCTGTTCCTTCCACGTCTGCGGCCAATAACCCCAAGACTATTCACACCAACCACCCCTGTGCTTTGTGTGATCTCCATGGCCATTACACCCATCTTTTTCCCTGCCTCGAGGACTTTCGCACCTTTATCGCCGCGGTCCACCAATTCGAGGCCAAGCGCAATGAGTCCACCTCTCCCCTATTTGCGCATTCTGCTTCAGCAGAACTACCAAATATGACTGCTCCCATTGACATTCCCCCTCCTGATGTCGAGATGACGGAGCCTTCGTCCAACATTTTTTACCTATCATCATCCATGAGACCCTCGGGGAACATTCCATCTGAATCCTCCCCTGTTGTTTTGCTTGACCTTCCTTCAGCGATCATCTTGGGCTCAACATCGGTAGATCCTTTATCTACTTACTCTTCGGTCACCCCTTGTGACGATGCGCATGTGAACCTCTCTTCTCATGATGATGATTCCGGTCACTTCACCACGTCAGGTGGTCTTTCTTCCACCAGTCACCCCATCTTCTATCGCGATGATGACATTATGGAAAAAATCCCCACCCCTGACGTTATCTATTCCCCCTTACATCGAACCCAGGCGTTCACACCACATCCACCTTGTGGCCATTACATTGAAACCCAATGTTTGGGTAAGGGGTCACCCACATTTGAGAGACCAAGAGAAGAAATTCTCCACCACTCTCCTAGTGTATCTGATCGTGTTGACTTTAGTCCCAATATTCTTCCACATTTAGAAGAACCTCTAGAGTCCCATATCACTTCAGATCACTCTAGGGATGATACCCCTTATCGTTCCCTCATCTTACATCAGCAACCCAGTCTCTTAGACATTATTGTTGACCAAACTATAGCTTTTCTACGAGAGCATCAGTTCATTATCTCCATATCCTCTTTTTGGGATAGTGACATCAGGTATGCCAACTTGGAAACTTAAAGTCCATTTGATCCCTATATGCAGTACCAAAAGAGATTGGTAATCCTCCATTTCCTTTCTCAAACTGCATAACCATAACCAGCACAAATGGCACACCACATCATTACAATGTGTTTAGATTCCCCTTTTTCTAAATACATTTTCGCATGACCACACCATGCTCGGGGGCACCCATGCCCCTCAACCATAACCCTCCTCACCTCGTTTTTGGAAAGGAGGTTGTCTTACCAATCGCGTGTGAAATCCCTTCCCTTCATCTGGCTGTTGAACTTCTCCTTGACACCCAACCTCTAGAACAACGACTTATCTTGCTCGAGCGTGCCTCTGAAGACCGCCGTGTTGCATTGCAAACCATAGAAGCGGCCAAGAAACGCACCAAAGCTCCATAGGACCGAAAAGTCCAGCCTCGTCCTTTTCACGAAGGCGACCTTGTTCTAGTATATGACCAGGCCCATGATGTCCTTGGTCACGGGAAGTTTGACTCATTATGGCTAGGCCCTTACGTCATCAGTAAGGGTCTTGGTAAGGGGGCATACTTTTTAGAGGACTTCGAAGGCAATCCTCTTCCTAATCCTCGCAATGCACTCTATCTTAAGAAATATTACTCTTAGCATTTCCCTTCTAAGATGCGTGTGTTATGTTCTGTTAGATAGCCAGCATCCTTTTTTGTACTTTCATCCTTCACCAGGAGCTATTTTGTCCAAGAAGGATCACTTCACCTCTCCTTCAAATCGAACTTCCTCACTTCAACACTTGTACTTGGGGCACCATTTTGCCTCCTTACTTGTCTTTGTTCGTGTCGATTTTCGTCATGAGTTACCATCTTGTACTCATGTTTTCATGGTCCCCCATTGGGCCTTCCCTATGTGGCAGCACCATCAAGTCGCCCTTGTTTAGAGCATCCAAGTTGAGTCATCATCGCATTCATGGAGTCTATCCCGAGTCCCTTTGTACCCCGCTATAGCCCTCCATCCTTCATTGCTTGGTCTCTCTCTTGTGTCGCACATTATGACCTTCAGTCCCACTATCCCCTATCCCTTATGATATTGTGTCAGTCGTTGCCATGTCATTCATGCCCTTTATGCTCTAACAAGGGAAGTCGTCCATTCGCTACTCAGTCCTTTCCATTTCACCATCATCATTAGTGTCAGTCTGTCCGTCGCTCTACTATTTTCTCTCGTGCCTTAGTTGAGGATTTCTCATTGCCTCACTTATGGCGGACCTCCTTCTGTCGACATCAGATCATTCCTTCCAGAAGTCAGGTCTAGAGGGCGGTGTACCTTGGTTCCAGCTTCCACTCTTGTTCGGTGCCTCGGATCAGGAAAAGGGACCTCTTGTTTCCCTTTGACTTGATTGTTTCTCCAGCTCCTTTCAGCATGATCGAGATCCGTATACTTGATGGTACAGTGATCCAGCAGCAGCTCTTGATGATTCCCGGGTGTGTGTGAAATGTCTCAACCCTCATGCGGGGGTGGCCCTGCAGGTAGCCCCCCACATGCCCGGATGACCTATTCCTTGCAGCCTTCGATGCAGCTCCAGATATTTGATGATGTTGGCCGTAGCCACTTGCAGCGCCTCTTCGACTTGCATGTATCAGTAAGATTTTGTGAGCCCTTCCCCATTTACAGGGGGAATTTGGGTTGTATTTGTATCTCATGTACTCAGATATTATTGTACCAGTCCTGGATGTTATCCCAGGCACAGCATGTATGTGGGATTCCTCATTGTATTTTTATCTGGCTCATGATTACGCCAGCTGTACTTTATGGTTCGGTCCCTTGTTTACTAGACACACTATTCTTTTGTACTTTGTCTCGGCGGGCATAGGTATGCCTCCCCCGCCGCCTTCAGCACAGGTACCCTCTCATAAAAAGAGACTTGTTGCACCTGCGAGTCTCGTCTCCTCAGGGTCTAGTCCTTCAGCACACTATCTACCTCACATTTCTCTCTCCGACATCCCTTTTTGTTGTCTAGTGATTGTGTTCTTACAACATACTTCGGTCATACGATTTTCTCCTGACACTCGCACGCTGGGGGGCAATCTGTTACACCATTTTTTGGTCATCTAACCTTTTATCATTAGATGGACCCAAGTACACCATGTAAGACCAGTTTTACCCTAAGTAAAACTACTTTCACTATGTTAAAATAGAAAACCCCAAAAGGAAATATTAAACAAACCTATATTTGTTTGATTTTCCTCATGGAATAATTAATTAAACCATAATTTAATTATTATTCCCAGTCATGTTTAACCCAAAAACAAAGAAATTAATTAGATAAACCTTTATTTATCTTATTATTTTCTAGGAATAATTATTTAAATCTTATTTAGATAATATTCCTTGTTAAATATAACCAAATCACCCACAAATAATTAAATAAATCATTATTTATTTAATTATCTTTCAACCACTTCCTTAAATAATTAAATAAATCATTATTTATTTAATTATCTTTCAACTACTTCCTTAAATAATTAAATAAATCATTATTTATTTAATTATCTTTCAACCACTTCCTTAAATAATTAAATAAATCATTATTTATTTGATTATCTTCTAACCGCTTCCTTAAAAAGATAAATAAATCATTTATTTATTTATTTTTCACTAATCAAGGGAGTTTACCCAAGTCAAATACCCTTTCCCTCCAACAAATATAATAAAATATTCCATAAAAGGTGGATCTAGATTTGGTTAACATTATTTTAATCATGCACCGAGATCTAGAATGACCCAATATTTTGTTATAAATAGGAGGGTTCTTCCCATCATTCCTCACCTTTTGTTGCCTATTAGATCACTCTGGATCTATACACTTGGTCACATATCTCCATCATTTGCTCCCATTGAGCTCTAATCTTTGCATTGGGTTTTCTACATCAACTAGAGAGAGAAATCTTAGATCTGAAGTGCTGAGGACTTCCAAGAACCCATCCCATTGAGGGGAATTGGATACTCCTTCTAGTTTTCCTCGCAGGTGCCCCATTAATACAAAAATTCTTTCAAAAATTGTTCTTGTCTCGTCTATTGGTATATGGAGCGAACCCTTGTTTTCACTGCTTAATGTCTTTCCATGCATAGATCTGGTATTTTGCAGCTATTTTCTTGTCTAACTAACCGCAGATCTGAAGATATTGGCAGCCACTTTTGTTGTTAGGGCTATTAGTTATGCGTAGCTAAAGTGGTCCTTTTTCGTACACTTCGACAAAGGATTCATACTAACAACATCTATCAAGATGATCAAGGAATTCAAGAAATAACATAATTAATTAAATAACCCATTAAGAAAACAACATTCATTCGTATTACCTTAAATAAAGAAGAGCCTTACAACTTTGTCTGCCTTGTTGTCATACAGGCCTTCCTGGGGTCTGTAACAGGCGTTTCCTTTACTCTGACAAGCCTTGCACTCTCTCAGCTAAAAGCACATGGGTGTGTAATCATTCCCATATAATGATGGCTATGAGAGTATGATTTTCTACAGCATTTCTCCTCAAAAATTCTCCAAGTCTAACTCATCAATTGTAACCCTTGAAGCTGCACTATGGCTTCAATTTATAGGAAAAGAGAGGAGGTTTTGGTTCCACATAGGAAGGGATAGAATGCTCCTTTGAAGGGATTGGGCTCCATAAACCAAGGGGTAGGCTCCCATAATGGAGGAATGAACATTCATGATAGGAGCGAACCTTCGACCATATTACTACTTCTAGAAGCTTCCATATTTGACTATTGGGCTTCTAAATGTTACTTTCTGCCTTTGCTTTACTTTTTATAGGGGTCCACACCCTTAATGAATAAAAAGTGTGTTTGGCTCTGCATTACTTATAGCCAAAAGGTGCGACACCGCAGGAAATACTAAGAGAAAGTGTGGTACAAGTGTTTTTAAGACTTTTATGAGCTTTTCTCTTAATTTCAAGGCTTGACTTTAGGAACTTTGATGTTGTAGACTTCTAAGGGACTACTAAAATGTCATGGTGACAAATTTCAGTGTAACAAATTTCCCCTAAAGTGTGAAGTCTAAGAGCATTCGAAGAGTGATGTAATTTATCATTTCAAGGATTAGCCTGTGGACACACTAGTCAAAACCTTGTAAAAACATTCAATGCAAAACATATATATCATCGCTGAGGTAGGCATTCCCATACTCAGATCAAAACTAACTAAACTTGTTCTGATACAGAAATGAATTTAATATTACATCAATAGTGTAGACACGGCATGGGCATAGCCATCTGTAATGAATAGTCTACTGCATAATGAATAATAAAACTCCTCACAGCCTGGATGGTAGAAACTAGATCCAGGGTCTTGATTTCTTCTTCCCGAACTAGTACGATTCTATCCATGCGATTAAATGTGTTGAAGTCGAACATGGTAGAAACCACTTGATTACCAGTCAATGATGTGAATTGTTAACAAGTGTGAGAGAAACCACTAATAATGACAATGGTTCTCAAAGCACTCAGTACAATCCATGAAATGTGAATAAGTGATCTGAAGTCGAACATTTCACGGAATCGTTCGATCGAAGGTCAATGATGAAACCTGTCGTCAAAGGCGAAAAACCTGCCATTAAGGCATGCAGATTCCAAGGTACTGACGGATTCTAGATCAACTTCCTAGATTATGAGCTGTCGTCGATAGAAAGTGATCCGTCGTAAGCAAGCTTAGGACACAAAACCATAGATCAAGTTTCGAAAAAAAAAGTTTGCAAGGACTGACTCAGGGATGGTCAACGCGAATGGAGACAAATGTTTGCAGATGAATGGTTTGTTTGACTGTCCTCTTGAACACATAACGACACTGCAGATGATTTGGTGACAATTTCCCTAAGCTAATACCCAGAAACAAGTTGAAGACCTTCAATGTGGTTTGATTAAATGATAGGCAAAGGATTTCCCAACCCAGGTAGAAGTGTGACAAAAAGTGTCATGTTCAAGAGTGGTGTAATTCTTTTAAAAATCAAAATGTAACAAATGAATTTGTTTTCTCTCTTTTCCCCCACCATTTCTGGCAAGTACCTCTTTATTTTTTGATAAGCTTGAGGAGGATAACATTTTCTTGTTTATAAGCTCATCCTTCGGATGAGTCCAACTTAGTTTAAAATCGAACCCTAAGAAGGAGTGGTCCATTCCTATTTGTAATCAACAGGTCCTTTACTGTTAAATTTTAATGAGTCCATTATAGGAGAAACTCAGTGTTTTTCATTTTTAGGGAGTCAGAAGAAAAAACTTAAGAAAACTCCATGGGTGTACTTTTTCATAATTTTAGTCTCTCAGGCCCAAAAAAGGATAAAATAATGCAAGAGAGAACTCTATTGACCATGATTAGTCAACGTATACATTTTTCGTAAATAGTCCATTTCAGTCTGCAAAAGAGATAAACTTATACTGAAGGGACGACCGTTCATTTCCTTTAATGAGTTCGAATAGTCAAATACTCATAAATATTTTCATTTTTAGAGAGTCTGAAAAGGGCTTAAAATAGGACTCCATGGTTTCACTTTTTCGTAAATTTTAAAGAGCCCGAAAAAGTGATAAAAGTATACTCTTCATCAAAAATGATCATTTTGCCTGAAAAATATGGTATTTTGCAAAAAAATTCAAAAAATTAAACATACCTATTTCAATAGTAAAAATATTTTGAAAAACCATCTTTTTAAAGTGAAAAATAAACAAATTTAAATTTCATTTATTCGAAAAAACTTATAAAAAGGAGTTTTTCAAGTTCATTTTTACCGTTTGAGTTTGCAGTGAAAATTAGAGAGATTTTGGCAAAAAATTCTTTGGAGAAGATTCTAGACAAGCCGACCATTGAAATTGAAAATCATCTGCTCCAGGTAATCCACAACCTCTTTTCCTTGCTTTTCATCTATTCATTTGATTAAATTAGGGTCTAAACTTCATTTTTTGGAAGGAAAATTGGTTCAAAAATCCGCCCTCGGGGGTCCGCAGGTAGGACAATAGGTACCTGCGGACCCTGAAATTTTCTCACAAAGGAAAATGTCAGGGCACTGCACTTTTAACACAGAGCCCATGCAGAGCTACACACTGTCTCTGAGCGTAAAGTGCAGGGGTGCCATAACGAATTTAAAAACACAATTTCTTCCCAAATTACCCAAATGTTTTGTTTTAAAATGATTCTAATCCTTCATTTTACTCATTGCAGGATATTTACATTGCTTATTTGGCGAGAACGAGAACATGAGGAGGTAGATGAAGTAGCAATGATCCATCAACCTACTTTGCAAGTTTTAAGAGCATGCGGGCTTTTCAAATTCCGAGCTATCAGTGGCATGAGAGCTCAAGTATATCTTCTCACTTGGTTGGTAAACAAGTGGGACATTCAGGATCAGTGTTTTGTGATTGGATACCACCGGCTCGAAATTGAGCCGGAGGACATATATTTTTTGAGTGGTTTTTCTAAGAGAGGCGAACCAATTTCTCTATTTGGGGCTCGGCTAGGTGGCCAGTCTGTTGCTAGCCTGCAATTAGAGTTTTGTAATGATGAAGCCAATCCTAGAGACAAATGGATTGATATTAAAACTATCATCTGTCCCGAGTTGAAAGTCATTTCATTTACCGTTGTCAAGTTGTGTGGAAGTGTAGCTTTGCATGTAGCTACTGGATCTCAGATGCGGATTGCAGTAGATTGTTTCCGAGGCATCATATTCAACTGGTGCGAGGCAGTGTTGGCTAATGTCAAAGGCCAACTAACTAGAGCAAAAAACGGGAAGTTAAACAACTTTGGATATGTATCTATCGTGGTTACCTTTGCTTTAGAGAGGATTCCTATGTTACCCCCGCAACATATTCCTGTTGATGCTGGTAGACCTCGAGAGCCTCGGATGGTTTGATGGTTTTCTTTGATGGCCCGTCACAGTGAGGTTGGGGAGATTGTTTGATTTCCCTCGATTTATTTTTGTTGGTTAGAACACCAAATTTTTGTGATAGAGGATTTTCCTTATGCTAGCATGGATTTCCGCGGCGACCAAGATATGACACTTCCTCCAGGAGCTCAGTGGGATGAGTCAGGTAAAAAATCTCTTTGACATGTTCTAATTTCTAATTTTTATTTTTCTTTTAATCATCCCGAACTGATAACAAAAATTTCAAATTCAGATGTGGGTCCACGTCAATAAGCCACTCTCCACCCCTTTGATCAGAGGCAAAGGGATGCAGCTGCACCACCACCACCATAGGATCAAACACCAGAGATCCTAACTGATTTATAACACCATTTGGAGCAGCTAACTATGGATATTCCTAAGACTACCATAGATGACATCCCACTCCATTTACAGAGATACGTCATTGGTGTTCCTGGATCATTCAGGAGATTTTTGAGTAGGGTGGCATGAGAAGTAGTGTATTATCATGATCATCACCATGGATATTGGATGATTGACTCTATAGACTCATTTTTGTATCACTTTTTTCTGATCATAAGGCATTTTGAACCTATGATCGAAGACGATGTACTATTTTTTGAACACTACATCTATACTATGATATACTATTATTTCCAGTTACCTGTTCAATCATGTTATCGAATGTTGATTTATTACTTTATTATTGCAAATTTTTGTTTATAACACTAGAAACTATTGCATCTGCTAATGTGTTGATACTCAATATAATCGAACTCTCGTTTCAAGAGACAAACCCTTAAAAATAATATTACAAAATACTGGGTTTCTAATGGCATATACTTGGTTTAACTATAATACAACGAGTTTAGAATCTAACCTAACAATCAAACTTAAAATTCCAAATGAAATGGATTCCGACAATAATTCAATAACTGCACTATATTCAGCAATATTGTTCGTTGTTTGATCGAGGCTTACCCCATGCATAGATACTAGCTCGTCAGTGGGCGAATAAATAAACCAAGCTGCGGAAGAGATGTTCTGTGTACTACAACAAGCACCATCAGCAAAACCAATATATGTTTGAAAGGACTTCAACATCTGTGATATCAAGAGTAATCGAGATAAGCAGCAATAGTAGTAAAAAAACACTTAAGCTAGGCACACGTTTCTAATCTATAGCACACCAGCTAGAAAGTAACTAATATACAGAGAAGATATCCACATAGAAATCAAGCGTAATATCTCTTCAGATAAAGTCCATTTCTGGGCTTACCTAAAGAGACCCTGTCAAATTCAATCAATTCATAGGCCCCTTTTGCAAGTTGTCGCTTAACAATATAAGCACCATGCCACATGGGTTCAAATTTCCCAACCCCTAGTTTATCGTTGGCTTGATCATAAATCAAAACTAGGTCTCATTCTGAAAAATTACGAGGGGTAACACTTCTATCATACTGAGCTTTCATTCTTTTCGCATGAGCCTCAGTAGCTAATGCAGCGGTGTGCCGATTCTCATCTAATTGAGCCAAGTATAAAAAACGTTTCTCCTCTTCAGAAGTGGCTAGTAATAACTCTATAGCTAGTTGGAGTGACGGTATCTTGCATTCAATGGGTAATACCACCTCTAAACCATAAACTAGTTGAAAAGGGGTAAAGCCTGTCGATGTTTTTGCTGAGGTTCGATATGCCCAAAGTGCTGAAAAGAGCATGGTATGCTAATTCGACTTATGAATTCCAATGATTCGTTTGATCATGGTGACTAAAAATTTATTAATTGCTTCGACTAAACCATTAGCCTATGGATAATATGGTGTAGAACTGTCATGGCGCAGGCCAAGCTGGTCCGTTAACTCAGTCATCATGATATTATGAAAATGGCTCCCGTGATCAGTAATTATCACTTGGGGTACACCGAAATGAGAAATCACATGATTGAATACGAAAGTAGCTGGAGTTTTTCCATCTTCCACAAATGTAGGCATCACCTCGGCCCATTTGGTAAAATAATATACTACTAGAATAATATACCCATGCCCCCCGGCCGAGTGAGGGTTACATGTAATGAAGTCAATGCCCTATTTGTCAAAAGGACCGACAACAATTATAGGGTGAAGAGGAGCAGGTGGTGCACGCATTTTTCAATCGAATATTTGACAATTATGACATTTTCGGACCGCATAAATACAATATTTAAATAATGATGACTAGAAATAACCTACGCAGAATATCTTTTGGGTTGTGGCATACCTAGACATATGACCACCACATGCTACAGAGTGATAGTCATTTAAAACCTTTTCGGCTTCTTCATGGGTTAGACAACGTCGAAAAACTGAGTCCTCACCACGATGGTATAGTGTGTCGCCAACAATATGATATTGTTGAGACTGGAAACATATTTTTCGTCATTGCGACTGTGAAAGCTCAGGCCGAAAATTTTGGGTATGAAGATAAACAACAATATCTCCATACCAAGGATCAATGGTACTAATAAGAAACAAGGATTGATCCACGATTGGTTGTTCCGCCACAGTTTCTGTATCAGTACGTGGGAAATCACACATAAGTTCAGCAAATATCAATGACTTCTTGGATTTGGATTTTTCAAACTCCTGTAGGATAGCAATCCATTTGGAGTATTTTCCCCCTAGTAATTGCTTGGTCAAGATGTACATCATAGGGTTACAATCAGAGATCATTGTTGTTTTGCATAACAGTATGTAATGGCGAAAATGTTGGACAACTTGAATAGCTACCAAGGCCAATTTCTCCACATGTGATTATTTGATTTCAGTCAGATGCAAATTTCGACTAAGATATTAAATCACATGTTCACCATGGAATTAATCTTCCTGAACTAAAACCATCCCTATCGTGGAATCAGAAGTGGCGAGGTACAAAAATTAATCCTGGTTGTAGTTGGGAGGATGCAGTAATAGTGCATGGGTCAGTGCATTTTTTAGAGCATCAAAAGATCTATTAGCGACCTCATCCCAAAATAAAGGAATATTCTATTTCACCAAACTATTGAAACCTTTCGTTAACTCGGCATAGTTAGGAATGAATCGATGTAAAAAAATTTCTTTCCCTTGCAAACTTTGGAGTTGGCGAAGAGTAGAAGGAGGAGGTAAATTGATGATTGCCTCAACCTTCGATGGGTTGACACGAATGCCTGCCTTTGAGACAATAAATCCCAATAATAGTCCAGATTGTACGCAAAAAACACATTTGTGAGGATTCATATGAATATTATAATGCCTACATCATATAAAAATGGCTCATAAACGAGTAATATGATTTTCTCTGCATGAAGAATGAGTAGGAAAATCACTGAGGTAGGGTTGCACAATGTACTTAATGTCATGAAATGCATAAGACATGGCCCTTTTAAAAGTGGCACCAGCATTCTTAAGGCCAAAAGGTAATTTGCGATAAGAAAAATTTCCCCATGGACAAATGAAAGTTGTTTTAGGTTGATCTGCAGGGAGTATGTTGATTTGATTGTAGCCAGAAAATCCATCCATGAAAGAGAACATTTCACTTCCAGCACAATCGTCAATAATTTGATCGATATAAGGCGTTGGATAATTGTCTTTTGGACAAGCTCGATTTATATCCCTATAATCGATACATACTCGTATTTTTCCTTGTTTTTATTGACCGAAACAATATTAGATACCCAGTTCGTGAGTGGAATTGGATAAATAAAACCTGCATGAAGTAATTTTTCAACTTTGGCTTTAATAGCGGCAGCTTCTCTTGGATGTATCTGACGTAATCTCTATCTAACAGTTTTAGCATCCGGGTATGTCTTAATTTCATGAACAACAATCGATGGATCAATTCTTGTCATCTCTTCATATGACCAGGCGAAAATATCACGAAATTCCTGAAATAGGGCTTTATATGCTTGGATTTAATCAGTCATACAAGAAGCACCTGTATGAATGTTTTCAACAATTTCAGGTTTTATTGAAATGTCAAGAGGAACCGTTGTAGAAATATTTTCTAAATTTAATTCAGAATGGAAATGTGAAAGAGGATTCTGAGGGTCTTTGACATCATCAGTGGTAAAAATTGAGGAAAAATCGTTCTCAAAATGATTGAGATTAGGTAAAAATGAAGACCTATGATGAAGATCTTCCCATGGTAACTCATCTACCGACAAGAATTCACGAATATTTTCATCAGTATTGAATACTTGTTGAGCAGGATCCGGAATTGGTGTCGAAGTTAAGCTCGATATTGAAAATTACTCTTGATTGATCACATTCACTGGATCAGACTCAGTTGAAGGAGTATCAGAAAATGACTATACATTTTGATATGCTTGTGTGCTCAACTTAGTGTTCCTAAATTGATGTCATAAATTGTCAACCAGGGCTAGTAAACTGCTGAAGTTAGGTGCACTATATATGCCTAGGTATCTGTTTCTCACTACGTTGTGTTTAGTATTTTTCTGATGCTTTTGGTTTTATGGTTTTATTTTAAAAAGGAAAATAACCAAGTGTTGGTAAAGAGAAATGGATGGTTACACTGAAACAGAGCAAAACCTATTCTAAACTGTGAATGGCACTAAAGAACAGAAAATCCAAAGCTTGATAATGAATCATAGCAAGGAAATAAATTACAACATGAACTCAATAACTCATAACATGAACTCATCCAATTCATTCATTAGAAATATGTTGGAATAGCTTGAGAAAAGGACAAGTTTAGTGCAAATGAGTTTCTCCTAAGTAAACAATCATCTTACAATATTACAAAGAATCTCATCCATGGCTAAAAGTTTATTGGAACACAATTGGAAAAGATTATTTGTAGCACAATAAGATTTCTACTCTGAATTAACTTGTAATGCTAAGATTAATCCATTCTGCAGCTCAACTTGTCACTACTAAGCCTCATTCAAAAGTTAGAGATTTTCTAGAATAGTTTTTGGGAAAAGGCTTATTTGTGAAATTGCAAAAGATTGCAGAACAATCAAGGCCTTAAACTGATATCACTAATTCTTGTCCATATGATGATGCATTAATAGAAAGTCAGAACAAGAGTAGTTTGTAAACAATGAAGGCCGTGAAGTCTAATTTTGACAGTTAATACAACTTAAAGAACAATGGATAACACTGAACTAGAATGCAATTGATCAAACTTGAAACACAGTGACCACAACTAAACTAGAATGCCATTAACCTAACTGGAAATACAGTGAACTGGAACTGAACTAGAATGCCACTAATATAACTTGAAATACAGTGAACAGAGTTGAACTAGAGTGCCATTATCAAACTTGAAATATAGTGACAGAATTAAACTAGAGTGACATCTACCTCCGGAGTATTTCAACTGAACTAAAATGCAACTAATTCTATGAAATACTACAACCCTATCTCGTTCAATATGAGTGATATTTTGGAATAGTTTGTAAAAACAAGTCTGGCTGTATCATTCAATGCAAATGAGCATAAAACATAAAGTTTCGGAAAAAAAATGTAATTAACTCCTAAAATACTACAGTTATATCTCATCCAATGTTAGTGGTATTTTGGAATAGTTTTTAAGGATACGACTAACTGTGGCATCCACTGCAAGTAAGTATAAAAACACAAAGTTCAGAAAATTGATTAAACTAGGAATGAAACAAGGCTAAGTTACTTATCTAAACCATATGAACAAAGCTTCTCAGGTAGCAGGGGCCCTCTACCACCGGATTAGCATGCAAATCTACTCAATATTGACTCAGCTCTTGCAATAAAGTGATGCTTCTTTAATTAAAGGAGAAATTCTTCAAAAAAATAGAGTATTACGGTCTTCTGAGATCTAGCAACAAAACAAAATCTAGCTAGTTGTTTCTCGGTCTCCCGAGCCATACTTATAACAAAATTACATAACTGTCTTTGAGATAAAACAGGAATAAATGTCTTTCCCAACTAAAATCAAACTAGAACTCTGGTGGTGGTCTCGTACTATGATTAAGGACATATGTACAGTCCTTGTCCTATTAGAAGTCTATCTCCTATTTTTGGTTTCCCACGTGCATAACCACCTGTAGACTCGAGCTCAGAATTAGTGGAGAGCAAGAAATGATGGGGGAGTGATGTGGAATACGACCATATGCGTTTTTCCTTGAGGTGACATCTGGAACCTGCGTGAACATGAAGATAGCTGCGGAATAGGCGACTGGCTACAGAATGACTGCGTTCTGTAGCCGAGTCTAGTCAAAAATTACTACAACAACAAAATCATGAAAACATAGCAAGTTAGTCATTATATACATTATTAAAGTAATCCTAATCAATCCTATTGATCATTTAAGCCTGTAATTGATGAGGGACAAAGAAAATGAAGTGAAATGTGGTGGAAAAGAAGGACATCTTTGGGGCTCAACATACCCCCACTGCAAGGCTTTTGCATGTCCTCATGCAACTAATCCATGTACTCTGAGACCTCTACTAGGACATCTAGGCCCCTTCTTCTGCTTTTCCTGACATTGAATGGCCTCCTGGGCTTCCTTATGATCAACTTGAATCTCAAATTTGTAAGTGCCCTGCTTAACTTTTTGTTTTTCTTCTTCAATTTTTCACTGGCCTTGTACAAATTTTTCATTTGTAGAGACAGAGTTGTATTCATATCACCTTTCAGCTTAATCTGCTCCCTTAAAATTTCATTCTCATTCTTGATATGCCTATTGAGCACTTCTAACTCATATTTGTCTCTTCTTAGTACATCAATTGTAGATTTTGGTGGGCTAGGAGTTCTATCTCTACTTTCCGAGGCTCTCTTCTCTAATGTCTCAACATAATTATAAATTTGTTGCTGTGTTGGGTCTATCTCTGGAGCTCCTTCATCAGGATCCTCCTCATACTGGTACTCAGGTGATCTAGTAGTAGGTGTTTCTTCATCCTCAATGTTTATGATTCCCGTTTGTCTAACCCCTGTTTTCTTCAATATACCTCTGAGTCTGTGGCTCCGTCTTGGTTGAGATGGTCCTTCACCTCTCTCTTTGGCATATTTTCTTATTATCCTCTCCTTCTTAAGCTGCTTCTTAATTTCAGCCAATTTCTCAGAAATCATCTCTTCACTGTCCCCTTGTATTGATTTACTAGTTTTAGTTTCAACAGCTTTGGAAATTTCCCTTCTCCTGCTTCTTCTTGCAGGGTTGCCTTTAGGTGGAGATTCCTTGGGTTCTTCAAAGTGATTCCTCACTAGAAACTCATCCCAATTATCTCCCATTTTTCTCAATTTATGTTCAATTAGGATTTTGACTAAACCATGGTGATACAAAGTGGTTTCTAGAAATTGAACCCTCTTTTGAACATTAGAGGCCATTCTTTTTAGACTATGAAGTAGGAAAAAGGGAAAATTGATTTATTCATCTAAGAAATGCATAATTAACCGAATATGATAAACATAGAGGGTACCAAATCTTCCTTCACAAGTGATGAATTTTTGCAAAATGAGCAACATATTCCTCCATTTATTCTTCAGTGCCAAGCTAGAAATACCTTTCTTAAAAATGGAAACATCCATACCTTGTGTTTTGAGTATTTTCCTCCATGCCTCATTATGAAATTCCCTATTTTTGAACCAGCGTTCTCCTTGTCTGGGTAATTTCGTTGCTTCTGCAATGAAAGCCTCTGTAATAGTGAATTTAATATCTCCTATTTTGACCTCTGCTCCATTGAAGGACTATGCAAATGTTTTGGTTACTTCTTTATGAAAACCATTAAATTTTTCCAAAAATTGTAACCACCCAGCCTGCTGTAGCATTTCTCTGATTTTTGGATAACCTTCCAAGTACTTGGTTCCAACTAGTTCGGATCTTACTATGAGACCCATAGCTTCCTTTCTCAACCTTCAAATTACTGCTCCTCTGCTCACGGTGAAAATGGATGTTAAAGAGATGTTTTTACTCCAAAGATGTTTCCTCTGTTTTACAGACCAGAACGGCTAAGAATTGGCTACGGAAAGAAATGATATGGATTTTTTATGAAATGAGTATAATGCGGTGAGGATGATTCACACAGATTAATGAGTTGAGAGCTATCACGGAAGAAAATACCGTGGAAAAAATCCCATGTAAAATTTAAAATCATCACTAAATGCTTCGGGCTAGTGACGTGACTGATTAGGTCACTTCAGTACTTAACCGTTAAGTTTTAAATGATGAGTTGGAATGGCAGAGTGAAAGGGATTTTGTCCAAATTTTTTATGATGGGTTTGGTAGGCATGATCAACACGACTAATTAAAATAACTTTTTTTGAATCATACATGACTTAACTATGCTAAAACTTTCATGATCTGTCACCATAATAATTTCATAACTTTTACCTTTTCCTTTCCTTTGATTTTTTTGTGGTTTTGATATGCCTTGTCCTCCTTTGAAAATCATTGATATTCAGTCCTCATAACTCCTTTGATTTTGCTTGTTGTCTTGGATATGCAGGATTAATTTGCTGCTAAATCAAGTGATTACTTGGATAGTGCCTTCAGGATCTCTGGCTGCAAAATGTCTGACTGGCTGCAGAATGTTTTACTGATTGCAGAATGTACCTATAGAAGCCTTGAAACATGGAATGGAATGGTTTGAAGCATGAATGGAATGTTGTATGAAATGAGTTAAAAATGGATAATAAAATATGGTGTAATGGAGTATGAGTGAAGTGAATAATGGAATGAAATGAATCACAATTATGAAGTGGAGTGAAGTATGGAAAGTGGCCTGCAACTTATAATTTGTATTATTCAATTGCAGAAAAAGATCAAATTTTAAAAAAAATATGAGATGGAAATGAGGTGGACCATGGAATGAAATGAATGAAGTATGGAATGAAGTGGAGTATGGATGAATGGAATGAAATGAATCATAAGTGAAATATGGGTTTGCACTTATGATTTTGTAATAGTTGCTTGCAGAAAAAGAACAAATTTGAAAAGCTAAAGTGTCAGAAAGATTCTGATTTTCACTCTATCTTTTCTGTATAAACATGCTAATCAGTGATTAGTTTTCATGTTTATACTTTATTTTTATTTTATTTTATTTTTATATTTTATATATATATATATATATATTTTTAATGCTTTTGAATTCAGAAAATTCAACTAAGTTGATGAAGAAGAAGAAGAATTCTTCATTAACTTCACATCATTGTTTTCCTGAAATCTCTTGAAAAATTCTTCTCTTGAAAGTGGCTTATGATACAGCTTCAATCTATGACCATTTACAAGAAAAGTGACCTTCTCTTCATCTATTGTCCTGGATTTTATTGCTCCATTGTCAAAAATTCTTATAATTTCATAAGGCCCAAGCCAATGTGTTTGGAATTTACCTTGGAAATCCTTAAACTTTGAATCAAACAAGAGAGCCCAGTCACCTTCTTTGAACTTCTTTTCCTTGATGTACTTATCATGCCATCTAGTCCTTTTTTGTTGGACTATACTTGTTTTCTGAACTGCATCTTGTCTGATCTCATCCAATTCATTAATCTGCTCCAATTTGTGCTTTTGTGCCTCTGTTAGATCAAGTCCTAGCTGAACTGCCATTTTAAAAGTTTGAATCTGAAACTCTATGGGAAAAAAAACTTGTTTTCCATAAACAAGTTCATAAGGAGTATGGCCTGTTGTGCTTCTTCGTGTATTTCTATAGGCCCACAAAGCTTCAGGAAGCCTGTCTACCCAATCTCTTCTATGTAAATAGACAGTCTTTGTTAGGATCCCTTCAATGACTTTATTGGTAGATTCCACTTGACCATTTGCTTGTGGATGATAGGGAGTAGATTTTCTATGTTTGATTTTGTACCTCTCCATCATTTGTTCCACTAGATTTGATGTAAATTGAGCTCCTTGATCTGTAACAATTTCCCTTGGGACACCAAAACGAGTAAAAATATCCTCAAAAAGAAAATTAACTACATATGCTTCAGTAGCAGAAAGTAATGGCTTGGCCTCTACCCATTTGGTAACATAATTAGTGAAAACTAATATATATTTCTTTTGTCTTGATGGAGGACTAATAGCTCCTACAAAATCTAAAACCCATTTTTCATAGGGTTCAATATGTACCTGAGGTTGCAATGGCATCTCACCTGAAGGAGAAGGTTTCCCTACCCTTTGGCAACTGTCACACCTTTTGACATACTCTTTAGCATCTTTAAAAAGGGATGGCCAATAATATCATAAATGAAGGATCTTAGAAGCTGTTCTTTTATCAGCAAAGTTTCTACCACAAGGTTCATCATGACATGCTTTGAGGATCTCAAGCATCTCATCTTCCCGAACACATCTCCTAATGATAAAATCTGGACCTGTTTTGTATAACTCATTAGCAACCCATGAATATTTTGCACTATCATAAATGATCTTTCTTTTGTCTCTTGCATTCATTATTGAAGGAAATTTCCCTGAAACTAAATAATTAGCAATGTCAGCAAACCAAGGAGTATGAGTAGAAATTGCAAAAAGATATTCATCAGGGAATTGATCTTCAACTGGGGTATTATCTTTGATGTTTTGGAGTCTAAATAGGAAATCAGCTACTGTGTTTTGTTTTCCAAGCCTATCTAGAATGGTAATGTTGAATTCTTGTAAAAGCAATAACCATCTTATGACTCTGCCATTAGTAATTGATTTGTTCATTAGATATCTAATTGCAGAGTGATCTGTGTGAACAAAATTTTCATAGCTTGTTATATAGTGTCTGAATTTGTTTATGGCATGAACAACAGCTAAAAACTCTTTTTCAGTTACAGTGTAGTTTAACTCTGAAGGAGTCAAATTTTTACTGGTATAGTAGATGGCATAAGGAATCAGGTATTTTTGTCCCAATACTACTCCTAAGGCTATATCTGAGGCATCTGTTGAAATATGAAAAGGTAACTTCCAGTTAGGTCCCCTTAAAATAGGTGCTTCAGAGATTTTTATTTTCAGGGTCTCAAAGGCTAACTGGCAATTAGGATTCCACTTGAATTCACAGTCCTTGGTAAGTAATTTGAAAAGTGGATATGATATCTTGGTAAAGTTTTCTATAAACCTTCGATAATATCCTGTAAATCCTAGAAAACTCCTAACATTTTTTGACAACTTGGAATAGATAAGTTAGAGATGACTTCAACTTTTGACTCATCAACTCTAATCCCATCCCTTGAAATGTGATTTCCTAAAACAATTCCTTCAGCAAACATCATAAAACACTTCTCATGACTAAGTGAAAGATTTGCTTCTTTACATCTCTTTAAAACTTTTTCCAAGTTTGTTAAGGCTTCTTCAAATGTGTTTCCATAAACTATGAAATCATCCATATATACCTCTACACAATCATGTATTAGATCTGAAAAGATTCCTAGTACTTCCCTTTGAAATGTTGCAGGTGCATTGCATAATCCAAATGGCAATACTCGGTAAGCATAGGTACCCCAAGGACAGGTAAATGTGGTTTTTTCTTGATCTTCCAGTGCTACTTGGATTTGATTATAACCACTAAACCCATCTAAAAATGAGAAGTACGTTTTGCCAGCTAATGTATCTAATACCTGATCTATGAAAGGTAGGGGAAAATGATCTTTAAGAGTAGCTTTGTTTAATTCTTGGTAGTCAATACATACCCTCCATTTACCATTTTTCTTTGGCACAATTACCAAAGGAGAAACCCACTAGCTATCTGAAATGGGATAGATGAGGTTAACATTTAACAATTTCTGCAATTCTTCCTTAACAATTTCCCTAAGATTTGGATTCATCCATCTTTGAGGATGTCTGATTGGTTTACAATTTTCCTCTATATAGATGTGATGAGTGCAAGTCTTGGGGCTTATCCCTTTCATATCAGTGTACTCCCATGCATATGCAGAAGAATTTCTCTGTAAGATCTTGACTAGCTCTTCTTGTTGAGATTTCTCTAAGTTCTTGTTTATGTTTAAGGTTTTGCCTGGAAATATCTCAATTCTAGAGCTGCTAAATTTATCCACGGAATAAAGAGACATATGCCTTGATGATAAAAACTCAATGTTGGATTCTTCTTGAAATTGTTCATGCTTATATTCCGAAGAGGATTCAAAGTTTTCTAAGGTATTCAAAATCTGGTTATCTTCACTAATTTCTGAAATTGTAAAGAGAGGTTGTAAGTCTTCTTCATCCTCTATCCATTGAGTATCATCTAATTCTATAATTCTTTTTGCTGGAGGATACAGGGTAAATTTCTTGGTTGAACTACCATCAGAGATGTACATATCACCGGATCTACAACTAATGAAAGCATCAGCTGTAGCTAACCAAGGTATTCCTAATATAATAGGATGCCCTCCTAGATTATTCTTAGGAGTTAGGATCATAAAATCCACAAGATATTCCCAAGAATCTAGGGACACTGGAATGTCTTCTATTACCCCATCAGGTTTGATCACAGATCTGTCTGCTAATTGTAATAATGTGGGTGTAAAAAGAATATTAGGAATTTTCAGTTTATCCATGATTTGTCTACTCATGATATTGATTGCTGCTCCTAAATCAATAAGTGTGTTTTGGATCTCAATTCCATTGATGTGAATTTTAACAACTAGATTTCCTGGGTCTAGATACTTTGGAATAGCAATCTTACCCATCATGATATTTGTTATTTTTCCTGCCAGTTGAATTTTCTTTATCTCTCATATTCTTTTTCCTGTTTTCTTCATGCTCAACTCCTTTATTGTCTTTGCTAAGATTGGAATTTCCTTGATGGCTTGTAATAATGGGATCTTAATACAAACATTTCTTAGCTCATCTAGGAAATCATAATTAGGCACCATAATTTGTTTGTCTACACCCCTATCAATTTGTAATCTTTCTGGAAAGGGAGGTGTAGAAGTGGATGTTGATGGCTGCTCTAATATAGGAGTTGAAATTATTGGTTCTTTTTGTTTTGATTTTTCAATCTTTGAGTCTTGGAAAGTTGTGTTCTCTTCAAGAATTTTATTTACTCGTAGAGAATCTTCCTCAGAATTGTCTTGCTCTTATATGATTACAGAAGGTTTCCTCTTTTCAAATATTCTTCCAGACCTAAGTTGAACATCACTAAGGTCTAAAGGAGTGATCAAATAAGTTGCAAACTGTTGGCCTTCTATCATGTATGTGTTCTGAGGATTTTTATTGTTGGGGTTTGGTATGGGTTGGGCAGGCAACTGATTCATTTTCTGAAGAAATGGTAATGGAAGTGGTTGATTTTGATGTTGTGGATTTTGAGGATTTTGTTGAGTATTTTGTTGAAAATTTTGTTGAGGAGGGAAATGTGGATATGGTGGATAGGATGGTGGATATTGGTATTAATGAGAGTATCTTCCATAGGGATTTTGTGCTCCTTGCACCCAAGTTTGTGATTGATTTTGAAATTGGGGCCAAGGTTGCTGCCAAGAATTCCAATTTGGTGGGGGTTGATTATACAACTGATCATGAAATCCTTGTGTTTGAGGTCCTTGCCAAGGCCTCATGGAGACAAAATTGAGAGATTCTGTGGAACTTGTAGGAGTTTCTTCTTGAAGGACAGCTTTAAGACCAAGAAGTGAAGGACAACTCTTGGTCTCATGTTTTTCTGAAGAAATTACACAAGTTTCCACCACTTTTGCATCCAAAGGGCACTCTCTCAAGGCATGTTTCTTTCTACATTTCGGACAAAATATTGCTAAGGCATCAGTTTCAGTTTTCTGCTTGTTTTGTAACTTAAGGGTGTATATTTTTTCACTAAGACTCCTCAAGATATCAGATTTGAATTCATCAAGCATATGTCCTATTTCTACCCTACTTACTGTCCCAGAAGCAAACTTACTTGCCCTTGCAAGAGCAGGGTCTCTTGGTCCTTTTACAGTTTTAGATTTCCCTCTTGAAATATTAATACATAATTAAGCTATTTCAGGTAATGTGATCTGAGATATATCCCCTTTTCCCATCATGTTAAGGATATCTAACAATTCATCCCTAATTGTCTTCAACAAGAGAGCTTTCAAGGTGTCTTGGTCTAAGTTTTCCATTTTTTCCCTCTTGATGTTATAGTTAAACCTCTCCAACAAATCTTCCAAATTTTCATCCTCTTTTTGTAACATTTTAAACACTTCCTCCTTATGGTTGACTGGCATACAGTAATCCAAATACCTCTCTAGAAATTCTTGTTTCATGCCTTCCCATGTCCTAATAGAACTGTTGATCAAACTCATAAACCACTTGAATCAATGATGCTCCTTTCAATGTTGAAGAAAATAGTTTAAGTTTTTGAGCATCTTGTAAGTAGTCATAGGTTCTACATAGGACTTCAAATTCAAATAGGAAGGTTTCAGGATCTTTAGTTTTAAGTCCATAAAATTTTGGAAGGACAGAGGGTGAAATGTTTTTCATAGTTGCATTGGTTTCTTCATCTACTATAAGAAACCCAAAAGAGCTTCCCATTTCTCTTCTACCTCTTCCTCTGCCTCCTTCTCCTTCTGCACCTATACCTCCTTCTCCTCTACCTCTACCTCTACCCCCTCCAAATAGTGTGTGTTATCCATTAAAGACTCCTCATCCCCCTTCTTCTGCCATAGTTGATTCTTCTGTGGAAGTGGAAAAGTTTGTGCCTCTAGCAGGGATCCTTGAATCTTCTTCTAAGACAGGTTCAGTGGATGAAGTGGAAGGTCTTTCTGATGGAATATCTAATCTTAAGTCCTCTGGAAGTCTAGGATCAGTAAAGGATGGAATGTGGGTTTGAGTTGGAGGTGTGCTAGGTCTTGGTCTTGGTGAAACAAGTGGTGTTCTAGGAATCAAGCTTCTACTTCTTATGAATCTACACCTTGAGTCTCTTTCTCTACGCATGTCATTGCTTTTGGGAGGTAAGAAACAAAACTACCTAGTTTTCACTTCCCCAGCAACGGCTCCAAAATGTGTGCTCAACTTAGTGTTCCTAAATTGATGTCATAAATTGTCAACCAGGGCTAGTAAACTGCTGAAGTGAGGTGCACTATATATGCCTAGGTATCTGTTTCTTACTACGTTGTGTTTATTATTTTTCTGATGTTTTTGGTTTTATGGTTTTATGTTAAAAAGGAAAAGAACCAACTGTTGGTAAAGAGAAGTGGATGGTTACACTGAAACATAGAAAAACCTATTCTAAACTGTGAATGGCACTAAAGAACAGAAAATGCAAAGCTTGATAATGACTCATAACAAGGAAATAAATTACAACATGAACTCAATAACTCATAACATGAACTCATCCAATTCATTTATTAGAAATATGTTGGAATAGCTTGAGAAAAGTACAAGTTTAGTGCAAATGAAGTTCTCCTAAGTAAACAATCATCTCACAATATTACAAAGAATCTCATCCATGGCTAGAAGTTTGTTAGAACACATTTGGAAAAGATTATTTATAGCACAATAAGATTTCTACTCTGAATTAACTTTTAATGCTAAGATTAATCCATTTTGCAGCTCAACTTGTCACTACTAAGCCTCATTCGAAAGTTAGAGATTTTCTAAAATAGTTTTTGGGAAAAGGCTTATTTGTGAAATTGCAAAAGATTGCAGAACAATCAAGGCCTTAAACTGATATCACTAATTCCTGCCCATATGATGATGCATTAATAGAAAGTCAGAACAAGAGTAGTTTGTAAACAATGAAGACCGTGAAGTCTAATTTTGACAGTTAATACAACTTAAAGAACAATGGATAACGTTGAACTAGAATGCAATTGATCAAACTTGAAACACAGTGACCACAACTAAACTAGAATGCCATTAACCTAACTTGAAATACAGTGAACTGGAACTAAACTAGAATGCCACTAATCTAACTTGAAATACAATGAACAGAGTTGAACTAGAGTGCCATTATCAAACTTGAAATATAGTGACAGAATTAAACTAGAGTGACATTTACCTCCGAAGTATTTCAACTAAACTAAAATTCAACTAATTCTATGAAATACTACAGCCCTATCTCATTCAATATGACTGATATTTTGGAATAGTTTGTAAAAACAAGTCTGGTTGTATCATTCAACGCAAATGAGCATAAAACATAAAGTTTCGGAAAAAAATGCAATTAACTCCTAAAATACTACAGTTATATCTCATCCAATGTTAGTGGTATTTTGGAATAGTTTATAAGGATGAGACTGACTGTGGCATCCACTGCAAGTAAGTATTGTTATCACTCAGGTTTTCCTTGAAGTTGTGGAAAAGGAAAGTATACCCGAGGTAACCACAAACCAACCTTCGGATATAGAATCTAGTCAATCTGTATCCAGAGAGGGCTCTCTCTTTATGATTTATCTTTATTCTTAGAAAATTTTAGGCTAGTTATAAGTCCAAGAGTTTGTTTGAAAATGGTGGAATCCGCCAACTAAGGGAAAGGTTGAATATTTTCAGGCCATTGGGCTATGGAGTCAAAGGGATGGCTTTACTGGATTAATCTTCTACACACAAGATGGCTTTGCAGGGCAAGATAGCCAAACAGAGAACAATTTTTAGGAATTAAAGTGGATGGAATGGGTTTTGAAGGGATGAAAGGCAATCAAGAATCTTTCAACATATTCAAAGAAAGAAAATGAATGATTACAAATAAAGAGAAGTTAAGAATTCTTTACGATAGCAATCAAAATTTTCAAACCAGCGAAACAAGAGCAATTAAGAATTCGTTGCTTACAACCAGTTTGGAAGAAAACATTTGGAATAAACGCAATTGAAAATCAGAGTACACTTAAGTAAGTTCTGATTTATTCTTTTATGTCAATTATTCAGAAATGGAACATAGTGATATTATAAACAGAAATAAAACTTAAAACATAGGATAGAAAAGACTTATTGAACTACAGTCCGACACTTGAATCCTGAAAAAAGTCCTAAGCTTCAAATCATCATCCAGTAATGCCACAAAGAAGTTTCTCCAAAGCACTTTCATTCCAAAAAAAATCAATGTTACAGTAAATTTGTAGAATCCACCAAAATACTTCCAAGAGTGAAGTATTTATACAAATTCTAAACTAAAATATCTTGAAAAAATATCAAAATTGGTTCACAAATCTCTCCAACTATTTTACATAAATAGAACTTAAGTAAAGGATACTCAAACTAATTCATCTATTTGGCACTATTGTTTATGGATAGGTGATTAAAAAGAGGATAATTCGAATTTTATCCAACTCTTAGTTGATGATGAGGCATCCAAGTCACTAACTGCTTCCTTTTTTGTGAATTCTGCTCCAACAATTTTGCAAACTTGGGGTCCAATGATACCTTGTTATTTCTCAATCCGTAATAGATATGTAAAAAGTGAAAGAGGTTATTGTAGATAGATATGTTGGTGAGATAAACCTCTTTCACTTTCCTAAAATCCCTCTCCAGATGTGCACAATAGGCTCTGCAAAAAGATGTGTAAAACAGATTTTTACATAGTCTGAAAAATAGCTTGTAAATATGTGCATGTATCTCTCAGCCTGAAATAACTGTGAAAAAATTGAGATAGGTTTTTGTAGATGGTTCTATTAAGAGAAAAAAATTCCTTTAGTTTTGTAAAATGTATTTCTAATTGGCCACAATATTCTCTGCCAAATTATGACTTAATAGGAATTTTCTGCAAAACGTTCTTTCCAACATTGTTTAATATTTCCAAAACCATAATAGTTGTTAGAAAAGTGAGAGAGGTTTTTGTAAATGGTCCTCTTAAGAACATAAACCTCCTTCAAGTTTTCAAAATTCATCTTGGATTGATCACAATAGTTTCTGAAAAACAATGACTAAAACATTAAATTTCTGCAAAAATGTTCCTTCTTGTTGTGTTTTTCATCTTTTCACTTTTTTGTTCTTTTAACTGTTTTACTTTCACTTTAGATAAACTTCAATGTTGGTGAAAGTATTTTCATCTCTTTTTACCATTTTACTGCCTCTGTAATTACTTTTACTTTTTTACCTTTGACTGCTTTGTAACTTCATTTTAACTTTCACTTTGACTTTTACCTGATACACTTTAACCACTGATACTCTTTAACTATTCTTTACTGTGTCTTTTTACCTTCAATGTGTAGTTTATGTTTTTACTGTCTGTTTCAATAGTAAATTGTTTAATATCCTATTTCCTTTGCTTGTCTTTCAACTGTATGTTTTATCTTCCATCTCTGTTTGAATAGATTTGATAACACTCTTAGAGTAAACAAGTCTTATGACTAGTATTAAGACTGTTTATCCAAGGATGTGGTCTTTTGATTACCTGTAAAACAAAAAAAATTGTTAAGAAAGCATTGGTTTTTAGGGGAGGTCGAAAAGGTTTCATTTGATTTGGAGAGGTCTGTGGAGTGAATCTAGAATGATTTTTGGGAGGTAAACCATGCTCGAATTGGTTAACAGAGGTTTCAGGTGGCGCAGCTGGGTTACAAAGGGTTTTATTGCACAATCAAGTGAGAGCAACACTAGGGTGTTTGAACAGTGATTTGAACGGGTACTGGTTATGGCGGACGCGCTTCTGGGAAGCTTGACTGCAATTTTCTTCAATGAGACAAAGGTTGACGGACTTCAGCAGTGAATATTTGAATTTCTGTGCATGGAGGTGTAGTCGTTCTCTGCAAATGAAATAATGAAAATGACGCGAAATTTTGTTTTATTGGAAAATTCAAACGGGGTGGCGGGGTTTTTAACAAATGACGTCAGCATGTACTGGAGGTGAGTCACAGGGGGGAAGATGGTTTACGGTTTTTTCCGCACTGCTTTTTAGAGGAGGGTTGTTTTGGGCGGAATGGCAGCGAATCGATACAGCAAGTGACGTGTGGCATACACTATTTGAAAACCACTTTTCATTTCGCGCGTTAACTTTTGGATGGGGGATGGCCAGCGGAATCGATGCGAGTTGTTGATCTTGGAGTGGGCGATCGCACGGTGGATGGGACAGGGAGTTGATGGAGGTTTAACAGGTGTGGGCCAGTTGTAATTAACAGTTAATTAATTATTTCGGGAGGTGTTTGAATGGCGGGGAGGTTATTAATTAACCTGGAGGGTTAATTAATCCCATACGGAAAAAATGGTCGGGGAATGTTTGGCTTTGTTTTTTAAACACATATAAATATATGTTTAAGAGATTTTTCGTATATATTTTTATTATATAGTAATTAAATCAATGCGATTTAGTTACCATAGGGGGCGGGAATAGAACTAAAGATATATTTTTTAGCCAAAAGGGGGTATATTGTGGGTTTTTGATTTAAATAAGTTGGAATAAAATACTCTTGGCTAAAATAGCTATAATACATGGGTTTGGGAATATTATTATGAAAGGATTTATATATAATAGGAAAAGGTGATTTTCATAGGGAGTTAATAGATAAATTAGAGTTAATATGACAAAGGACAAGGTAAACTCAAAACACTTTTACATAACCAAGGAAGTGAAGATTTTTAAAAGCAAATTGCATTATCATAACTTCATCACTTGAACTCAAAATAAAAAGTAATTTTGAGGGATTTTTATGGAACATAGTATAATTTTTCTAAGTAAAATGAGATCTTACTTAGAAAAAGATTTTGCATGATTGAATGAGTATGATGATGAATGTTTTTAAATACTAAGTTTTTCTCCAATCATTGGGCTGAGGGTCCGGTCCCTCCAAAAGTCAAGGAAATGCCTTGAGCCCCTTTAATCTTCAAATTCCTTAGCACTTAAGGGGAAATTAGTAAAATCTTTAGGGAAAAAGTGAGATGGGAAGTTAATGATTTTGACTTTGCTTTGCTCTAAAATTCTGCCAATGTAGTGTTCTGCCTTTGCACTCGGTGATGAAAGTAAAATATTACAAACATTTAAAACCATCATTCATCATATGTAATTCAGCAACAACATCTACCTACCCTACCTACTTACTCTACCATTTTCTCTTCTTTATTAGGGTGCACTTAAACTGGCAAACCCTTATCAATCTTCTTTTCCTTTTACATGGAAAATCTATCTATTTCTACACTTATTACATCCAAGGGCTCAGATTAAATTGTTGAGCACCTTTTATTAACTCTACCTATCTACTTATCTACCAAGATTAAACTGTTTGGTCAGATATTTATTCTTTATTCTACAACATGAAATTGAAAAATGAATGAGTCAAGTTTAAATAGCTTGACTCTTCATAAATTGTGGCAAAAGTTTGACAAGCTGCACACAATTTTGTTTATTACAAAAATGAAATAGTAGTGGCATTTAGACTTGCACACTTTCCTGGTCTATTTTTTTTTTGGGTTCATTTCTTTCACTTTTTTGACCATTTTATTCTTTTTACCCTTTGATTTTTCTTTTAGGGTATACCCTCTTTACATTTTTTAAAATTTTTTGATTTTTTGATTTTTCAAGAATATGGAACACCTTTGCACAAGAAAAAGGTTTGAACATATTGCATAGTTCAATCAAGACAATCATGAAAAATGACACCTATTGATATAGGAGTCTAACAATTATAAAAACACAAAGTTCAGAAAATTGATTAAACTATGAATGAAACAAGGCTAAGTTACTTATCTAAACCATATGAACAAAGCTTCTCAGGTAGCAGGGGCCTTCTACCACTGGATTAGCACGCAAATCTACTCAAGATTGCCTCAGATCTTACAATAAAGTGATGCTTCTTTCATTAAAGGGAAAATACTTTAAAACAAAGTATTACGGTCTTCTGAGATCTAGCAACAAAAAAAAATCTAGCTAGCTATTTCTCGGTCTCCCGAGTCATTCTTATAAGAAAATTACATAACTTCCCTTGAGATAAAATAGGAATAAATTTCTTTCCCAACTAAAATCAAACTATAACTCTGGTGGTGGTCTCGTACTATGATTAAGGACATCTGTATAGTCCTTGTCCTATTAGAAGTCTATCTCCTAGTTTTGGTTTCCCACGTGCATAACCACCTGTAGAATTCTGCTCAAACTTCGTAGGGAGCAAGGAACGATGTGGATGAAGTCTGAAATTTACCCATATGCGTTTTTATTTGAGGTGACATCTGGAACCTATGAAAACATGAAGACAGCTGCGGAATCGGCAACTAGCTACAGAATGGCTGCATTTTGTAGCTAATTCTAGTCAAAAATTACTACAACAACAAAATCATGAAAACATAGTGAGTTAGTCATTATATACATTCTTAAAGTAATCCTAATCAATACTATTGATCATTTAAGCTTGTAATTGATGAGGGACAAAGGAAATGAAGTGAAATGTGGTGGAAAAGAAGGACATTTTTGGGGCTCAACAATGCTAACTCAAAAGGACTCAAGGGCATCGAGCCATCGAAAGAATCCAATTCGATTCTAAAGGTACTATCCAAGGATCATCAAAGTAAATAGTACTTGATGTAACCATATTGATATTAGCAATCGCAGGTTGTACGTTGGGAGCAGGTAGGGAAAAAGTTCCCAGTAAAGCCGAATCTTTAAGCATACCTACTCTGACATCCTTATAAGGGATAGTCGATTTTCCGATATGTTGGATGTTATTAGTAGAGGCTGGGTCATATGAATAGTATGAGAGCTAATCTACTTTAACGATGTTTCCTTTATGACGAAACATGATGAGACGAAATATCGATGATACAAAAACAGTCATGGCATAAGATCAACTGCGACCTACGAGAAGGTTGTAATCCAGAGGGGCATCAACCACCTCCACATCTAGATTAACCATTTTTCCCTTGACCTCTATTGGTAGATCTTGTAAGATACCATACGGCTGAAAACCTCTTCCGTCAAAAGCTTTGAGAGTAGTTGGTGATTGGTTAGTGGTCAGAGAACCAAGTGATTTCCAACATTTTAATGACATAATACACGTAGAAGCCCCTTCATCAACAACAATACGAAAGATACGTTTGTTTTTTACTATTACCAGAATCTAAAAAGCCATTTGATGGGGTAGGCTGGGTGTAAAATTCTCTAAATCGAAGATCATGAGGTTCGAATCCTGGAGATCTACGGCTCCTAAGGCTGACAAAAGTATTTTTTTTTTGGTTGGGCATGATTGCAATACTTCCAAAGCCAACATTGTTGAAGGGGAAATTGCCAAATCTTCAACAATATTGTAATTCTGAGCAGCTCTTGCATGTGGGTTGAAATATGATTTACGAAGTGCACCTTTTGCAGGCGGTTTAATCACTAATTCAGGATTTTGTTTCTCGATCTATAATGGATCAAAAAATGAGGGAGATGTAGTTGATGCAGAATTGGATGTTTCTGCTTCTTTACCAGTATTTTTACTACCTTAATCTTGCGATTGCATCGCAACCATCTGTTAGTCATCAGTATTTTTTTACCTTTTGTTGATGACTAGTTTCCTTAGCTGAGTTTTCTAGAAGCTAATCTCAAACTGTCAATTTTTCATCTAGAAAACACCTCAAACAAATTTTTGTCCTCCTACCGCTTCCTGTCATTCTATGATGAGAACAATCTCCATTTTTCAAGACCTATCTCGCTTCAGCAAAGTATCTTCTTCTATAGCTATCATAGCTGTGATTATCCGCTGTCATTTACCCTTATTTTCTCATGCCATTCACTATCCAAAGGTTGAAAAAGTGTCTTCAAATCTATCCCTAGTCATCTTGTCATATGAAAATCTGATCATGCTTAAGAAGACACTCAGAATCTATGAAAATTGTCCCTAAGTTAGATAGTGGTGTTTAGGGATTTTTTCCTTGGTTAAGATATCCTAGGCCAAAAAAGCCTCTATCTAGTACCAGTCAACCATGAATTATTTCCTATTCTGCAAAACAATCCTTGGTCCATCCATAGGTCGCACACCACTAAGAGGTCACTTTGTCTCATTTCAGAAGAATTTCAACAAAGATCCAAATCAAGAAAAGATGAGGATGTTCACTATCTGAAGAAATATGCTTAGATCAGGAAAAATCTCCATGAAACAGCAAAAGAGCTCTCCAAGGTTCAAAAGAATATGTTTTTACATCTCTACAAGGGTGTAATTTGTTAGTAATTTGTAATTTATTAGCAAGATTGGCAGAGTCCAATTACAGAAACAACATCGTTTCAACCAACTTTGGGATTCTAGGATCTAGCCCTCCTGAATCTGGAGAGGGATCTCTCCAATACGTGAAAATATGGATTTGTCTTTGAAGTTTAGGGTAATGATATTAGGCTAGTTATAAAGGCCAAGGGTTTTGTTTGTTTTTTGGATGGTTGAGCATGAATACTATTTGAGGGGAAATTTCCAAGTGCAAAGAGTTTCAAAGGTGAGAAGTTGCAAGTGGATAGAGCAGCAAGGTAAAAGTTAGATATGACATTGGTTTTTAGTCCATTGGGCTATGGAGTCATAACAGGGATTTAATTGAACAACAACATCAAGAGTGATCCAAGGGGCAAGTCATCTATGTCATAAGATCATTGAGATTGAAATGATGGAATGGAAACAATAAAGTGTTGCAGGGGTGGAAACTGATAATAATTTCACAAAGGATTTATAGTCAGTCCAAACAAGAAAAAGCCTCTTAAGTAACTGTTTAAATCCAACCAAGTGCAGGGCCAACCATTGACTTCTTGGGCAATTTTGTATTAAAGCAGCTTAATTGAAAAACAATCCAGTAATCCACATAATTACCTTCAGAAATTATGAAACATATAAGAGAAAACAAAGTGCAACTTAAGATCAGATAAAGTACTTTTAAACCTAGTCTACTTTCAGCCAACACCAAGGGAAACTTTCAGAATTTGCCTTTGGAGAATAGAAGCTAGAAATAGGACAAACCATCACTTTCTAGTCTAAATTTAATAAGCAAATAAGGAAAATAACTTTCAAGAACAATATTTAAAGCAAACAGTAGGGTGAGGGAACTCCAACATTCCTAACTGCTTGAACTGTACTAAATCATTCTTGAATAAGCGAATAAGAGGAAAACATTAAGATAAAGATTTTCAGGTAGAGAAGGGAACTGATAAACAGTAAATCCTAACTCTGTAAATGTCGTTCTTTATCAGAGAATGGTGAACAATATGGCATACATAGAAGGAAAAAAAACGATAACAAAGAAAGGGGCACTTCACCAGTAATATAGACCAGGATCCCAAGAAATATCTTGTTATTGATGTCAAACCAGTTACAGTCTTCAAGTCCAGTGTTTCAGTTCAGCAATCATCTTCACTATTCGGCCTAACGTATCTATTACAAACAGAGCTTCAAGGGCCAGTGAATAATATTTACAATCAGAAGTCTCAAGCTCAATTACATAACAATGCTCAGCAACGCAGTCAACCAACAATTTCTCATCTTCTACAGCAGTATTTATAGAAGGATGAGGAGGTGAGAACTAAAAAGATCTCAAGGGTCATTAATATAGATCAAATGACTTCTCAGCCCTTTGAGGGGCTCGATGGAGAAGTGTACAGGTGGACTACTGTATTAATGTTTACAATTATGAATTTAAACTTAGTGGGAGCCTTATTTGACTTTGAGGCTTTATGCTATGTTTGGAGTAACTCTGCAAATATTTCTGCATCGATTTCCTTGCAGAAGTAACTCCCTGGCTGCACTGGAGGCGAATATCTTCATTTGATTAAATAACTTCGGCCTCTGTGTTGAAAGGTTTGAGGCAACATGTGGCTCTATGGTAGCTGAGGAATCAATTCGCCTCAAATAAGGCGGTGAAGGCCTTTCTGCCTGATAGATCTTTTTGATTTTCTATTAATTCTGTTTTAATTTGGGGCATTAGGCTTTTGATATTCAATCTTAGCCATAATCCCGCAAATCTATCTTCTATCTTCAATCTTCTGTGTGCTGTCTTTAGAAACCGATACTCTTTAACTGTGTTCTGAATAAAACAGTGTCTTCTTAATGTGTAGAGCCGTGCTGGCCTTACAGGTATCAATTCTCATAGAGAATCGACAAACAATGAATAGAGCCTGGCAGACAGTCCTTTTTAATAGCCCAAAGGCGCAGGAAACGTCTCTCTCGGCCTTCGGCCTTTCTCTTCAATACAGTGGAAAACCATTACAAAGACCTGCAAAACACATAAAACAATTAAGAAATCCTGTGGAATTAGGTTTAAACTGCTTAGAAGGGGGGGAAGGAGCGTAGCCGTTGGATCTGGATACGTGGACAGTCTAGATCTAATTGGGGAATCGCAATCCGCGGGAGGAGGAAAAGGGTGCAATGAGAAATCTCTGATGCGATTGCGCGATCGGGAGGGCAGAAGCGATTAGGCGATGGTTGTTGATCTATAAGTTAGATCAATGGTGGGAAGTATAATCGGGGATTGACAATCGGGGGTGGCAACTAAGTGCATGCGATATAAACTTGCGATGTGATTGAAATCACCGACGCGACAGAGCGATGGCCGTTTGATCGACCAATAATCAATGGTGGAAATGGACCAAGGGAAAACCTTTATAAAATATGAAAACTCAAACTTTGGAATAAAAAAAAAGGTTTTATGTTTTGGGGCAGAAACATATATAAGGCGGGTAGGCACCCGACTGCGGGGCTTTTAGTTATATGGAGGATAATATTCCCGGGGAGTATTTGAAACAAGGGCCAATCGCAATTGGAAATCGGAGACTTGTTTTTTAATTTAACTGGTTTAAAACATTTGCGATGCAATAAGCGCCTTAGGACCTTTAACTCTCGGTCCCAGGGAAAGTCATATGAAACAAAGTCGGGGTGAAGTTTTAACATACAAGACCCAATCGCATCGGAACTTTGGATGCGGGTCTTTTCGATCAACCCATTGAAGTTTCTCTGATTGCGATTGTGCGATCGGTCTTTTTAATCTACCCATTAAAATATTTCAACATGTGACTTTAAGTTTTTAAGTTAAAACTTTGGATAAGTGGGTTTTGGGTTTTTACAAAGGAAAAATGGGTTTGGGAATGAAATATTCACAAGGTTTAAGCGCTAAGGGCGGGCTCAAGGTTATATGAAAATAATATGATCGGGAGTCTTAAACACCAAGGCTAATCGCAATCGGAGTCTTTGGAGTATGGAAAAGACTTGCGCATTTGATTCCTTCCGATGCGATTAGCACTCGGGGTAATAACCTTTGGTTTTTTCAAAATAAACATGAGACCTGGAGTTTATATCAAAGGGATATGATCGCATCGGGACTTATATGATGCAAAGCTAATTGCATCGGAACTTTTGGTCTACGGAAAAAGACTTGCGCTGTTTGAATTTGTGCGATGCGACTAGCGCCGAAAGGCTTTGACGTTTGGTTCTAACGCATGGGCATGTGGGGGGAAGTGGTTAGGACTTAGCCCAAGGGGCGTAAGTCCATAGAAAAACTTGTATTTTCATGAATTTCATAGTTTTCAATGGAAATGGGGGTTCCGAAATAGTTAAAAAGTGAGTTTTTAACTATGGAAAAGGGGGTTTTCATGAAGGGAAGAAAAGGAGAACATGAAAAATAGAGAAAATTTATGAAGAAAGGGGGAAAAAATGAAGGTTTTTTATGAGTGGGAGAAGGGGGAAAATGATGTTTTTTCAGCAGTCTCTTACATGAAATCAGCAGATTTAATGGGAACAGTAATGAGGATTTTGGACAGAGGCATGAGGCCTTCAAGGAGCCTTCAAGAGCCAAAAATTTTTAGTGATAAAATTTGTTCTTTGGAGGCTCAAAATGTCTTATCCACCTTTTGTTATAACAAATATTATAGGTGGCTAACATAATTGAATGATGATCATTATGCAAATAAGAGCAAAGGGACAAGTTCAAACAGGTCTCTCAAGTTGAAAATGTTTGCCATTAATGATCAGATGGAGAGTGGTAAAGTAAAGAGCAGTGAGTGTACATGTTATAAATCTAAAGGCTTCCTGAAGAGAAGAGATCATTCCTCATGTCAAACGAACACAAAATACTGAGAGATGCTAATCAACAGTGCTCCATGATCTCCTCCAAAAGCCATGCTGCATGATTTTCCAAAGGGCGTCATCATGTAGGGCATAAGAAGACAACTGCTTCTTATGTTACCTTGAAACTGGGTTTTGAAAATCTAGTGAAAGGCAATTTCAATAAACCTCTGACAACACAGTTAGGGGAAAAGACAGTTCAATGATATCTAGCAGCCAACACTCTCCATGTACAAGTCACTTTTATTCTGGTTTTGTGTTCACGGTGATATTTTACAAAAGGATATACACATCTCAGACAAGGCCTCATAAAGCAAGAGGACATGAGTTTCAAGTGATTTCATCAATGATAAATGTCAAATTTCACTTTGTTTCCTTTTTTGGTATTCTTCAAGAAAACATACAGAACAATGACACAAGGTTGAAATGGATGAAATTTCATGTGTATGATGGAAACCTCCTTCAAAGAGCAAAGGGTTAGAGACACTATGGTGGAACTTCCTTCAAAAAGTATATGGTTGGGAAGACATTGTTGTGGCCTCCTTCATAAACAAGCAGAGGGCCAACATGTTCTTAAGTGACTTCAGAAGCTATTGTGTGTCACCTCCTCCAAAGATGAAAAGAAGATGCATAGCAGGACTAAAATTATGTTTAAGAGAGTTTTCTTTTGGAAAGACTAGTTGAGGAATAATGGTGGAGCAAATGAAAGTTTATAGGTTGAAGGCCTGTGTTACATCATTAGCAAAGCAGTGACATAATGGTGCTAAAAACCTCTACTCTTATGTTTATGAGAGCCTCCTTCAAAGTGTAATCTGAGGATGGAGTTTTTGACTAAGAACAACCTCACCTAAATGGTAAGGTGGTAAACCAAGCTAGGTTTAAATTGACCCTTGCAAACTGATATAAAGCAGACAATACACACAGATGTTTTATATAAGAATGATATATTTCATTTAGACTGGTCCATCCTAGTTTATCTAACTACTTCCTCAAGATAAACAAAGGGATGATACTTGGGTTACAACTACTATGAATCTGCTCATTCATAAGGATTAAAGGTGACCATCTTTGGTAAACAAAGCAGAAGATCAAATAATGTGATAACACCTTATTTCACTCCATAAACAAATAGATTTGCATATGTGTTTTCAAGGAGCTGTAGCAATGGTGTCTTTATAAGCCTCTTTTAGATGATATACTAGGTCACTGTTTTGGAAAAGACCCTTATAGTCTATCTAAAAACCTCCTCCAAAAGGATAGACAAATGTTCTAGCTAACAGTACATAACAAAATCCTGTAGGGAATACAAATTCTTTGCACAAGGAAAGGAGGATGTTATGGCATTTTCAAATGGAAATAAAGGACCATCGACTCAGTTACGGATATGAGTCCATGATATGATGTACAATATGACAAGCAGGCTACTTACAACCTGATGCATTATGATTCTGGAATTGAGATTGAATCCGGAAACAGAGTGGGAGGTGATTGCTATTCAGACATAAAACTACGTTCAGCTGAGAATGACTTAATTATTGGGATTTGTGAGGAGGATCAAATTTTTGAAAATGGTTATTCTGTACTTCGATACAGAGATGCAACAATTATGAATAGCTCTTATGATTTCTCACTAACTAAAATTTTCCCACCAGAAGCAGATATTGGATTTTTGGAAATGAGCAAGAAGACAAAAATAGTTGCAGCCTGCTGGAGTATGGTTGATCAAACATTGGTAGCTTTGAGGGTGTTGACGGACTTCTTAAGAAACTATGAATCTACAATTGGGCATGAAATGAATAACAGCATGGATGACCTCCTTGAAAACACACAGAGATCAAAATAGTCTTTAAGGAACTTTTCACTTCTTAACTTAGTAAATTGGCATTATGGTTTCAAGGGCTGCATTGGTATTTTTTATTACCACCTCCTTTGTGAACGAATACAATAGCACCAAGCCACTTTTTTTAAAAAGGGGCTACAAAGGCAAAGGGATGTTTTCATTTTTCAAGTTTAACAAAGAAGGAACAGGTGTTTAAAAAAACCCTCATCAAATTTAAAAACTCCAAGCCAACGGTCATTATCATTCTGCAATCCAAATCACTAAAAGAGAACAGGTATTGGTAGATTTTTAAGTCATTTTTGAGCTTTGATCCACGCGCGGCGCGCCTGTACAGTAGCATGGCATGCCTGTAGGCATCATCAGAGGGTTTTTGTTATAGGTGCAGCGCGCCTGTAGAATATCGCAGCATGCCTGTGCCCGGTGCTCATTGAGCGCGACACGTTTGTTTGTTCACCCCTGAACGGCCCAGTGCCAGGCCTGAACGTGGCGCCCGAGCTTTGATTGCCTCCATCCAAGCGCTCCAGCCATGAAAGAAGCTTCTCCCACCTGTAGTGTATCATTTCCATTTATATCCTTCATATTCATCCCTTGCATTCATCTTTTTTTACCTCTGCATAGCCCATACTTGAATGGCCCGGCGCCCGGGCCACTGCTAAATCCCTTGTCTCTTGCCTCTGCAAAGTTGATTTCTTCACACCAATAGCTTGCTTATCCCATACCCAACCCTGCACACCATTTCTACCTTGCCTGGGTTTCCTCTGCACACCATTTTTCAACACCACCCAGGCCACCCCTGAACGGCCCACCGCCCGGGCGCCCGGGCCACCGACAACACAAATTTTTAGAAAGGTTCCAAGGTAAAATATTCAACAAAGAAATCATCTCCAACTACAGCTAAAGCCATACAAAGGAGGTATTTATATGTTTTATCCAGAAGTTTTTTTTTAGAGATATGTTTGAAAATCACAGTTCCATAAGAGAAGATCAGTAATTCTAAAAAGGAGTAAAAGTTTGTTGTTTGATAGAGACTTGCTTGCCAAACAAAGGAGAAAAACATTTATATGCTAAAAAGAAAAGAACATGCTCAATAGGTCACAGAATTTTGTTTACTAGCCTTCTAAAAAACAATGATTAAAGGAGGAATTTTATTGTCAAGGGGCTTGTTGAAAGTTTGAAAGGGGTTTGGAGGTAGTTAAAGGGAAAAAACAGCTTGCTTTTCAAGCATATCATGTTTATTAAAGAGAAGGAGGAACAGTGATTAAAGGAGGAGGGTCAATATGTCATTTTAAGAGGGGTTTATTTTCATGAATAAGTTAAGTATATACATAGTCTGTAAAGAAAGACAGAGTTCGTGTAGAGGGTCTTTTAATCAATTTAAAGGAGTCTCTTAAAATAGTGATTTCAAAGAAGCAGTGATTACAAAAGAAGACAATGATCGAGGGGGAAGAGTTTTTGTGTCAAAAAAAAAAGGGGACTTGTCTTTAAAAACCAAAAATAGATCTCATTAAAGGCATTTTTTCTCACAACAAAGTTCATAAGAAGGGAGCCTGTTTTCACTTAACAAAAACTTGTTTGCCAACTAAGGAAAAACTTAGTCTTGCAAAAAGGAAAAGGTGTTTTTGGTGAGGACCTATTTCAATAATCATTTGAACAGTTTGTCTTGGTAAGTTAGTGAAGGGTATTAGAAGCAAAAATGGCTCCAAAGAAAGACAGCAAAAGTGGGTATCACAATAGGTATGAGCCTATTACAACTCAAGAGGTGAATGAATCTCCTTCAGTACTCTTGAATTTTCATGAAGTAGGATGCTTGGATTTTTGCCAAAAAGTCCAAGAAGTGAAAAATCACCCTCCTTTGACACATTTGTTTGCTTTGAGGCTGCAAGAATGGAAAATTCACATAGCAGGTCTGGACTTCAAACTCACTCCTAGGGCTATCTCCAAAGCTACTAAGATCCCCTATATAGGAGAAAAGTGGTTCAAACAAACATACCTAGATCTGAATCACTATAAACCCTTTCTAAAACCAGGGCATCATGATTCTTGCCAAGCTATTTTCCCTTTTTCTCACTTGTTGAGTAGCTATGCCCCCCTCATGAAAGTCATCATGAAGTATTTCACATGTGAAGGGAGGTTTTCCCGTATTTATGCCTATCACATCAGGCTTCTTATGCATTTCACAAGAACTCAGTTGTTGAACCTACCTTTCTTCCTCTACAGAAGCATTGACAAGATGGCCTCTACTATCCAAAAGAAGCCCTCTGCTCAACAACAAGCTTGTTTATTTCATCATTCCCTTATCAAGATCATCATCCTCCATCAACTTGAGAAAAAGGGCGTTTCTTGGGACTCTTTCATCTCCCATCCCGATTTTCCCATTGCCTCTTCAACTCATGCGCCTTCGTCACCATCCACTCATCATGTTTCTCCTTCTTCTAGTAAATCCACTCCTAAAAGACCAAAATCCGCTATGATTGAGAATGAAGAAGAGAAGAAGCAAACTAGTGATGAAGAAGGGTAAAGTGACAAGAACCAAACTAGTGATGAAGAAGGGCAAAGTAAAGACTCTAAGCATGACAGTGAGGAAGAAGGAAATGATGGTGAGCATGAACATATTGATGGTGAGCATATTAGTCATGAAGAGGAACATGATGGTAGCCAACACAGTAGTAAGCTTGAGGTTGATGAGGGAAAAAATAGTGAAGGAAAATAACACAACAGTCATGAAGAAAGCAGGGACAAAGATGAACAAGGCAGTCCTCAAGAAAAGAAACAAAGTGACAGCCAAAATAATGATGATGAGGGTCATGACAATCCTAAAAAAGACACTTATGATGAGGGTCATGACAGTCCTCAAAAGGACACTTCTGATGAGAAACAAGATAGCCCTCAAGCAAGCAATGATGATGGCAAGCAAACACCAAGCAATGAGCATTCTAAAGGGGGCAACATGGGGCAAAAAGAGAAAAATAGCCCTAAGGGCAGCCAAGACCAAAACATAGAGCATGAAGAGAATTCTCCAAATCATCTGCTAGCTACCTCTCCTAGGCAAGGAGCCATGACTTCTTCGCCAAAGCTAAAAATGCCAAAACAACAAGGAAGAAAACCAAGAAAAACTCAAAATTGCCCAAAGAGGGTGCCTGGTGAGAAAAGGAGGAAAAGACACATCTAGGCTTGGAATTTTGGCCTGACCTTCCAGGCATGTTTCTAAAAACCCTTAAGGGGTTTTCTCACCAAAATTGAGAAAATTTTGACATGATCTTGTTTTTTGACATTTTTGGGCCTAATTGCATAAATTCATGGGTGCCGCCATTTTTGTTTGGAGCATCCTCAGCTGTTGAGAGTGGTATCATTGGATGCATTAAATTTAAGGGCATCTAATCAGAAAATTTTAGATCAAAATAAGGTGTTTTGGTCCCCCAAAAAGGCAAAAAAAAATGATTTTTTAGCTTTCTGCCTCACATATCAGCAAGGCCTACTTTCTGGTTTTTTTCACTCAGTTCAGTTTTTGATAGACCTCCCGGAATCATTTTGGGAAAAATAAAGTAGTTCCAGAAATTAGACATCTAGGGCTTTCCGACGAGCCATCACGGGCCTCATATTTACATCGGGAAGTCCCTCAAAAGTCCTCCGCAAGACAGGAAATTTGTCTGCTGCTACGTTCCTGTAGCATTCTGGCAAAAAAGACAGTTTTCTGAAGTGGCTTATCCAAATGTGCGTTAAGACTTTTTTGGCAATTTTCAGTCATGAAAAGTCAATTTTATTTCCTTTTTTAGCATTTTAAGATATTTTTAAAAGATATTTTGTGCCTTGGGCTTTGCAAAGCCTCAAGGACAAAATCAGATATTTGTAATAGGCCAATGGCCTTCTAGATGCTCTTGGATAGTTTATTTCTCTTTAGCCTATATATTCCAAGAGATTTCATTGTATCAAGAGGCTGAACTTGATTTTATAGAGCAATACATGGTTATACAAGCTTGGAAGAAATACGTTGTCTCATGATGTGGATGATTTCTTGTTTGTCTTGGATGGTGGAAGAGGACTGTTTGTTGCATTCATGGGCTTGGTAAATGGTATAGTGTTCCTTATATGTATGTTTTACTTAGTTTATCATACATGTTTTCATGCTTTTTGCTTGCTGTAGGTCAGTAAAGAATATTTGAGACATGCCCATGGAGGCACCTCAAATTTCCTGATTTCATTACAGCTTCTATGTTTTTCTTCTTTCTTAGTTATGTCAAAGAATTATTAACTGCTATTTGATACCCTAAAAACTTGTTATCTATTTCATTAATGGTTATTATGTATGCTATCTAGTATGATTCACTTTATGCCCTACTTACTCATAGCTATCCAAAACCCCATCATTGAAACCTTTCTCTGAATTTTTTTTTGTCCTAGTTGAACCAAAGAGGTCTTGTTTCGATCTTTCCCTTTGCCTATGCTCTACAATATTAGTTCAAAGTTACCAATAACTCAAAATATGATGTCTAGGAGTTCCCTCTTCATGGATTGAGTTTTTCGTTTGACTTATTTGTTTTCCCCAAATTCTGAAGGTGATTTTCCCAAAGTTAGAGGGTGTTATACTTCTATGTATCGCCTGAATGTTTATTTTATGCATCTATCAGTTTGAGTTTCATCTATAGTGATTAATGGTTAGCCCTACCACATGGATGTTTGCTGTAAAACTATTTGTGCTTAAAACTTCTTCATCTTTCACAAAATTAGTGTCCATCCCATTTCACTCCACCTAAAAGAATCCATTTTACCTCGACCAAATCCTACAATATACCTTGTCCACCCTTTGAGGCAGTGTCAACCTTATTGACCCCATAGCCCAGTTGATATGACAATATTTTTATCTATCTATCCTTGATCAATTATCCCTCAAAAAACCTAAAACAAAACCAAAACATACTTAAAAACTAGCCTAAAATAATATACATAGAAAGTAAACTTGTTTACATCCCTTGCACAAATAGAGAGAGCCCTCTCTGAGTCCAGGAAGGCTAGGTCCTTGGGCTCCAAAGTTGGTTTGATGTTACCTTGTCATTTGGCTTACCAATCTGCCAAATCATGGGAGCCTAACATAATGGCGATCACGGTGGGACCTTGAGTCAAAACATCTTAGGTATCCCTTAGGACCTCTCAAGATCTCAGTCAAACTTAGAAAACTTAAGTGCTGTCTGAAGAGTAGAAACTAGCTCTTTCACCATCTTAGCAAAATGATGATTCAACTATAGAACACTCTTACAAAATAGGTTGCATATAAAAAACTCATAAAACCCCAAAAAACATCCCTAGATTGGCTTTTTGTCAGTATTGGTGGTGGACCATACATATATACCCTCAAAACAACTAAAAACATCCACCTGGTGACTCCACTAGCCTCCAGTGGGCCTATTACTCCACTAGTCCTTATAAAATCTCATGGAATGCATTAAGCAATCCTAATCATGATGATGGTGGATAGAAAACTTCAAATCCTCCACCTGGCGACTCCACAACCCTCATTAGACCAAAATACTCCACTGGTAGAGAACTTTAGATTGGTTGAAAAGACATAGTGACACTTTCTGATTAACAAATATGGTTCCAAGGATACAAAGGAGATATGCTCCAATGAACAGAGATCATATCCCTGGATTCCCACACAAAATCCCTGAAATAAATTAGATGAAAAACCTACCTATCTTTCGAGATGAAAAGGTTGATGACCCCTTGTTACATCTCATCAAATTTCATATACACATATGGAGGTTGAAGGTTGAATGGCATGAGGACTGCCTCATGAAAATTTTTATGGAAACATTAGAAGATAAGGCAATAAATTGGTATGAATGGCTAGAACCTGGCATCTTGTTTTCTTTGAAGTATTTCCACAAAGTATTTTATAAACACTATATGAGGCATTTTCCATCTCTTACATTGGCTGAAAATTGTTGTGATCAATCTGAAGATCTCATACAACACCTTGTGAACATTGATGAAGACTTAAGAAATTGGCATCCTAAGGATCTATTAGAGGAGATTCATGCTTTTCGTACTCAAATTAACCATCTTGGCAGCCAAGAAGAGTTGATTGAGGATGAAATCAAATCTGAAATGGAAGAATAATCAAAACCCTTAGGATCTCTACCCTTATGTTTTAATTCATTCCAGATTTTGAAAGGAAATTGCATCCTAAATATCTATTAGCAGTCACTTAGGAAACCCCTACTCAAGTTAAATTTCACATATATCAAGAAAATATGGTTGAAGATGAAATCGAATCTGAAATGGAAGAAATATCAAAACCTGTAGGATCTCTACCTTTATGCTTTGAGTCATTTGAGTTCATACGAGAAAATTGGCCTCCTGAAAATCTATCAGAAGCAACTCATGAATTACATGCTAACTATTTTCAACATCACAAAGAATTGGTTGAAGATGAAAACAATCAAGAAATGAAAGAGAACCCACAGGATCTCTCTAAAGACACAAGTGATGATTCATCATCTCCCATAGGTGAAGCCCAAAAATACATTCATCCTCCAAATCAGTTTTCCCAAGAGAAAGAATATTATTGTAGTTATATCCAAAGAGAGATGAAAATGCCTCCCTTTTTAACTAAAGATGAAATAGATCAACTTATAAACATGCAGACAACCTCTAAAACTTCATATGACCAAAACGTTTTTGACCTTTCTCCTATTAATCTTGCATACCATGAGTCAAAAAATAGATTTGTAAATCAATTTGAAGAGAAGCAATCTGATAGTCCAATATGCATGGCTGGTGACATTACTTATATTAATGATTCTCCAAGGTTTGATCAATATGTTGATGCTTATGATATCCAAAAAGAAACTAACCTTGCAGAGAAATCAACAATTGATTTGTGGGATGAAGTTCATTATCATCAGGTTGAAAAAAGTAAGCAGCTAATACAGGTCACCTATGACACTGATGAGGAGAGCCTTGAGAGTTTAGAAGTAAGTAAAGAGTCTCTGACTCTTTTCTCTACTTTTCTTCAGTCCATCAGAAACAACGTTCACATAATTGGAAATCAGCAGTCTTTCAACTTTGATGATGAGGTTGAGGAGGATGGTGAAATTCTTGAGCATGTTGTAAAGGAGAAGCCTTTTCCTGACATGGTTGAGGAAATCATTTTGGACATGGAATCCTCCTTAACTCCAAATTTGCAGCCACCAAGCTCCATTGAGTTACAAATTGCAGATGAAGAAATAAAGGTTGATAATCACGTAGGGGTGGTCACACTATCCTCTCAAGAGGATTTACTACCAAAGTGTATCCCTGCTCGTCAACATGATGACCTTCACATAGTTTTCATTCCACTTAATCAGAACACATCAGCTTGGAAAGAAGACTACACTGATATATATGAGGATTCTGACAGTTCAAGTGATCATGAGCAAGGGGAAGATTTTCTTTCCCAAGAGATTCCCAAATATAGCCAAGTGGAAGAAAGAGTAGTCATGAATGAAGCCTATATATCAAATCCTCTAGATCAAGTATTATTCCAAGATCCATTTGTTGTTTTCCTTGAGAAATATGAAGGAGTAGTGTGTTCCGCCTAGAATAGTCTATTGCAAAGAGTGAGAAAAATTTTAGGCACTATTGTTCGAAAACAAGCAAAGTGGAAGTGGCCTTTTCATTTCTTCAGCACTCTAGAAAAGCTGAAACTAATTCCCTCATGGAATCATCTGCTTGATTGGCTTTGTTGGAAAAGATATTTCACTAAATGAATGTATGTTGTGTATAGGTTAGATTAGGATAGATAGATAGGTGTGAAAAATAAGCTCAGCCTTGTGAGCATATTTTCAGTTCTAGATTGTTTGAAGAAAAAGTTAAAAAACATAAAATACAAAAACAGTAGAAAAGTAGAAAAAGAGGGCAGTTTCTAAAGCAATGGTACAGCCCAATACCCAAATCAAATAGTCATGTTGAAAGTGCGCAAGTCTAAATTCCACTACTAGTGCTCAAAATATGTCTTGTTCAGTTATCTAGCCTAATCATAACTGGACATGCTTTAAATTTATTGCTGATAAGTTAGTGAAATAAGTGATAGTCAAATTGTGTAAGCTTGACTTGTCAAAGAAAGTATATTAGGAAATGATCTGGATTTATGCAGGAACGCAACAGAATAAACATATAACCATAAATACAAAGATGCAACAGAAATAACACTTCATTTCATTAATATCAAAGAACTGAAATTTGCTTACAGACAATGGAAATAAAACTAGCTAGGGCGTTGGTAGCTATCTCTGAGAAGAGATGTCGCGGATATAGGCCTCTGAACTAAGTTACAATGAGGCTCGAGGGCCTATTTATTATTGAGAAACAATGGAGAATCCTAAACATCCAAAAACCTAACCCTAGGAGATGAAGCGCCAAAACTATGGGCCCCGTTTGGGTAAATTGGTGTTTCAACTTCCCAAGGACGTAACTTTGGCATACTATCTCCGTTTGACGCTCATGATACATCATTAGAAAGCTCTATCCGAGGACTACAAATTTTTCCACGAATATCATTTCGGAATGGAATGAATATCATTCCGAAATGGAATGATATTCGCTGGAGGCACGATGCCCAAAAAACGTCGTTTAGGGCCTCAAAACGGCTCCGGAAGTTCAGGACCCGAAAAACTGCTAAAAATAGTAAGTTATGCCGAAACTGAAAAACTGAAAGAGACAATGGTGGGGGCCCTAGTGGAATAGGCGGGTGGCCACCAATATCCACCTGGATCATTCCTCCCCCCTTAGGAAGCAATGGTCCCCATTGCGTTAAGTTCCTCCATGAGATGAGGAAATTTCTGCTGAACTTGGTCCCTGGTGAACCACTTTCCTTGGTGCAGGAGTTGGCCAGCTTTGACAACCCGATACAGTTGGATCTTCTGTTGGTGATTGTTCTTGATTTTCATGTCCATGATACAATCTGTGGTGGCTTGTTCCATGCAGTCTGGGTTTAACTATGTTGGTGTGAGTTGTTCTGCAATGTCTGAGGTGTCCAGTAGAGGTGGGAAGTAAGGACGAAGGCGATCCACATTGAAGAATGGGTGCAGACCAAGGAATGGAGGAATAATAAGCTTGAAGGCATTATTCCCTATAGCCTTGGTGACGTTGTACTGCCCATATCAGAGCGGACGAAGCTTGCGGTGGGGCCCAAAGAGGCGCTCCTTCTGCAAATGTAGCCATACTTTGTCACCCACCTGGAAGTTGTGTGGCACCCGGTGTTGATCATGGCGCTGCTTGTATTTCTCATTGGCTCTGTCCAATATATCAAGAACTTGTTGGTGGATGTGTTGAATGCGCTCGATGAAGCTACTTGCTTTGTCAACTTCAGACTGGACATGAGCTGAATCAGCCTAAGCAGCTGCAAATGGCATGGCTACGTCAATGGGACATAGTGGCTGGAATCGCATGCCCACCTGAAAGGGGCTATGGCCAATTGAACTATGGAGAGCCCTGTTATAACTATGTTGTACATAGGGGAGGCTCTCGTCCCATGTGTGTGGATGCTTTGAATTGTACATGCGCGGAATGTATACAATCATTCTATTGACGACCTCTGTCTGGCCATCTGTTTGGGGATGGAAAGATGTGGACTTGTTGAGCTTTGTGTCCAACATTGACCAGAGGCTGGACCAAAATGTGCTGAGGAACCTGCTATCTCAATCTGATATGATAGACTGTGGGATCCCAAAGTGCACCCACACTCGTTCAAAGAAGAGTTTACCAGTGGCTTCTGCAGTGATATTCTTCTTACAGGCCGCCATAATGGCCATCTTCGAGAATCTATCAACGACCACGAAAACACAGTTATTTCCATTCTTAGTAGAAGGCAGGCCCGACATGTAATCCATGGATATGGATTCCCAAGGTCGACTAGGGGTAGGTAGTGGAGTATATAGGCCTTGCTTCTTGATGGTCGGTTTGGCAATGGCACAAGCAGTGCATGATTTGTTGTGCTTCTTGACATCCTTTCGAAGGTTCAGCCAATAAAAATACTTGTGTAGTACTGCTACTGTTTTCTCGACCCCGAAATGCCCAGAAACTCGACTGTAGTGTGCTTCCCATATCATCTTGGCACGCTCGCTTGAAGGAACAGAAAGGTGTCCCAGGTGACATAAAAGTGCATCTTGGAGGTGAAAATTTGGAACTTGCGTACCCCCCAAGAGTACGCCAGGCGTGGCCGACTCGGGTCACCGTTTACAGAGAAACTACCAATCGAAGTCTCGTGCTCCAGGCTGGAGCACGGTGGTGAGCGCCACGATCTAAGTGGCTCATTGGAGGGCCCCAACATTATTGGTGCTACCCTTCTTGTACTTTATGTTCAAATGAAACTGTTGCAGATATGTGGACCACTTCTGATGGCGATCATTCTGCAACTTCCCTTGTGTCTGTATGAACTGCAGGGGCCGGTGGTCTGTGTGGATGATTGTTTCCTTCCCCTAAATGTAATGCTTCCATTGTCGACAGGCTTGCACAATGGAATACATTTCTTTGTCATAAGTGGGATACTTGCGAACTGTGTCAGACAATGTCTCACTGTGATATGCCACTGGATGTCCTTGTTGAGTAAGAACTGCCCCAATAGCATAGTCAGAGGCATCTGTCTCGATCTCAAATGGTTGTTGCAAGTCCGGTAAAGTGAGCACTGGGGCAGAACAGAGGTGATTTTTCAATTCTGTGAACGCCTTCTGTTGAGGTTCCGACCAAAAGAATTTTGCTCTCGCTCCTCCCTTGGTGACTTGACTCAAGGGCCAAGTGATATGAGAGAATCCCAACATGAATCTACGGTAGAAATTAGCAAGACCCAGAAAGCTGCGAAGCTCTGTTATAGTGGTTGGGGCTGGCCAATCCCGAATGACTTGGATCTTGGCTGGATCCACATGCACCCCCCTTTCATCAATAATGTATCCCAAATACTGAACCTGAGTCATGCCAAACATCCACTTCTCCAAATTGGCACACAACTTGTGTTGCCGCAGTGTTTGGAGGACCTGTCGGATGTGGTGAAGGTGCTCTTCCCAAGTCTTGATGAAGATCAGAATGTCATCCAAGTACACCACTACAAATGAGTTAGTGAATGGCCGCAAGATGTCGTCCATCATCCTCATGAAGGTTGCGGGAGCATTCATCAACCCGAAAGGCATGACTAGCCATTCAAAAAGGCCTTCCTTGGCTTTGAAGGCAGTCTTCCACACATCAGCGGGTTCAATTGGTACCTGGTGATACCCAGACTTCAGGTCAATCTTGCTGAAATATTTTTCACCTTTGAGTTGGTCCAGAAGGTCATCAATCTGTGGGACTGGGTACCTATTCTAGACAGTGATCTTGTTTAGTGCCCGATAGTCAATACAGAGTCTCCCTGTCCCATCCTTCTTCTATACCAACACGATCGGGCTCCCACAGGGCGATGAACTTGGTCTGATGTGACCTTTCTGCAACAGCTCCTGAATCTGCCTCTTGATTTCATCATTCTCCAGAACAGAGCACCGATATATCGGCCCATCGGGTAGCGGCGCACCTGGGGTCAGATCAATTCGGTGCTTGACCTGACAGTGCAGAGGAACCCCTGTGGGTGAGGTGAAGATGTCCCCGTACTCCTCCACAACCTTATCCATTTGTTTTTGTTGTGCATAGGAGCCCTGTCTAGAGGTCATGGCCACAGTATTCTTCTTGGCAGATCATCAGGAAAATGAATTTCCTGGTTTGGAAAATGAGCTTACTGCATTGTTTTGCGCTAACCAAAGAGATAGCCGCAGGAGGTGGTACCTCTGGTATCCTGTACAATTTATTTTCCAAAGTAACAATGACAGCACGAGGTCGAGACTCATACATAGCATGGCGCTTCCACAAGTATGGTTGTCCTAATAATACATCAGAAACATCAATAGGAGCAACATCACATAATACCTCATCCGTGAAGGGCTTGATGCTATAGGGAAGGTGGCACTGCTGGCTGACGCGCAGATCTCGTCCTTGGTGAAGCCACCCGATGGTGTATGGATGTGGGTGAGCTGTGGTCGGCAAACCCAACTACTTCACGGCGTCTACTGAAATGAGGTTATTTTGGCTCCCATTGTCAACAATGAACTGTACAGGGGAGCCCTTTACCCACATCTGGGAGTGGAAGAGACGTTCCTCCTCCTCTGGATCTTCCGGTTCCTCCTTCTGGATCTTTGTAGTGGCAATAGTGGCATTGGGCTCCACATCAATAATCTGTTTCCCTTTTTCATTCCCCTTTTCAGGTTCTGATTCGAAGTCAGAGCATGCATCTGACTCAGAAGCCCTCATCTCGGCCACTAGCGACTGCTTGGCCCGACACTCACTTGTGTTGTGAGTGGAGCTCTTATGGAGCTCACACCACTTTCCCGTGTCCTTCTTTGGCTTTACGGTGTTGTTCTTTTCTTGTGGCTTTGACGGGTTGTCTTTAGCCGCCATGCTCTGTCCTTTGTTCTGCGGTTTGGAAGCACCTTTTCCTTGCTTTTGATTCACAGATCCAAAGTCTCGCTTCTTCTCTTTGAATTTCTGCTCAATCTTGGCAGCATACCGGTATGCCGTACCAAGCGAGGAGATGTCGAGGAACTCCATTTCCTCCTGAATGTATCTGTGCAGACAGCTGCGATACTTTAGCACCAAATGTTTCTCTAAATCTTTGATACCCAACTTTGTGCGCAGGGTATGGAACAGATTCGTCAGCTCATGCACATCTTAATCCCTTTGTTGTCGCAGCGTGGTCCATTGTATGTACTTGTCCTCATAGCTCCCCACGGGATAGTACTATTCCTTGACGGCGTCTCGGAAAGAATTCCAAGTGGGTACGGCCGAGAACAGAGAGGGTTATGTCTGGTCCTTGTTCTCACAGTAGGTTTCCCACCAGTCCTTAACATGGGGGGTAGGTTTGAGGAGTGCAAAAATAATCTTCTCCCGGTCTGAAAAGTCATGAACAGAGAAATATCCTTCTAATAGATTCAACCATCTATCTACGGCATCTGCGTCTATTTGACCCTCAAATATGGGAATGCCAAAATTTACTTGTACCTTAAAGGGAGTCGCAACTCCAGAGTGGCTACTGGATGCAGATGCGCCGCCGGTGGGCAGCCGTTGAAGGATCTGAGCAAAGCTATCCATCATCGCGTTCCTTTGTTTTTCGAGGGCCTCCTCGAGCAATATTTTGATAGGATCTCCTGCTCCCTCATCTTTCTTTTCGTCCCCCATGGGCGTCCGTCGAAGTTTGCGAGGCTGATCTTGCAAAGGTTCCACCAGATCAAGCCCTAGCTCCTTATACCCCGACCTCGTTGGGGACATGCAAAGAAGGATCGAGAAAAAGCAGACCGCTCTGATACCACTGATCTGGATTTATGCAGGAACGCAACAGAATAAACATATAACCATAAATACAGAGATGCAGTAGAAATAGCACTTCATTTCATTAATATCAAAGAACTGAAATTTTCTTACAGACAATGGAAATAAAACTAGCTAGGGCACTAGTAGCTATCTCTGAGAAGAGATGTCGTGGCTACAGGCCTCTAAAATGAGTTAAAATGAGGCTCGAGGACCTATTTATTATTGATAAAAAATGGAAAATCCTAAACATCCAAAAACCTAACCCTAGGAGATGAAGCACCAAAACTATGGGCCCCGTTTGGGTAAATTGTGTTTCAACTTCCTAGGGACGTAACTTTGGCATACTATCTCCGTTTGATGCACATGATACATCATTAAAAAGCTCTATCCAAGGACTACAAATTTTTCCATGAATATCATTCCAGAATGGAATGATATTCGTTGGAGGCACGATGCCCAAGAAACGTCGTTTAGAGCCTCAAAACGACTCCGAAAGTTCAGGGCCCGAAAAACTGCTAAAAATAGTAAATTATGCCGAAATTGAAAAACTGAAAGAGACAATGGTGGGGGCCCAAGTGGAATAGGTGGGTGGCCACCAATATCCACCTGGATCAGGAAAAGACACTAGTCCACACGCTCAAAATAGAACCAAAGAGGAAAACAAGGATGAAAAACAAATTATGTATCCTAGCCCTGATTTTTCTAAATCTCATTTCATGCAAAATAATATTTGTGTGTAGCTTGTCTTTTATGCCACAAACACATGACAAATCAGACTATCTAATCCTATTTTGGTCATTTTTCAATTTCATGATTTATTTTAGTGAATGAAATCCTGTCAAATAGCTTAATCTTGACAATCAATCTAGCATAGATACAGAAGCAAAGGAGTTCATTAGTTTAATCTGAACTCCCGGAAGATATAAGTGTAGAATTAGATAATTTTCTTTTTCAAAAATATCATGTCAAAGGGTTGCTAGTAAAAATGCACCTAAAGAAGAAAAAATGTTAGGAGATATAGCTAGGTAAGTAGAGATGACTTTGATGCTAATCATACTGTCAATTTTCAAAAATAGCATCAAGAAAGAAAGAAATTTGCGCCAATGGATAAGGCACTGGTCTTCGCAAGCCAAAGATCTGCAATTTGGACACCTCCTAAAAAGGAGATGCCATCCCCAAATGGAGCCACTATTATTCATTAGTATTTTTTTACCTTTTGTTGATGACTAGTTTCCTTAGCTGAGTTTTCTAGAAGCTAATCTCAAACTATTAATTTGTCATCTAGAAAAAACCCAAACAAATTTTTTTCCTCCTATCCCTTCCTATCAGTCTATGATGAGAAAAATCTCCAGTTTTCAAGACCTATCTCGCTTCAGCAAAGTATCTTCGTCTATAGCTGTCATATTTGTGATTATCCAATGTTATTTACCCTTGTTTTCTCATGCCATTCACTATCCAAAGGTTGACAAAATGTCTATAACTCTATCCCTGGTCATCTTGTCATATGACAATCTGATCATGCCTAAGAAGACACTCAGAATCTGTGAAAATTTTCCCTAAGTTAGATAGTGGTGTTTAGGGAGTTTTTCCTTGGCTAAGATATCCTAGGCCAAAAGAGCCTCTGTCTAGTACCAGTCAACCATGAATTATTTCCTATTATGTAAAACAATCCTTGGTCCATCCATAGGTCGCACACCACTAAGAGGTCACTTTGTCTCATTTCAGAAGAAGTTCAACAAAGATCCAAATCAGGAAAATATGAGGATATTCACTATCTGAAGAAATATTCTTAGATCAGGAAAAATCTCCATGAAACACCAAAAGAGCTCTCCAAGGTTCAAAAGCATCTGTTTTTACATATCTACAGGGGTGTAATTGAATGATGATCAATATGCAAATAAGAGCAAAGGGACAAGTTCAAACATGTCTCTCAAGTTGAAAAGGTTTGCCATCAATGATCAGATGGAGAGTGGTAAAGTAAAGAGCAGCGAGTGTACATGTTATAAATCTAAAGGCTGCCTAAAGAGCAGAGATCATTCCTCATGTCAAATGAACACAAAATACTGAGTGATGATGATCAACAATGCTCCATGATCTCCTCCAAAAGCCGTGTTGCATGATTTTCCGAAGGGCATCATCATGTAGGGCATAAGAACACAATTGCTTCTTATGTTACCTTGAAACTGGGTTTTGAAAATCTAGTCAAAGGAAATTTCAATAAACCTCTGACAACATAGTCAGGGGAAAAGACAGTTCAATGATATCTAGCAGCAAACACTCTCCATGTACAAGTCACTTTTCTTCTGGTTTTGTGCTCACAACGATATTTTACAAAAGGATATACACATCTCAGACAAGGCCTCATAAAGAAAGAGGACATGAGTTTCAAGTGATTTCATCAATGATAAATGTCAAATTTCACTTTGTTTCCTTTTTTGGTATTCTTCAAGCAAACATACAGAAAAATGACACAGGGTTGAAATGGATGAAATTTCATGTGTATGATGGAAACCTCCTTCAAAGAGAAGAGGGTTAGAGACACTATGGTGGAACCTCCTTAAAAAAGAAAATGGTTGGGAAGACATTGTTGTGGCCACCTTCATAAACAATCAGAGGGCCAACATGTTCTTAAGTGACTTCAGAAGCTATTGTGTGCCACCTCCTCCAAATATGAAAAGAGGATGCATAGCAGGACTAAAATTATGTTTAAGAAAGTTTTCTTTTCGAAAGACTACTTGAGGAATAATGGTGGAGCAAATGAAAGTTCATAGGTTGAAGGCCTGTGTTACATCATCAGCAAAGCAGCGACATAATGGTGCTAAAAACCTCTGCTCTTATGTTTATGAGAGCCTCCTTCAAAGTGTAATCTGAGGATGGAGTTTTTGACTAAGAACAGCCTCACCTAAATAGTAAGGTGGTAAACGAAGCTAGGTTTAAATTGACCCCTGCAAACTAATATAAAGCAAACAATACACACAGATGTTTTATATAAGAAGGATATCTTTCATTTAGACTGGTCCATCCTAGTCTATCTAACTACTTCCTCAAGATAAAAAGAGGGTTGATACTAAAGGTTACAACTACTATGAATCAGCTCATTCATAAGGATTAAAGGTGACCATCTTTGGTAAACAAAGCAGAAGATCAAATAATGTGATAAGACCTTCTTCCACTCCATAAAAAAATAGATTTGCATATGTTTTTTCAAGGAGCTGCAGCAGTGGTGTCTTTATAAGCCTCTTTTAGATGATATACCAGGTCACTGTTTTGGAAAAGACCCTTATAGTCTATCTAAAAACCTCCTCCAAAAGGATAGACAAATGTTCTAGCTAATAGTACAGACCAAAAGCCTATAGGGAATAAAAATTCTTTGCACAAGGAAAGGAGGATGTTATGGCATTTTCAAATGGCAATAAAGGACCATTGACTCAGTTACAGATATGAGTCCATGATATGATGTACAAGATGAAAAGTAGGCTACTTACAACCTGATGCATTATGATTCTAGAATTGAGATTGAATCCGAAAACAGTGTGGGAGGTGATTGCTATTCAGACATAAAACTATGTTCAGCTGAGAATGACTTAATTATTGGGATTTGTGAGGAGGATCAAATTTTTGAAAATGGGGATTTTGTACTTAGATACATAGATGCAACAATTATGAATAGCTCTTATTATTTCTCACTAACTAACATTTTCCCACTAGAAGCGGACCTTGAATTTTTGGAAATGAGCAAGAAGACAAAAACAGTTGCAGCCTGCTGGAGTATGGTTGACCAAACATTGGTAGCTTTGAGGGTGTTGACAGAATTCTTAAGAAACTGTGAATCTACAGTTGGACATGAAATGAATAACAGCATGGATGACCTCCAGGAAAACACAAAAAGATCAAAACAGTCTTTAAGGACCTTTTCACTTCTTAACTCAATAAATTGGGATTATGGTTTCAAGGGTTGGATTGGTATTTTTTATTACCACCTCCTTTGTGAACGAAAACAACAACACCAAGCCACTTTTTTTAAAAAGGGGCTACAAAGGCAAAGGGATGTTTTTCATTTTTCAAGTTTAACAAAGGAGGAATAGGCGTTTAAAAAAACCCTCATCAAGTTTAAAAATTCCAAGCCAACAATCATTATCTTTCTGCAAACCAAATCACTAAAAGAAAACAAGTATTGGGATATTTTTAAGTCTTTTTCGAGCTTTGATCCACGCGCAGCGCGCTTGTACAGTAGCACAGTGCGCCTGTAGGCATCATCAGAGGGTTTTTGTTATAGGCGCAACGTGCCTGTAGAATAGCGTGGCACGCCATTTCCCGGCACCCGTTGAGCTGATGCGTGAACGGCCCAGCATCCAGCGTGAATGTGGCGCCCAAGCTTTGATTGCCTCCATCCAAGTGCTCCAGCCACGAAATAAGCTTCTCCCACCTGTAGTGTATCATTTCCATTTATATCCTTCATATTCAGCCCTTGCATTCTTCCCTTTTTACCTATGCATAGCCCATACTTGAACGGCCCGGTCCACCTCTTAACGGCCCGCGCCCGGGCCACTGCTGAACGTGGTCCTGCCCGCCCATGCCGTTGCTAAATCCCTTGTCTCTTGCCTCTGAAAAGCTGATTTATTCACACCAATAGCTTGATTATCCCATACCCAACCCTGCACACCATTTCTACCTTGCCTGGGTTGCCTCTGCACACCCTTTTTCAACACCACCCGGGCCACCCCTGAACGGCCCACTGCCCGGGTGCCCGGGCCACTGACAACACAGATTTTCAGAAAGGTGCCAAGGTCAAATCTTAAACAAAGAAATCATCTCCAACTACAGCTAAAGGAATACAAAGGAGGTATTTATATGTTTTATCTAGAAGTTTTGTTTTAGAGATATGTTTGAAAATCACAGTTCCAGAAGAGAAGATCAGTAATTCTAAAAAGGAGTAAAATTTTGTTGTTTGATAGATACCTGCTTGCCAAACAAAGGAGAAAAACATTTATATGCTAAAGAGAAAAGAACTTGTTCAATAGGTCACAAAATTTTGTTTACTAGCCTTCTAAAAAATAGTGATTAAAAGAGGAACTTTATTGTCAAGGGGATTTTTGAAAGTTTGAAAGGGGTTTGCAGGCAGTTAAAGGGAAAACGCAGCATGCTTTTCAAGAATATCATGTTTATTAAAGAGAAGGAGGAACAGTGATTAAAGGAGGAGGGTCAGTATGTCATTTTGAGAGGGGTTTCTTTTCATAAATAATTTAAGGATATACATAGTCTATAAATTAAGATAGAGTTTGTGTAGAGGGTCTTTTAATCAGTTTAAATGAGTCTCTTAAAACAGTGATTTCAAAGAGCACCATTTTTTCTTCAAATAACCATAGAGAAACAATGATTTCAAAGAAGCAGTGATTACAAAGGAAGATAGTGATTGAGGGGGAAGAGTTTTTGTGTCAAAAAAAAAAGGGGACTTGTCTTTAAAAACCAAAAATAGATCTCATTAAAGGCCTTTTTGTGCACAACAAAGTTCATAAGAAGGGAGCTTGTTTTCACTTAACAAAAACTTGTTTGCCAACTAAGGAAAAACTTAGTCTTGCAAAGAGGAAAAGGTGTTTTTGGTTGAGGACCTATTTCAGTAATCATTTGAAAAGTTTGTCTTGGTAAGTCAGTGAAGGGTATCAGAAGCAAAAATGCCTCCAAAGAAGGACAGCAGAAGTGGTTATCACAATAGGTATGAGCCTATTACAACTCAAGAGGTGAATGAATCTCCTTCAGTACTCTTCAATTTTCATGAAGTAGGATTCTTGGATTTTTGCCAAAAAGTCCAAGAAGTGAAAAATCACCCTCCTTTGAAACATTTGTTTTCTTTGAGGCTGAAAGAAGGGAAAATTCACATAGCAAGTATGGACTTCAAACTCACTCCTATGGCTATCTCCAAAGCTACTAAGATCCCCTATATAGGAGAAAAGTGGTTGAAACAAACATACCTAGATCTGAATCACTATAAACCCTTTCTAAAACCAGGCCATCAGGATGCTTGCCAAGATATTTTCCCTTTTCCTTAATTTTTGAGTAGCTATTCCCCCTTCATGAAAGTCATCATGAAATATTTCACATGTGAAGGGAGGTTTTCCCGAATTTATGCCTATCACATCAGGATTCTTATGCATTTCACAAGGACTTAGTTGTTGAACCTACCTTTCTTCCTCTACAGAAGCATTGACAAGATGCCCTCTACTATCCAAAATAAGCCCTCCACTCAGCAACAAGCTTGTTTATTTCATCATTCTCTTATCAAGATCATCATCCTCCATCAACTTGAGAAAAAGGGAGTTTCTTGGGACTCTTTCATCTCCCATCCCAATTTTTCCATTGCCTCTTTATCTCATGTGCCTACCTCACCATCCACTCATCATGTTTCTCCTTCTTCTAGTAAATCCACTCCTAAAATACCAAAATCTCCTATGATTGAGAATGAAGAAGAGAAGAAGCAAACTAGTGATGAATAAGGGCAAAGTAAAGACACTAAGAATGACAGTGAGGAAGAAGGAAATGATGGTGAGCATGAACATATTGATGGTGAGCATAGAAGTCATGAAGAGGAACATGATGGCAGCCAACACAACAGTAAGCTTGAGGGTGATGAGGGACAAAACAGTGAAGGAAAAGAACACAACAGTCATGAAGAAAGCAGGGAAAGAGATGAACAGGGCAGTCCTCAAGAAAACAAACAAAGTGGCAGCCAAAATAGTGATGATGAGGGTCATGACAGTCCTCAAAAAGACACTTATGATGAGGTTCATGACAGTCCTCAAAAGGACACTTCTGATGAGAAACAAGACAGCCCTCAAGCAAGCAATGATGATGGCAAGCAAACACCAAGCATTCAGCATTCCGAAGGGGGCAGCATGGGGCAAAAAGAGAAAAACAGTCCTAAGGGAAGCCAAGAAAAAAACATAGAGCATGAAGAGAATTCTCCAAAGCATGTGCTACCTACCTCTCCTAGGCAAGGAGCCATGACTTCTTCGCCAAAGCTAAAAATGCCAAAACAACAAGGAAGAAAACCAAGAAAAACTCAAAATTGCCCAAAGAGGGCGTTCGGTGAGAAAAGGAGGAAAAGACACATCTAGGCTTGGAATTTTTTCCCGAGATTTCAGACATGATTCTAAAAACCGTTAAGGGTTTTTCTCACCAAAATTGAGTAAATTTTGACATGATCTTGTTTTTTGACATTTTTGGGCCTAATTGCATAAATTCATGGGCGCCGCCATTTTTTTTTGGAGCATCCTCAGCTGTTGAGAGTGGTATAATTGGATGAATTAAATTCAAGGGCATCTAATAAAAATATTTCAGATCAAAAGAAGGTGTTTTGGTCCCCCAAAAAGGCAAAAAACAATGATTTTTTAGCTTTTTGCCTCGCATATCAGTAAGGCCTACTTTCTTGTTTTTTTCACTCAGTTTTGTTTTTGATAGACTTCTCAGCATCAGTTTGGTAAAAATATAGTAGTTCTAGAAATTATACATCTAGGGATTTCCAAAGAGTCATCACAGGCCTCTTTTTGACATCGGGACGTTCCTCAAAAGTCATCCGCAAGACAGGCAATTTTCTGCTGCTACGTTCCTATAGCATTTTGGCAAAAAAGGCAGTTTTCTGAAGTGGCTTATCAAAATGTGCGTTAAGCCTTTTTTGGCCATTTTTAGTCATGAAAAGTCAATTTTATTTCATTTTTTAGCATTTTAAGATATTTTTAAAAGATATTTTGTGCCTTGGGCTTTGCAAAGCCTCAAGGACAAAATCATATATTTGTAATAGGCCAATGACCTTCTAGATGCTCCTGGATAGTTTATTTCTCTTTAGCCTATATATTCCAAGAGATTTCATTGTATCAAGAGGCTGAACTTGATGTTATAGAGAAATAAATGGTTATACAAGCTTGGAAGAAACACTTTGTCTCATGATGTGGATGATTTCTTGTTTGTCTTGGATGGTGGAAGAGGACTGTTTGTTGCATTCCTTGGCTTGGTAAATGGTATAGTGTTCCTTATCTGTATGTTTTCGTTAGTTTATCATACATTTTTTCATGCTTCTTTCTTGTTTTAGTTCAGTAAATAATAGATTTGATACATGCCCATGGAGGCACCTCAATTTTCCTGATTTCATTACAGCTTCTATGTTTTTCTTCTTTCTTAGTTATGTCAAAGAACTCTTAACTGCTCTTTGATACCCTAAGAAATTGTTATCAATTTCATTAATGGTTATTATGTATGCTATCTAGTATGATTCACGGTATGCCCTACTTACTCATAGCTATCCAAAACCCCCTACCTTTCTCTGAATTTTTGATTGTCCTAGTTGAACCAAAGAGGTCTTGTTTCGATCTTTCCCTTTGCCTATGCTCTGCAATCTTAGTTCAAAGTTCCCAATAGCTCAAAATATGATGTCTAGGAGTTCCCTCTTCATGGATTGAGTTGTTTGTTTGACTTATTTGTTTTCCCCAAAGTCTGAAGGTGATTTTCCCAAAGTTAGAGGGTCTTATACTTCTATATATTGCCTGAATGTTTATTTTATGCATCTATCAGTTTGAGTTTCATCTATAGTGATTAATAGTTAGCCCTACCACATGGATGTTTGCTATAAAACTATTTGTGCTTAAAACTTCTTTGTCTTTCACAAACTTAGTTTCCATACCATTTCATTCCACCTAAAAGAATCCATTTTACCTCGACCAAATCGGCCCTGCAATATACCTTGTCCACCCTTTGAGGCAGTCTCGACCTTATCGACCCCATAGCCCAGTTGATCTGAAAATATTTTTATCTATCTATCCTTGATTAGTTCTCCCTCACAAAACCTAAAACAAAACCAAAACATACTTAACAACTAGCCTAAAATCAGATACATAGAAAGAAAACAAGTTTACATCCCTTGCACAAATAGAGAGAGCCCTCTCTGAGTCCAGGAAGGCTAGGTCCTTGGGCTCCAAAGTTGGTTTGATGTTACCCTTTCATTTGGCTTGCCAATCTGCCGAATCACGGGACCATAACACCATCAAGATATTCTCAAGCGTATTGGAGGAAGATCCAACCATGTTACTATCTTGAGCGGGAAAGGGATCCTTCAAGACAGTAGGTATAGGCGAACCCTTAACAAATTTTGATACCTCGGCTCTATGTGGGCACTCTTTTGTAAAATGATCCTCATCACAGATTAGATAAGGATATTGAGGTTTACATTTTTCGTTAGTTGGTTCAGTTGTATCATTTTTATCTTTTGAATATTTTTTCTTTTTATTCTTACCTTTCTTCTTACCACCAGTTTTAGATTTCATTGTAGATGACTCTACAACATGAATATCGATGGAAGCTTCTAGGCAGAATCTCCTTTGGGTGAATCGGGTAAAGTGATAATAGAAGAAGTGGTCTTGGAAGACTTATCGATGGAAGCTTCTAGGGAAGAATCTCCTTTGGGTGAATCGGGTAAAGTGATAATAGGAGAAGTGGTCTTGGAAGACTTCTTCTTCCTTTTACCAGTGCTAATAGAACCAATTACACCATCAACAGCATGAGAGCCAGAAGGAGTTGTATTTAATTGACCAGGTCTTGGTAAATCGGAGATTTTATCATACAGAATACCTAACTGAGTATATACAAGGTCAAGGTACTGAGCTTGAGCAATTACTTGTTCTTCCGTAACAACGCCTCCTTTGGCCACATCTTCAGTAATTTTGGGCAATAATGATTTAATAAACCATTCAGCCAAAATTTGATCAGGAATAAAGACTTTCACTAAACGCCTTCTACATCTCCATTCATGAATGTGATCAGATATGTACGTAGATGTAGACTGTTTTAATGAATTCAACAATTAGGTGTCGTTGTCGTATCTGACAGGCAACTGAAAATGGGTTAAGAAAGCAGTAGCTAGCACATTAAAATTATTAAAAGAACCGCGTGGTAATTCAATGTACCATTTGGCAGCTAAACCAATGAGAGTTCTTTGAAAAAGACGCAATCGAATCGAATCATCGATTAGTGAATTGGATGTGCACCAGAGGTGATAAGTCATAACGTGATTAGATGGGTCCTCTCCTGACTTACCTTCAAATTTCATAATATCACTGGGCAACTTGTTAGGCATCAGCGGCCAGTATGGAAGATAAAAAATGGGATCGTTTGTAAGGCGTGATAGATATGGTAAATCTAAAGTTGCTATGAATGGTAACCGATGGCTAGGGTCTTGATAACCTTTTGTGATCAAACCAGTGCCAGGAGGAGGATATCTAGGATACCCTGGAATTGGATGTGCATTTGGAATCGTGAAACCTCCTGAGTAACCAGGATTAACCGGACCATACTAGGGTTGTTGAGGTACTTGATAAGTATACCCAGGGTACGGCTGATACTGATATACTGGATTTTGTGTAGCATGTCCAAATTGATACTGTCCCTAGTACATTTGATAAGTAAACTATGGTTGACTAGAGACAATCGTACTAGTACCAGCTTGTCTTATAGGCATCTGCACCATAGTCTAAATTGTAGGTCTTGACTGCGGCACAGAGGCTTGAGAAATTTGCACTGATGCAGGGATAGAAGAAAATGAAGCTAAAAATACTCCAGAAACAGGTGTTGTAGGTTGAACATAAGTTTCAGTAGCTGCAGCAGTCTGAGGCGGAGTCTGAGGTGTATTAGGCTCGGGCTGCTTAAAAGAACCAGGTGCAAGGACTTGAATAGTAGGCTAGACAGGTTGCTGGGTTAGACCAGAAACTATAGGTTGTCCAGGTTGATTAGGTAACTGCACATTAGGTTGCACAGTCTGTTGAATTTGAGATGGATTCCACACCATGTTCATTACGAGCTATTGACCCATAGAAGGTTGTGCATATGAAGGACCATAACCTAGTTGAACGTAGGGTTGATAATTAACTGGTAAATTTCCAGCTCCTTGTAATAATGGTTGACTAGAAGGAAGTTGGAAACCTTGAGTTGGGTACTGACCTTGAGGTTGATAACCTTGAGGCATGTACTGAATCTAGGGTTGATAAGGACCCTGAGGAATATACTGTGTCTGGGGTTGACCTTGGGGTATGTACTATCCTTGAGGTTGATAACCTTGAGGTATGTACTGTCCTTGAGGTTGTTCTCCAGGTAAATAATATTTTCCTACAGTTTTTCCTAGTAAAAAATTACCTTGAGGTTGTCCTCCAGGCGGTAACTGACTACCTTGAGGTTGCCCCCTAGGCGGTAATTGACTACCTTGAGGTTGCCTCCCAGGCAGTAACTGACTACCTTGAGGTTGAGGATTTGGAATATTACCAGACATCATAAAATTTTTCTCCGCGTTCAACGGTTCAGTTTTAGTTCCATTTGTACTAGATGATAACACTTGTTCAGTTGGTCGAGGATTTGCTCCTGAGAAAGTACCAGAGAGTGACTGGTACCCTGAAGGAACAGAAGGACCACCGTATAAAAATGTTTCCATAGATTGGGAAAACATAGATGACTCACCTGACATAGTTGATGAAGGATAATAACCTCTTGGTGTAGGATGAAAATGAATTCGGGTTGGTGAAAAACTAAGACCCGGGTTTTCTAAAAAATCTATAAATGATAAATACCAAGAGTTAGTTCTAAAAGGACTGTAGAATATTGTTTCACGCTCCCTAAGATTCAAATTTCTTTGGGTTTTGGGAAGAGTTGCGTCTTTGTCTAGACCTTCAAGTTATTCAATAGATATGAGGTCAAAAGGAATATTTTCAGTAATGTGATGTCTTACCCTATGTGAACCAGGATCACTAAAAGTCAGAGTAAAAAATCCTGAAGATGGTTCCAATACAACAGATTCAGTGTCACGCTAAAAAATTTCAGGTTCTTCAGCTAATTCACTGGAAGGAGAAATACTACCAGTAACTTCGGAAATTGAAATTGGCTCTTGAATATGCTCTGTTATTTTTTATTGATAATTAGGATGAATAACTATAGATGATTCTCCTGTTTTTGTCGATCTAATTCTACTGTCGCTAGGTGATAATAGAGCTCGCAACCCTTCAAGTTGGCTTGGTGTATACTCAGGGGACTTCCCCTGAAGTCTACATGATTTTCTTGGTAATTCAGCCATGATTAAAAATTATTAATCACACGCAATGAAAGAAAATTTCAATGAAAACTCCTAGAGTCGCTAAGGAAACAAAAAAATGAGTCACACGCCTAAAAATCTAGGAGATCAAACCACACACAAACAGTAACTTCCCACACTAAAAACACTAGTTGGTGATGAAAACCAACATCGTAGTATTTTAATGTAGAAATGGCAGTTGGAACAGTTACCCCAACAACCTGCTTAATGAAACAGACCAGTGCAGGTTTCTCCACTTAAACCATCTCGATTGAAGATAACCCTCTGGAGAGTCCAAGTGAGTCTAGTCGACGTCTGCTCCAGGTGCAGTGGGATCTTTCCTCCACCGTCACCTTAGGAAAAAACCGTAAAGATTATGGTCACTATGGTTACCAACAGGAACTAATATACCTGGGGGAACAGTCTACGATCCTACATACACGCAAGGGCATAGTAACAAAGCCCAATCCACTTGAAGTCTCCTTGACATAATCGTTAATATGCACACATCTTCTATCGTTCCCAATGAGATAGAATTGATATCCCACTAGTTCAGATATGACCTCGTGCTTGACTCCTTTAAGAGGAGCTTCCCAGAGCATACAAGAGACTATTGTATTTTCTCCTACCACAACATCAACTATTTTTTTGTTTTAACTGTCTTGGAGAGTTAATTACTCCCTACTCCAAGACACTAGCCTAAGCTATATTGGTGAAGAGAGCCCTAGAAATATAAAAATTACTAGATTAATTTTAATTTAAGCGTTGATTTTAATGGGCTGTTTCTTAGGAAAATAGGTGCGAAAGTGAACTAATGATATGTAGTGACCCGACTCAAAACACACTAAAAATGCATCTATTATGAGAAACAATTCTTGTTCTTTCGATGAATTCTATCTAAAGGAAGAGTTGAGAAATGCAATATTTTAAAAACAAATCTTTCCTTCAAACAAGAATAAATGAAAAGAAATCTAATTTCAATGAGAACCCAAAATGATCTATTGATGAATAAGAAATCCCTTTTATTCAAGATCGAAACTACAAACCAAGTTTTTCTTCAAAAGAACACTACAATTTCTAGAAATAACACTCAAAGCTAAAAACAGTAATTTTGAGATCTACAAGTTATAAAAAATAAATCTAAATTAAAAATTCAAATATTTTGAGGATGTCTTGCTTAGCTTGTTATCTAACTAAGAAATTCTTTGCTTGGATCAGCAAGAACTTAAAAAACATCCAATTTTGGTTTTCTAAGTGAAATTCCAAACTTATCAACAATTTTTTTTTAAAGATTTGCAAATGAGAAAAATGGGATCTAAATCTCATAAAAAAAATTCTACTATAATGTCAAAATTGGCAAGAAAGCAAGGAAATACCAGTGGTCTAAAGGTATACCAAGGTTTCTAATCTTTGAGCGGGATACAGACAGAGCAAAAATCATTATAACATGCAGATCTTTCAAAAAATCATTCAAAGCTAAAAATGTTGAAATAAACTCTTAACCAAAGCTTCCTGATAGAAGATACAAGTCTAGGTATTCACTAAGAATCTAACAAACTAATCCAGAAAAGAGGATTTTAATATTTTTCAAAAATTTTCAGAAGGTCCGCAGGATTCATTGCAAACCAATGTAGTCCCACACTGTGTATACAAGAAAAGTGCAGAGTTGGCTGCACTATCTATAACAGAAAAGAGCGGACACAAGAAAACTAAAGAAAAAATAAAAAACTCTAAATCATTTCTCAAGGATTCTATAGGGATAAACTACCCAAGCCAGTATAAATCAATCAAAATAAAAATAAATAAATTCACAAGTCAAGAATAAAAGAAATCAAAGTTCAATATCCATTCTCCAGTGGAGTCGCCATTTTGTTAGACAGATAAGTCGTTCTTGTGGACAATACATACCTCCCAAGTGTCCTACGGACAGCTAGCAACAAACAGACAAATAAAAACTATTTTCTCTAGATGTTTTTTGACATGGAATTAATTATAACAGGGTTTTAGAAACCTACTTGTAGTCCAATGCTGATCTTCTTTCTAGTGGCTTGAAGAAATTTGTTGTTAAGGATCTGCAATCACAAACACAAGAAAATATCAAAAGCACCTGTAAAATAAATTAATGTATGAATGAAACATCTATCAAGATGATCAAGGAATTCAAGAAATGAGATAATTAATTAAATAACCCATTACGAAAACAATATTCATTCGTATTAACTTAAATAAATAAGAGCCTTACAACCGTGTCTGCCTTGATGTCATACGGGCCTTCCTGGGGTCCAGAATAGGCATTTCCTTTACTCTGACAAGCCTTGCACTCTCTCAGCTAAAAGCACATGGGTGTGCAATCTGTTAGCCACCTATGAATTTTTTGACAAACAAACGGGTGGCTAAAATGTTTTTGAGCCTTCAAGAGAAACATTTCCCTTGAAAATTTTTCATCCTTGAAGTCTTCGTGTGTCTTTTGCCTTTTGAACAATCTTCACTATTGTTTCCATGAAAAATCCTCTCTGTTTGTGGAAGAAAATGCTTAGAAGGCCTCCATTTCCCCTTGTCTCATCCCCACTAAGTTTCTATTTTCACCTCTGTTTTCCCCTTTTAAATTCCCACCTAATTCCCCTCATTAACCCTCTAAATCATCCTAACTCCCCTTTAAACCTTGCAATTGCCCTTCGTTTGGTTTAATAGCCTCTTTTTCTACCTACCGGAACTCTTCTCTAAGCCTTAAAAACATTCATTTTGGATTAAAACACTTATTTTTCATTGAGGCGTTAAGCCCCCTTTAGCTAAGCCCCAACCACTTTCCCCGCATGTAATCGAGCACTGGTACCAAGTGCTAAGGCCCCAGGCACAAATCGCAATTGGAGTTTCCTGTTGGAGCCTTTCCTTTGTTATTCCTATTTTTTCCGATGCAAGGTCTTTTGTTCTTTTCAACCGCGGGCTCAATCTAAGTCGTTGATCTTCACAGATCTAACGGACAGTGCTAACCGTGCATCACGCCCATCCCCACTCTACATTACCCTCCGATTAACCGTGGACTGTTGATCTCCCTACCAGATCGGACGGCTTCCGCGTAATCACTCAATTTCAAATACCCAATCCAGTGCATTCAACCTCTCTCGATTTACGAGCCCCGATTGGATCCTAACCGTTCATCCATTTGAATCCAACGGTCCCGATTACATCGCGCTCCGCCCATTTTCCCCCTGTCTTTCCCCCTTCTGATCAATCTCCATCGTTGATCCTTCCACCGATCCAATGGACCTGGTGTAATCGCAAGTTCAAATCTCAGAGCTTTGGCCCCCTGCCATTCCTCCATTGCGATTTGATCCCTACCGTTCATTCCCTTAGATCTGACGGCCCTCATTCTTTCCACCCTTTCACATACCCCTTTGCCTTCCCACTCCCTCTTTTAATCTTCACCATCTATTCTATAGATCTGATGGTTGGGATCTAATTCGCTTTGACCTTCCCCCCACCTAACCAACTGTGCACTCTCCCATATCGCGCTCCATCTCCCACCATGAGATCTCATCGCTCCACATCCAATGGTCAGGAGGCATATCACGTTTTTCCGGCATCCGAACATTAACAATTAAAAACTCACGCGATAAAGGCGGTTTTGTTTTGCCACGCACCATGTAGTGATGTATATCACGTTTTTTAGGAGATTTTTCAAAACCATTCTGAAGCCACGTGACAGCATCGGTTTTTCTTCTAAAACCACTTCCCCTCCTCTGCCTCTGAAAGTGCTTCCATTCAGTCTCAACCATTGATCTGATCCAAATCAACGGCCCACATTCCATGCGTCTCCATTCATATTCTATTCATCAGACTTCCAATGATTTGATCGGGAAATCCCCACCGTTGATTTCCTCCTGAGATCCAACGGCCCACAGTTAATCGCTCTCCGCCTAGCGGGTCCCACCACCAAAAGGCCCCACTTTCATGCATTTTGCTCCATTTCCTTTGTAATTCACCCAAATGTTAAACTTTGGGTTTTTACATTAAATCTTATTTCTTCTGCCCAACTTACTATTAACACCTCCATCAACGAATCCTACCTGTTGATCACCATTGCCTTATCTAATCGGACGACTCAGAATCTTTCTTGCCCCCAAACCTTCATCAACTCCATTTTCACCATTCCGCATGGTTTTTCATCCATTTTCACATATATTCACCATTTCCACCACCATTCCATAGGCCTCCGTAGCAATCTCTCACCACTCCCCTGGATTTCATAATGGATTTATTGCATTGTGCAGGATCTACAGAGTGAGAAACTCATTTTGTCTCCACAGTCACAGTCACTGTGACGAAGAGCGCAGAGATGACCATTACGGCAGTGGAAAAGTGTATCAGCAGAAAAAAATCAATGCATTAGGGCCTATTATTGAGATTAATGCTATAATCTAGTGTTTCAAAGGATAAAGACACAGTTAGAGACCACAAAGATGATTAGAAAGGCTTAATGAAGCTTAAAGCACACTAACAAGTCATAACAGTGTTACAACATCAGCGGAACGTGTTTTCTCCAGAAAGGACACCTTCCGACAGCGTTCTCCATGCCTCCTCGAGACCTTAAAGGTTATTACACTGACAGAAGTTTCTAAAGCTATTAGGACAATAGTTATGGAAGCATGGAGGCCTGTAGACCTTCTATCCATGTTACTTGTTCCAGAAGGAAATGCAGAGTACCAAACAGCTAGAAAGGACTTCAAAGAACATACCTGAGATTATCCCAACCTAACAAAGGACTTCAAAATAGCCTAAGGAGTACACATAGTAACGCAAAACCATTAAGCAGAGTGGGCACAAACACTTCCTCCACTCTGTCTTAATGAATCAATTAAATGTACATCTACTACCACAGTTACTCATTCTCCTATAAGAACCCCTTAAGAATACATTGTAAGGGTCGTTTTTGGTTGATAGGGATTTTAGACTGTTAGAACTGCTATTAGGGGAAGTAGCTGAGTAGTTTTTAATTTAGTAGGCTGGGAGGAGAAGTTTGGAATGTAATAGCTATTGAGCTTAAGGTATGTGACTGGTTTTGCACATCAATTGAACAAGAAAATTTCACAAGATCCTGGTCTATATTACGGGTGATGTTTTCCTTACTTATTTCGTGTTTAATCATATTGTCCACTATTCTCTTATAAGAATTAGTAATCAGGCTTAGGATATACCCCTGCATGGTACCTTAAGGCCCACTACTCTTCTTATCTTTGATGTTTTCTGCTGATAGTGAATCTAAGAGCAAATTCATGTAGTTTAACTAGTTAAAGATGTTGGTCTAGCCCATGCTTACTAATGTGTGAATTCGGGGTTTGTTGCTTAGATGTTCTTGTTGGGTTTAAGCTGGAAGAATTGGGATATCAGGGATTTAGTGTAAGCCCTGTCCACTGGGGTCCTTTTCCAACAGATTGGCCTTTCTAAGATCT